>CM072513.1:44486576-44594399 GCA_036898135.1 Oncomelania hupensis
GAAATAGAAATAAAATTAGAAGAACGTATTAATGTATTAGAAAAAATGTTATCTTTAACACAGGATGAAAATGCAGAGCTAGCAGAATGTAAAAATAAGCTTATTGAACTTAGGGAAAAGAAAATGGAAGGGGTTTTACTTAGATCACGGGCAAGATGGGTAGCGGAGGGGGAAAAAATTACAAAATATTTCTGTGGACTAGAAAAACGAAATTATGTAAGTAAAAGCATGAAAAGGTTAATTAAGAATGATGGGTCCGAGATCAGCGAGCAGAATGATATCCTAACTGAAGTAATGACATTTTATCAAAACCTATACAGGGAAGTGGACCTAGAGGAATGTGTGATTGAAGAGTTAGTTGCAGATTTGAACACTTTGTCAGAAAACGAGAGTAATAGTCTTGAAGGAGAAATAACATTAGACGAAGCGAGCGCTGCGTTAAAAAACATGAAGAATTATAAGAGTCCTGGCACAGATGGATTCACTGCTGAATTTTTTTAAGTCTTTTGGGTACAGCTAAAGTTTTTTGTTGTCCGAGCTCTAAACGATAGTTTCAGAAAAGGTTCCCTTTCTTCTACACAGAAAGAAGGCGTTATTATTTGCATCCCCAAGGGAGATAAGGACAAAGAATACTTAAAAAACTGGAGACCTATCTCCTTATTGAATGTAGTTTATAAGATTGGGTCCTCTTGCATTGCAAATCGTCTGAAGGTGGTTCTGCCGTCTTTGATTAATGAAGATCAAACAGGATTTATTAAAGGAAGATTTATAGGTGATAATATTCGGCTTATTTATGATATTATTAGCTATGTTAATAATAATGATTTGTCAGGCCTTCTTTTATGCCTTGATTTCGAAAAAGCGTTTGATTCTATCGATTGGAAGTTCATGCAGAAAGTGTTAAAAGCGTTTGGGTTTGGTAATGACTTCTGTAGATGGATCAGCACTTTTTATGATGGTATTAAAGCTTCTGTCTGTGTGAATGGACAGGTTTCTGGGTGGTTTGGTGTAAATCGTGGCTGCAGACAAGGGGACCCGATTTCGCCTTATATCTTCATTTTATGTGTGGAAATATTGGCAACTATGATAAGACAGAATAATAAGATTAAAGGTATAAAAATTATTGATGTAGAACACAAGATATCACAGTATGCTGATGATACAGAATTAATGTTAAATGGTGATCAAGAGTCTTTTGAAGAATCTGTCAAAACAATTGAAACTTTTGGGAAATACTCTGGGCTTAGGTTAAACTCAGGAAAAAGCAGCGCCGTTTGGTTAGGCAATAGACGCAACTCACTGACTCAATATATGCAACATTTAAAAATGAGTTGGAACCCCAGCAAATTTAAAATTTTGGGCATCTGGTTTACAAACGATTTAAAAGACTGCATAGGGATAAATATGAAGGAAAGGTTCTTGGAGGTAAAGGTATTATATAGAATCTGGTCAAAAAGACAAATAACTCCACTTGGAAGAATTGCGGTTCTTAAGTCATTAATTTTGTCGAAATTAATTCATTTGTGGATACTACTTCCCAATCCTCCAGACAAGGTAATAAGTTTGGTACAGAAAACTGTTTTTGAATTTGTGTGGAATTATAAGAGAGACCGAGTTAGTCGAAAAAATGCTACCAAAAATATTGTAAAAGGAGGTCTTGGAATACCCGAAATTAAAGAATATATTCAATCATTGAAACTATCATGGATAAGAAAACTTAAATATGGAAACAGTAAATGGAAAAGTATAATTTGTTCTATATTTCCTTCTCTGAAAAGTATTGATAGGTTAGGTGCAAGCCTTCCGATATCTACGGTCGAATGTAATGAGTTTTGGATTGACGTTTTTTCAGCATATAAATTATTTACTACTCGCATTAATATTCAGAACACTGAAGAATTATTATCAGAACGTATTTTTTACAATAACAATATTCAGATTGGAAAGAACACCTTTTTCTATGAACAGTGGTTCTGTAAAGATGTTTTTTGCATTGGTCATTTAGTCAATGATATGGGACAGTTTTTGTCATATAATGGGTTTCGAGAGAAATATAATATTCACACAGATTTTGTTACATATGCTGGCTGTATTGCAGCCATTAAAAAGTATGTGCGTTCTCTTTTTCTTGATTTACAAAGTAACAATTATTTTGAATTGAATAAGGCCTGGAAAATTCTCGGTTCGGTCTGCAGGGGAGCACGGGTGTATTACGATATATTTACGTTAGACATGACACAACCAAATTGTTGTAATAAATGGGAAGAAAAATTTGGTAAAAAATTTAAATGGAGCATTATATTTAAGAAAATTCAAAAGATTCGAGATATAAAGTTAAGGTGGTTTCAAATACGCATAGTGCACAGAATAATAGCAACAAACGTTGTTCTCTCAAGCATGGGTATTGCTGCTGATGCAATGTGCTCCTTCTGTGGAACTGAACGAGAAAACATTCAGCATCTTTTTTGGAAGTGTGAAAGAGTTCAAAGATTTTGGACTCAATTTCAGTTTGTTATTAATGATCGTTGTCACAATGTTGTAGATTTAAATTTAAATGAATGTATTGTTTTGTTTGGTTATGATGAACATTTTAGGTCTGATGTGGTTTTTGATATGATAGTATTACTAGCGAAATATTTCATTTATAAATGTAAAGTAACTGGCACGATCCCTGTATTTCAAGTTTTTGAGCAGTATTTAAAAGTACGTTATGACATTGAAAGGTACGCTTCTGTTTTGACAATGAATGTTAATAGACTCAATATTGAGTGGTTTCCGTACAAATCTCTATTAGATATAACTCCTGATCATGTTTAGTACTCTTGACAGCATATTTTAATTATGTTTTCAAAAGATATAATATATTCTTTTTTCTTTCTCCTCATTTGTACTGCTGTACATTTGAGATATGTATGTAAGTTTAAGCCTTTAGAGGTATCTGTTTATTAAGTTGTGAAATGGACATGTCAAATGTAAAATCATGTATGACGTTGCATACGCCGCACAAAAAAAAAAAAAAAAAAAAAAAAAAAAAGATGAGGTGCTACAGAAGACTTCTGGGCATGTCCTATACCCAGCACATCACCAACGACGAAGTCCAACAGACCATCACACAAGCCATTGGACAACACGATGACCTGCTCACAGTGGTGAAAAAAACGGAAACTCCGATGGTATGGCCACATCACCAGATCATAAGGTCTTGCAAAGACCATCCTGCAAGGCACAGTGCAAGGAGGTAGAAGAAGAGGGAGACCGAAAAAGAGGTGGGAGGACAACATTCGAGAATGGACTGGTTTGACACTGAGCAAAGCAATCAGGGTTGCTGAGGACAGGGAAAGATGGAGTACGCTGGTTAAACGATCATCTGTGGTGCCCCTACGACCTCTGAGTTACGGGATAGGATAGGATAGGAGGATAGGATTTTATGTCTGAATGTGCTGATCGGTTGACAAGAGAAAAATATTTTGGTTTAGTATCTTTTAATGAAATTTTTCAAGTTTGGTCAAAACTTGTTTACATTTTTACATGATGTTGGTTTGTTTTATCACATATATGTGATTTTGATCTATGTAATAAAGTTACTTTTATGTAAATTTTTAAAATCATATTTTAATGTCAACTATAGCAGACTAGTCTGATTTTGAATAGTTTTTGTGGTCCTGATTAGCTCCTAGCAGTCCACTGGACCCTATAAACATTTATCTAATCTGATGATGATAGAACATGCATTTCTTGCTTCAATGTGTGTGTGTTGGTGGGCAGATATGTGTGTGTGATTTTACTTTCTACCATAAATGTGAATGTCTTTGTAGGCAAATTAGTCAATGTATTAACATAATTATTTCAGATGTTATGGTATTATAATAATGCATTTTAATAGTTCAATTCAGTTTAATTATTTTGAATTTTTTTTAATACAAATTTTGATTCTTGTATTTCCAGATTTATCTGGAAATACTAAACCCTCGGAGAGAGGGATAGGGTGATGGGGGAGGTAGAGGAGGATCAGAATAAGCCAGTCTGTCGGTCGGTCCATCTGTTGGTCCGTCCATTGGAAGCCATATTTCAAGAACCACTGAATGGATATTGACCAAACTTTATGAGAACATTACATAGATCAGTGGCCTTCCTCCTATGACATTATATGCACTATCGCAAAGGTCAAGGTCACTGGATAAGCTACAACACTGCTAAGAAAACACTTTCAGAAAAAACAAATTTCTGCTTTTTGTGCAAATGTCTGGAAATACATTTGAATGGCTTGCAATCTTGTTTATATGCAGATGGACTTCACACAATTGTCCTTGTGAATGTTTATGAAGACAATAAAGTATTTTGTATTCTGTATATTATGCTCTCTAGTGCATGCACTAGTCTTTGGGCTGTTGGATTTTGGTGGTTGTATAAAACACTTGTGATTATTTTTCCCGTTCACTACTGCTTTCATTGTAGTGAAAAGTGTGCAGACATTGAGCAATGAGTGATACAGATAAAGTGTGATGTAATAAAGAGATGTAATAAAAAATTATACTAAGACAGTGAATAGTATCAGTATTTTTATTATTGTTGTTTTATTGTTTGTCAGTTCATTCATTTGATTGATGATTTCAGATAATTTTGTTCACAGTACTTGGTATTTGTTGACGGCTTGATTTATTGACTGATTGATTGTTTCAGATGTGCCTGTTTAGCCTGCACAACTCTGTTCAGTTTCTGGATGTGCTTCACTCAATGGCGACACGTGTAGTTACACGCAGACAGTGGCAGCATCTCATCCCAGTTCTACGCAGCATTCCCGAATCGGTCATGTATACTTACCCTTATCTTCAGCAACTCCACGATTTTGTCATCAGCTGTTGGGCCAAAGTAAGCTTTACAATAAGTGAGAATATTGCATTGCTTCAGTGAATTTTTCTCATGAAAGCTTGAATGTCTTTATATTATCAGTGATGTTTTCCTCTTTGGTCCACTTCTTTGATCCTTTACCAAAACCTATATTTTATTTTAATTTGCAGTTGTGTAAAGTGCATGTTTTAATGAATAATGTATTTTAACTTTTCCCCCAACCTCAACAGGAGTTCAGCCTGACAGTACCGAAGTCCAAAGTATCCGTGACGTTTTCACCTCTGACCAAAATCTCTTCTTTTATGTCTGCCGACTCTGATCTCAACCTGTTGCATCAGTTGCGTCACATGTACTGCATTGAGACGCAGGCCAGAGCGGTGATTGCAGTGTGCGATGGACTGCCTGTGGACTGGGGTCTGGACTTGCTGGAGCTGTGCCTGGCTCACAAAACACTGCCAGCTGGATTGCTCACAGCGCTTAAGTCCAAGCACCATTACATGTCTGTCTATCACAGGGTATGCGAGAATGTTATTGGGTTAAAATGTAACTTTGTTTTATTAGTGCGCATTATACTAGTGACTGAAGAAAAAGCTTCTAAAGAATTTTTGACTCATTTGAAACAAAGTGAACCAGACTGACTAGGCCAGCCCAGCCGGACAAGCTATAAATATCTTCGCCCACCTTAAAGAAAGGGGGAATGGAAATTTTTCAAGCTGCTGGCCCAGCCACAGGCACAAGGGAAATTTTATAGCAGTAAATAAACAGCCTTCTCGAGCAGGCCTACCGGTACTTGCCACTGTATACTGACAAATAAGCTTTATGAAGGAAAAGAAAAAAAGGAAAGAAACTGTGTTGAAAAGAAGAATGATATAAAATATATGCTTGTATTAAAATATGTTTTACAGAAACACAATATTATTATGTACATGTACAAACCTGTTAACAGCGAAGAATGGAAAACATGACTATCTCTGTGAAAGTGTTAAAAGACAATTGCAGGAACAATGATAAGGTATAGAAAAACGTATGCCCATGATAATATACATATTTACAGCTATGTACAACAAATACAGTTTTCATAAAGAAAGAAAAACAAGCATGCGCATGATACAAGGCTCTCTTGAACATGATAAACACATAACAAAGTTAGTTACAAGCAGAAGAAATCAGTGTGGAAAACTAATAAGATACAATAATGCAGAATTCATGCACGCTACAAAGATGGCAGAATGCAGTAAAGAAATACTGATTATTGAAAACAAAACAAAACACATACAAAGTTTACAATCATTTCACGATCAATGCAGGACAAAGACCAATAATAAGCAAAATCATGCATTTGCATTTTATGTGCATGGGAGAAAAATACAAACAAATATACAGACAGACAAAACATGTGTATGAGAAGGTGTTTTGTTTGTGTCTTGTTTGTGTGAATAAATAAATAGTACTCACAGATGATGATGAATGTGATGATGACGACGATGATGATGACATAGTTTTGTGTATTGCAAATATCCATTGCACTTGAGAAGGAACGAGAGAGTGGCCGATCTTTCTCTACGCAATCGGCATAAAGAGTTTAACTTATCTCTGTGATACTGTTCTGTATGAGCTATTTGAGATTCACTATCCATTTTAATGTGATATGTGTTACCTCCTACTTTTCCGTATATATGCAAAAAAATAAAAGCTAATTGATACTTTCCAGTTCAACATAAACTTCCACATGAATTATAGACAAAACTGCAGTGAACTCTAAGAAATTTGGCGCCTGTTGCACACAATTTACCAGTAACGTACCACAGTCGAAAAACACACTAAAAACACAATTCCATTACAGGATAGTTTTCAAAGATCACGTCCACTTGAAGTACACATATTAAAGTTTCTTCACACAAAAAACCACACACACACAGCGACTAATACCTTGACTATCCCAAATCAAACACAGAATAAACCAGGTCATCAAAATGCTTAAAATATAGTGTAATTTGCAATCACTGCAAGTCTAGGAAAGAAATACAATAATCACCCAAAAGAAACTAACAGTAGATAATCCATGGAACTTCTCCACATAGTTGAAACAATAGCTGCAAACATCACCAAATTTCAGCACCTTGTAAGTACAAGTTCTTGAGCAAATAACAAATATATGCGACAACCATCACCACACTTGCAGAGTACTTGAGCTGGTGTGTTGACAAACTGCAAGACCAGGTGGTGGCAGAAATATTCCAAGCCAAAATTGACTGAAAATTTTCACCACTGCTCATTTTGGGAGCTGGTGAAGTAAATATCAACACCATGACCACCACCTTCAATTCAGCTGTGACAAATGTCCCACTGAGATCCTTGGCAAGCACAGCCCAAAGAGGAAACCATAGATCACACCTGAACTTTTGGACCTGTGTGACAAACGAAGAGAGTTGAAAAAGAAAAAGAAAACCTAACGGGGAGTCGATGCCTACTGGAAAGTCAAAAGTGACATTTGAAAAGGCATGCGCATAGCAAATGATAACTGGATAGAAGATAGTGCCAGAAAACAGTCTGATCAAGAACAACAGCAAGAAGTTCTACCAGACTGTGATACGGCTGACAAGTGTTAAGCAGCACAAGGTCTCTAATATCCAAAGCAAGTCTGGCATATGCCTTACTGAAGAACAAGAAGTATTGGATAGATGGACATAGTACTGCTCTGACCTTTACAACCACACACCAAACAGAGACCTATCAGTTCTAGTATGTCCACAGTACTGAAAAGAAGAAGAAATCATTCCAAATAACCGAGACGTAGTTGAGGCAGCAGTGCAATCGCTGAAGAAAGGGAAGTCAGAGGGAGTGGAAAACATACCAGCAAAATTGTTTCAAGCAGGAGGAGAAGCGATGATTGACGCCCTCAACATTATCTGTAACAAGATCTTGCAGAGTGGGGAGTGGCCCACATCATGAATCCAGTCACTTGTCATCACTCTTCCTGAAAAGAGTAACCTTCAGGAGTGTGAAAATTACTGCACCATCAGCCTCATCAGCCATCCCAGCAAAGTCCTCCTGAAAATAATATTAATCAGGTTGAAACCCCAAGCTGAACAAATCATAGCTGAAGAACAAGCAGGATTCAGGGCAGGGTGAAGTACCTACTGAACAGATTTTCAACCTCAGAATAATCTGAGAAATACCTACAGCACCAACATCATCTATATCATGTGTTTGTAGACTTCAAAGAAGCGTTTGGCTGAGTCTTGAATGCAGCTCTGTGGGCAACCATTAGAGTGTACAACATCAGCCCTAAAATTATTGAAGTCATCAAAAGCCTGTATGACAAGGCTTCCAGTGCAGACCTCCAAAACAGCGCCATCAGGAGCTGGTTCAGAACAACAATCGGTGTGCGTAAAGGATGCCTACTCTCTCCAACACTGTTCAACATCTTCCTGGAGCGCATCATGTTAAATGTCCTTGCAGATCACAAGCACAGTCAGCATGGGGTGTGGAGCAGTCCCTGGCCTCCTTTTTGCACATGGTTTGGCTGGAGAGGAAAAAGAGCTTGAACATTTGGTGCAAAGGCTTGATACCACCTCCAGAGCCTTTGGAATGGAACTGAGAGCAGAGAGGATCAAAGTGATGACCAACGGCACTGGTGGTGGCATCAACGTGGACATCAAAGTCCAATGCTAGTCCATCAACATGGTGCATAGCTTCAAATATTTAGGAGCCATTGTATCAGACAATCAGGAAGTCCTCTCCAGGATCGCACAAACAACTGCTGCCCTGACAAGGTTGAAACCTATGTGGAGGGATGGGACCATCAGTCTATGTTCCAAGGTAAGGTTGCTGCGCTCCCTTGTCATCGTCATCTTCTTTTGCATTTGCGAAACATGGACCCTCACAGCAGACCTACAACGAAGAATACAAAGCATGGAGATGAAGACTTCTGGGTATTTCCTATACCCAGCACATCACCAACGTAGTCCCAAAGACATCACACAAGCCATTGGACAACAATATGACATGCCCACATTGGTGAAGAAACGGAAACTCTAATGGTATGGCCACATCACAAGAGCATCGGGCCTTGCAAAGACCATCCTGCAAGGTATGGTGCAAGGAGGCAGAAGAATAGGGAGATGGAAAAAGAGGTGGGAGGACATTTAAGAATAGACTGGCTTGACACTGAGCAAAAGACAGGGGATTGCTGAGGACAGAGAAAGATGGAGTATAAGTATGTCTCTTGAATGAACATCATATCAACGTTATTGTCTTTTATAAACTCACACACAGCAGTTCTCTTTTCATTACAAGACGATCCAAGAGATTGAGCATTAAATGATGCAATGCGTAGTTGTCTATCATTATGTGGAATTGTTTGAGCACAAGAAATGCGGACAAGATTTAGCTTTGTTCATACCACGACAAGAAAACGACGACTTACAAGAGTTTGTGCCACGGTTCGTGGGGGAAGAGGCAGCCCCGAAAGGCAGCCTGGGAATGGCTGGGTAGACAGAGGCAGCCCCGAAGGACAGTCTGAGAACGGCTGGGTGGACGGAGGTGGAGGCAGACCCAAAGGACAGCCTGGGAACTGCTGTGTAGACGGAGGTGGAGGCAGCCCCGAAAGATAGCCTGGGAACGGCTGGATAGATAGAGGCAGCCCCGAAGGACAGCCTGGCATCAGCTGGGTAGGCAGAGGCAGTCTCGAAAGACAGCCTGGGAACAGCTGGGTAGACAGAGGCAGCTCCGAAGAACAGCCTGGGAACAACTGGGTAGAGGCAGGTGGAGGCAGCACGGAAGGACAGCCTGGAAACAGCTGGGTAGACAGAGGCAGCCCCGAAGGACAGCCTGGGAACGGTTGGGTAGGCGGAGGTGTAGGCATCCCAGAAGAACAGCCTGGGAACGGTTGGGTAGGTGGAGATGAAGGCAGCCTCGAAGAACAGCCTGGGAACGGTTGGGTAGGCGGAGATGAAGGCAGCCCAGAAGGACCGCCAGTAGGGCGTGCGGGACGCGAAGACGGTGGCAAGTTGTGCCACAAGCGGTGCAAGCGGCCAGCCCGAACACCACGCTGAATGGGCAGTCGCTCGAGAATGCCCAGCTCCTGGATCACTCTATAGACGTCGGGTGGTATGCGCCGATTGACACACTTCTCACCAATGGAGCGCAAAAGTCCTGGATCCATTGTTGGACAAAGAGGTCACACAAGGCCACAAGGCCAAAGACTAGAATTAATAAAAACAAGTCTTCTTATGCTATGTTTGTTTGTTTATGGCAGTGAGATTTTAAATCACAGCAAAGAGTACATTACTTTCTCTGGGTCACTGGGTCACTTCAGTTATGTTAAAGAGCAATCTGATTCTCACAGATTGGGTGAGTAAAATTCACGTACGCAATACCACTGGCTCAGCACTAATCACTGATTGATTATGAATCAGTATCAATATGGATTATCCTCTATGTTGTCTTCTGCTAAATGTTGTGGTGCTTCGTGGAAATTCGGGATGTTGAGCCTTCTTATCAATAGGTCACGGACTGATTACACAGCGAGCCAGCCAGCTTTCGACTTATCACTGTGTGTGCTACTAGGCATACACAGCTGATATAGCCGTAGCATGCATTACTCAGTTCCAGCACCAGCGTGTAGTGAAGAAAGGAAGGAAGAAAGGGGATGAAGAGGGTGGCTGGCTATTATTGGCGTGATGGTGGTAGCTCTGGCAAGTTATTTTTAGCTCTGCCGTCGATATTCCCAATCATCAAATCGTACAGCGGCTTCTTCAGGCACGGCCGTTCATTCAAGTATTTTCAGACGGTGGCTAAAAACACCACTAGTTCCGTCTCGTAGGGTCCCTTAACGCAGGCTGAACTGCTTATAACCAGCTCAGAAACGGCCAGCCACGCACCGCACAGCCTATGCAACTGGCACATGCCTAGCAGTTTTCTGGGAGCTTATAGGCATGTGCCAGTTGCATAGGCTGTGCGGTGCGTGGCTGGCCGTTTCTGAGCTGGTATAGCTCATGCAAGCTGCGCTAGCCAGACCTATAACACACAACCGAGAGAGAGACTACACACACACAACCGATATGATACACACACAGTAGACACATACACACAAACTGAATGTAAACACACAATCAAAGAGTAAATACAGTCGAGTTTTAAAGGACTTCACAAAACAAAGCTACAAACAAATGAGACATAAGCAAATTTCAAAGTACAACAATTTACAAGACAGGGCCTAGGGCAAAATAACACCTAATGAAATGTTATGTGTTTATGTTGTTTTTTTTCTATGGAGACATGCATTCACTTGTGAGAGAGAGAAAGAGAGAGAGAGAGAGATTAAACATTTAATAAAATATTAGTCATCATATGCATATACAGAGCATGTAGAGTAAAATTAACGTCCCCGGACACAATAAGCGTATAGGGGACAATTTTAGAGTAGTGCACTTTTAACTTAACTTTTTTGAAACAGTGCGGCACTTATATAGTCTCTCTATACTCTCCAGCGTGACGCAATTACAGCCAATCAGAATAAAATTCGTCACCAGAACTATGCACTGTCTTACGTCATATAACTTTATTTAGGTTAGAAGAATCTCGTAGCTACCACTAGATTTATCTACATGCTTCGATCGATAGTAAACCAGTAATTCCAAAAAATTCTCCAACATTATCGACCAACAAAAATTATCAACATTATACAATGCTTCTAACTACAACACAAAATCAAATAAAACGTAAATACACTCTGTTATCACATGCTTTGCAAAACAAAACTATCGAATCTATCGTGCACATCTCAAACGTAACAGTTAGTCTGTGTATTCACCATTCACCCACCCCCCCAAAAAAAAAGATTTTTGCAAATCTGTGCGAATACGAATACGAATACGATCACTTTATTATCTCAATCAAAGAGAAATTCACACGTGGTACGAGATATAAATGTTACAAGACGATAAAGGACAGTATAACAACAATAAACAGTAACCAGTAAAACAGATAAAAGTATATCAAGAAGACATTACTGAATTAACCATTTAAAACTGTAATCATAAGAATTTACATGGGGAATAACAAATACATATCACATGATTTACGTTCAGTGTCATAATCATGATAGAAGGTATTGCAACATAACAATCACTGTTGGCAAGCAATAATCGCATCAATATACAACAACGTAAGACTTTTAGATAAATATGTTCATAAAAGAATATAAAAATTGCTAAGCACATAGGCCTACACTAAACGGAAATGTAAGATCACAGGGGCACATACTCACTATCTCATGCGAATTGGACATTAATTATATAAATCATGCCACGCACACTGTCATAATAGAAGCATCATACGTTCAAATTTTCAATCATTTAATAAAGAGATTGCGGTGGGTATAAAACTATTTTTAGTGCGTACAGTTTTGAACTTTGGTGTCCTGTAGCGCCTACCCGAGGGCAGGAGATTGAAGTGGTGCGCGAGCACGTGACTGCTGTCTTGAAGTATGCGACGGGCCTTTCTCGCCACTCGCCTTTCATACATCGCTGTCATACTCATTTGTTGCACTCCCACAACCTTCCCACACACTCTCACCACTCTGTCCAACACATTCCTACTGTCCAAAGACAACCTTCCATACCAACATACAAATGAGAAAGTGAGAATGGAAGATGAACGAATCATAAAAGGTTTGGAGGATACGGTTTTGAACATGCAAGCGTCGAGTTTCTGGAGGCAATAAATTCTAGATTGGCATTTTTTGTGAATACCATTGACGTTAGAAGACAAGTTCAGCTTCTCGTCAATGTGCAAGTTGAATCCTAAATAGTCAACAATTGATATTTTAAAAAATAATAAATTCTGTCCAGTAAAATCTTGCCAGTGGCTTATTTTCTCAGAACCTATTTCGTGTATCACAACCAAATTTAATGGAATGGTGTATATCTATGAGACCTAGATAATGATCAGTAAATGAATGGCCACTTCATCGTCTAGGTCACAGTGTCAGCAAATGTAAAAAATGACAGTTTTTGACTCACATGCATAGCTATGTACTCATCTCTACCTTCCATTCCATCTCTTCTCCACCCCCACCCCCCAAATAAAATTTTGTATCCAATTTTTGATAAAGCTGTGCAAGAAAAATCCTAAATATTCCAAAAATGGCACTTAAAAAAAATAAAATTGTCCGTTTGTCCGCTGTCCACCATCCGTTTTTTGCAAAACTGTAAAGTGGCTAAGTACTAAAAAAATCTATTTTATGTATCATAACCAAACTTGTTGAGGGTGTATATTGATGAGACCTAAAAAATAATCAGTGAATGAATGACTTCACTTCAGGATAAAGGTAACATAATCAACAAATGAGTTTTTTAAAAAAAAAACCATTTCACCATTATTAATATTAAATTTTTTTTTCTTTTTTTGCTTGAGAGATAATAATGAGACACAAATACTGTGCAAATTTGTCATTCTCATTCTAAGGTCAAGGTCACAGGAACTGTCAAAATTCGATTCGTATCTTTAAAGTGACCTTGACACTAAACTATGAGAGCTATAAAGTCTGAACTTGTTGAATTTATTCATAATATATATATATATATATATATATATATATATATATATATATATATATATATATATATATATATATATATATATATATATATATATATATATATATATATACTCTCATATCACCTGGTTTCTGGCAACACACGTATGTTACGCGACTTTACTTGTGTCAACATGGATAGGAAAGTGTCAACATTGAAATGTTGTCAGAAAACGGGTACACTTTTTTTGCTGTTTTGGATTACATGGGACATAAATCGTGTTTTTTTGACATGTTGTCAAAAACCTGTACTATGAATGCAGTTAGTTCCCTTGCTACACTCTGTCGTGCTTCTGAGGGTCCATATTAATTTTTGATGAGACAGGCTAAGACTGAATCAGAATGAGAGCACGCGCTGTGAAGTGACGTCTTGTCTGTGATGTGTGACGTTGCACGAAGACACTTACTCAAAATGGCGGAGCTCAAATCGGTGAGTGGATAATTATGTCTTTTGTAAATACTTATCAACGTTTAATTTGTTTTGAAATAACTTTAATAGTACGTAAAGCTCTGCTCCATAGTCTGCTCTCTTCACTTCTGACTTTTACGACCCCCCTGGCGCCCTTGTCTCATCTCTGTTGCCGCTTTGTGCGCTCCATATCACCGTCATCGCTACCTTCAGACTCAATCAATGCATTTCCTCCTTCTGAAAATTGTAGCACCGCTCCTTTTACACGTGCCATTCTACTGCATATTGACTTCTTATAACAACGGCCTCCCTTCAACCAAGTCCCCTATGCGCTAATGTGTCCGGGGACGTTAATCTAACAAACGTGAACGTGAACGTGAAGGAATGCATTATTTAGGCTACTTATGTAGCCATTCTTGCGTTGTAGTTGCACTTCAGTTTTGTAAAATATGAAGTTATAGTAAAAATTGACTTGTTGCAATTTGCCATTAATTTTTGGGAAATGCGTATTAAAAATTAATATTGTAATGTTACTATGGTAAATATTGCCCCAATTAGAATTCCATAATCGTATAACGCATTGTCTAAAGCAGTGTCGACATCCTGTCTGTACATGTCGATCCTCTTGTCTGCTGTATCAACATAAAGTTTTGCATGGAAAATACACTACAGGCTGTCAACAATTGTCGACCTTGGCATTGTGAGGGTTAAATCAGAAAAGAAATATTACTTTTTTTTAGACCTAAATGTCTAATCTGGCTGGGGATTGAATGCTCAAATTTGAGATTTGTTGACTGGCTGTTGTATCTAATTTCTCTCAATATATTTTTAAATCGTTGAAGTCATTATAGACGTATATCTGGTTGTTTATTTTCTTATGTACTGTGTTTAAACAGCGAGTTCCGAGGATAAAGTAGCAGCATAGCTGGAAACATCACCGTTAGCCCGCAAAAAAGCAGCGCATCGCTCTGTTTCCACTGCCCCATCTCAAACTGGTAAAGAAGAACGTACATGTCGTCCTAAAGTTATTCCATATTTTTTTTAAGTTGCATAACGTTTTTAACATTTTAGTAACTTTTAACATCTTCAGATTTAGTGTACACTTTTTAGTGTTGTCAATTGGACGTGAGTTTGATCATCAGTGAATTATTTTCAGACTTTTACAAACACCTGTTATAATAGTGTACATAATGTTAATGCAATAACAGTAAGTCAAATGAAACATAAGCTGGCTGTTGTAGTATAGTTCAAAGTTCAGCGCATTAACGGAGCAAGAAGCTTCTGCTCTGATCCTCAGTCATGGAATTTTTTTTATGTTATACAGTATGCTACACTTCCAACATTAAAAAAAAGGCAGTTGAAAATCTGTTTGTTTTTTCAAAGAGTATTTTATGTAACAATTTCTGATCAGATAGCAGGATCATCGATTTGTTTTTCAATTGTTGTAATAATTAATAATAATTTTGACTAGTTAAAAACAGGTAATTTTTTTTTGGGGGGGGGGGAGGAGGAGAGGGGAAGGGTGATGTGTTTCCAGTATGTGTGTATGGATTCTTCTGACTGGTTTTAAATTGAAAATATTTGTTTTTCTTGTAACCGGTCTTTGGGTAGGCTCGAAAAAATATTCAGTTATTATTATATTTATTATTATTATTATTATTATTATTATTATTATTATTATTATTAGTAGTAGTAGTATAATTATTATTATTATTATTATTATTATTATTATTATTATTATTATTATTATTATTATTATTTTAAATTTATTTATTTATTTTTTTAAATTTTATTTATTTTTATATTTTTTTAATAATAGATCTCGTTATTTGAAAACAGCAACTTGCTGCAAGTCTACCGTACATCTAGATGGGAGGCAAACAGATTTAAATTTTATTGTAAATCACTTGTCAGTCTTGTAAGTTTTGTTTTTTTTCTTTTCTGATGTACTGTGTAAATTGTTTTAACAGCGAGTCCTAAGGAGAAAGTCGCAACAGTGTTGGAAACATCACATGAAGGGGACTGTGAATGAGGCGGCAGCATCATCATCTCTTTCCCCTAGCTCTGCTCTATCTTCAGTTGGTAAGGAGGTCAAATTTTCTTTAATGTATATGTACTTTAACTGACACTTATACTTTTTTCTCTCCATGGACATGTATTTTCGATTAACTAAAACAAAGGTAACTGCACAGAACTGGAGGTAATGTTTCACTCTTTACAAAAATCAACATTGACATCCGAAAAGGCATGCGCACATCAAAGGAGGGCTGGATAGAAGATCAATGCCAGGAAATAGAGAACAATCTTAACAAGTACAACAGCAAGAAGGCCTACAAGACTCTAAAGCGGCTGACAAGTGTTAAACAGCCCAAGGTCTCCACGATCCCAGCAAGGTCCTCCTGAAAATAATACTCAACAGGTTGAAACCCCAAGTTGAACAAATCATAGCTGAAGAACAAGCAGGTTCAGGGCAGGGCGAAGTACCACTGAACAGATTTTCAACCTCAGAGTAATCTGTGAGAAATACCTACAGCACCAACAACATATATACCATGTGTTTGTAGACTTCAAAAAGGCGTTTGACCGAGTCTGGCATCATCGCATGCAGCTTTGTGGGCAACAATGAGAGTGTACAACATCAGACCTAAAATTATTGAAGTCATCAAACGCCCGTATGACAAGGCTAGTAGTGCAGCCCTCTACAACAGCGCCATCGGAAATTGGTTCAGAACAACCATCGGTGTGCGTCAGGGATGCCTACTCTCTCCAACACTCTTCAGCATCTTCCTAGAGCGCATCATTTCAAAAGCCTTTGCAGATCACGAAGGCACAGTCAGCATAGGGGGAAGAGCAATCTCCAACCTTCGTTTTGCGGATGACATTGATGGATTAGCTGAAGAGGAACAAGAACTTGAACAGCTGGTACAGAGGCTTGACACCCCCTCCAGAGCCTATAGAATGGAAGCAGAGAAGACCAAATTGATGACCAACAACACCAATGGCATCAACACAGACATCAAAGTCCAAGACCAATCCCTCAACACAGTGCATAGCTTCAACTATTTAGGAGCCATTGTATCAGACAGTGGATCCCGAGAGGAAGTCCTCTCCAGGATCGCACAAACAACTGCTGCCTTGGCGAGGTTGAAGCCAATTTGGAAAGACAGGACCATCAGTCTACATTCCAACGTAAGACTGCTGCGCTCTGTTGTCATCTCCATCTTCCTATACGCTTGCGAAATATGGACCCTCACAGCAGATCTACAACGAAGAATACAAAGCAGTGAGATGAGGTGCTACAGCAAACTTCTGGGCATTTCCTATACCCAGCACATAACCAACGACGAAGTCCGACAGACCATCACACAAGCCATTGGACAACACGATGACCTGCTCACGGTGACACGTCACTTTAGCGCCAGCACTACAGCGCCATACCTTTCAGCGCCACCATTTCAGCGCGGCGTCTTTTCAGCACCGTACTTTTTAGCGCCGTACATTTCAGCACAGGGGGATGTCAGCGCCGTGCACTTTAGCGCCGGGAGACTTCAGCGCCGTACATCTCAGCGCCATGATAGGGGAAAAGGAGGGAATGTTGGGGGAGGGGGTAAAATTATTGGCGTCAGAGAGAGAGAGAGAGAGAGAGAGAGAGAGAGAGAGAGAGAGAGAGAGAGAGAGCACTTCGTGAGTTACAGATCAAGTCTGAATGAGTGGTTTGAGTTATATTCAGAGAGAGAGACAGAGAGAGAGAGAGAGAGAGGGGAGAGAGAGAGAGAGAGAGAGAGAGAGAGAGAGAGGTGTTGTGAGTGGTGTGATTGATATTCAGACGGAGTTGAGTTGAAATCGGGTTATTTTTCTGTTCATTACTCCTGACGTTCTTTGCCGTGGAAACATGGCAAAGATTGCAGAGTCCTACCTAAGCATACGGATAAAATAAAAGTTTAGCTACAATGGCTACTCCTTCCGCTTCGATAAGAACAGTACAAAAGATCCAGAATTGTCTTTTTGGCGATGTGACAATGGTACATGTAAGGCCAGACTGCACCTGAGAGATGGGGCAGTGGTGCAGGAGGTGGGGGAGCACCTCTCTCTCTCTCCCTCTGTCTTCCTCTAGCGCTATAATGTACTGCGCTACAATGTACGGCGCTAAAATTTCGCCACGCTGAAATGTACGGTGCTGAAAAGTCCCAGCGCTGAAGTGTACGGCGCTGAAGTATCCTCGCGCTGAAGTGTATGGCGCTGAAGTTCTGGTGCTGAAGTGCTGGCGCTGAAGTGACATGGAACCCCTGCTCACAATGGTGACAAAAACGGAAACTTCGATGGTATGGTCACGTCACCAGATCATTAGGTCTTGCAAAGACCATCCTGCAAGGCACAGTGCAAGGAGGTAGAAGAAGAGGGAGACCGAAAAAGAGGTGGGAGGACAACATTCGAGAATGTACTGGTTTGACACTGAGCGAAACAATCAGGGTTCCTGAGGACTGGGAAAGATGGATTACGCTGGTTAAACGATCATCTGTGGTGCCCCTACGACCTCCTAGTTACGGGATAGGATAGGATATATTACAAAGCTTAATATTAATGTGCTTTGAAACCGCACTGTTTCTGTATTCGTTTTGATTTATGATGTTATAAGCCACAAAACAAAACAACAATTTTTTGTTTCAAAATTGTCTTCTCATTTCCATCTAAATGCTTAAACTGTAGCCCCTTTTATGACCTTGGCAAACAAATATATCTGAAATTCGGTAAAAGGAAAAAAGCTTATGACATCCTGATACTATCATACTAACAAAACATTCCGACGTCTGCAAATCTGAAAATCAAAATGTGTATTCTAAAAATTGAGTGGAGTAATGTTGTTTGTTTTACATTTGCTCTTTGGTTTCTTTGGTAGATGATGACAATAAATCAAGCTCTGGATGGACCAGTGTTGGAGAGCAAATTGATTCTGGTAAGTCATCACATCGGTTATTGAAAAAAATCAGCACTGTTTTTCTCTTGTCAAGAGCAAGAACATGGATCAATCTTTCCCATATGGCAACTGAAACCATTCGTACATTTTTGCTTGAGAAGGAACATAAGTTTTTACAAAATTCTGACGATCCTGGATTTTGTAGATGTTTGTCTGCTAAACTATTGAGTACTCATTGAGGCGCCTGTGCTCAGTTAAAAGTGATCTTTACAACAGTACCGTACTTACAACTTAATGCCACGGTTAAAAGAAGGTGAATCAGTTTCAGTGGTTGATGCTAGTGTCAAAACTAAGTGCCGTTGGCCATGGTTAAACAAAAAGAATATCACAATAGAGCGAGTTTGTTGTACGAAGTTAAGCCGTCCGAGTCTTCTGTATTGTTGGGTCTGCAGTTTGTGTTGACTATTGCCCCCGTTCTGTGCAAGAAATCGTGCAACACACCTATATGAACCAATTTCCAAGACATATTAACCTGAACTTTTCTTTAAATAAAAACTGGAACTGACTGCTTTTTGTTACACATGTCTTTGTTTCTCAGATGTTATGTACACATAACTTATTTTATTATATAAATGTGTTAGTTAAATAGCAATCTTTAACCTCCTGATTTAAACAGAAAATTTTGCTTTACAATATTGAATATATATGTTTAAAATAAATAATTGCTGGCCCCTTCTAATTTCCTAGGTTTTAGGATTTTTTTGTGTATGTGCTAGAATTTGAAACCACAAAACATTGTGAATTTTAAACTAAATTGCCCCTGATCCCTCTGCATAGCATAATGATCAACAAAATGATCTCTTTTATGAAAATATTCTTACCAGTGAGTAGCCTCACTACATTCAGCCTCACTCTTTCAATGTTCCTTTTCAAGACTCTACTGCTTACATGTATATTGTCTCAAATTCTGTCGTTTTTTCATATTGCCGAGGTTCGTAATCGAATCCTAAAGGGTGGGTGGAGTATTAATGACACTTTGGGTCAAGTACATGGGTTTTTTGTGTGTGTGCAGTTGAACATGCCAAAGCTGGGACTGGGAAAAGAAATTACGTCCTTGACAAGAAGCAATACTGCATCTTCTGCAACAAAGGACAACTGGCTCTCCCAAGACATTTTCTTATGTAACACAGACACAGAATTTACCATCTTGTCTTGATGCCTGCTGTGTGGGGTTGATTTAGCAAGATTGTCATCTTCAAACACAGAACAATCTGGGGTTTCTCCACTGTCAATTTTGGCAAGCAATCTTCCAACTTTGGTGATCTCAGTGGTACTTTCATGCAGGCGATAGTACTCTTTTTCAATGTTCAGAGAGTGGCCCATGTGATTTGCTAGCAATTTCTGCTCATTTGGTGACAAATCAAACAGTTGAGTGATTGTAGCTCCATACTTTCTGCATTTCGTCGATGTGATCAACTCTGGCTTCTGTAGCCCAATATCTGATGGGACAGCATGGATGGCTTGCCAGCCATCCAGGTAACCGTTCATAGACTTAGATGCAAAGAAAAATGGATTTGATACAGGTATAGCTACATCAGTCATTATTTCAAGAAGAATGTACAGAGATTCTTTCACCTGGGGAGGCAGGGAGTAAGGGGGGCTCACACGGATTAGTTAGTTCTTCATTTTAAGCCCTAGTGCTCCCGTTTCTCCTGTGAGGGCGTTTATCGCCCTCCCCCCTCCCGCCCCCTCCTCCTTCGACAGTTGATGGTTCGGGTACATTGCCGCACCCCACAGTCACAGAGACCGCTAGGGATTCGAACCCTTAAGTGACAGGTTCTGCGCCTCCCGATGGCAGTAGATATACTGGGCTGCCTTACTCAGGCTCGAAGGCTTGGTGGAGAGACTTGTTCGTGGCTGGGCTTGTCGTTACGGTTCATAGCTTGGCTGTGGGAAATCCGTCTTCTCCCGGTCACACAGCCAGTTCACAGTCCGACTCCAAGGCCCCTGCCTCGAGCCCAAATAGTACGCGGGACGGGATGTCGTAGACTCCCCCCCCCCTTCCCTCCCCCACACCGGCTCTGGCTCCCCTGTGGAAATAGCGGAGCATTCCTTTCCTAAGGGACGCTGTCTGTCCGTTTCCGAATTTATTAAGCGGCATGATAAGCCCATAGCGGAGTTTGTCTCCATCTACAACCGGCGTTCGGCTAAAGATGTAGTCTATACATTACGGCTGAGACTCAAGTCCCCTTTACCCCCGTTGGGGTGCCGGGGGTTTCAGTATAAATAGTATCCTCACTTTCTGGAAATTTAGTGCTTTAAATTCCCACTGTCGCTGTCGTTCTCATTTGCTCTTTCTCATTCCTGCTCTGTTCTATCAATCTTCTAGACTATCTTCTTCTTCGCTAGACCAGTCATCTACCTTTTTTTAAAAAAACTTTCCGGGACAACACGCCTTATTTGTGTATGAGGTCTGTTGGATCAGCTTGGGAATATTGGACGCTTTCTGCCAGGTGGTAGATGTTATTATTTAGCAATGTATGCATTTTATATGTATGTGTTTTGTTGATAATTTATAATGATGTTTATATTCCATTTTGTTTTTGTAAACGGGTGTTCGATAAATTTGAGTACAGCCTCAGCGTCCCCTGCGTGAGATGTCTTTATTGTAAAGTGACTGGCTTGTGGAGAGCGTTCAGTTTTACCACTAGGGTTGTTTCAGCAGATCTTTGATGCGGATCAGGGGTTGTCCGGTCCTGATTTGGCTCATGTAATGTAATGTAAAGTCCCTTTTGACGGAGGCTGCTCTCAAGTCTATGGGCGTGGTAATCCGAGACAGTCCTGACCCAGTGGTGGGACCGGATCCTACCTAAACTGGCCTTCCCGCGTGCCCGCTGGCTGCCGCTCTGGTTCAAGCTTGATCTGGTGCAGTTTTCTTTTTAACCCGCTTTTAATCTTACTCGAACGTGTTTTATCATTAATTTTAGATTAAATTTATATAATTTGATTGTTTTTATATAATATAGGCCCTATACTGTTCCGTGCAATAACCCGGCAGACCTGGTCTGTCTTCATATAAAAATTATTTTATCTCTCCTTAGACAATAAATAATCCGCTCACTCTGCCATCCTAGTCGCCCTTTGGCCCTCCTCCCTCCCTCTGCTATACCTTTGGCGGCCTTGTCTTGGCGTCCCTTTTGCTACCCTTGTCACATCTTCACTCTACATTATTGACGCCGTCTTCCTTCCGATTCAACGCATCTTCCTGCTGGTTGTTGTAGCAGCTATTGCGCTCCTTCTTCATTTGACTCCATTCTGCAAAACGACTTCTTATTACATCGGCCCTCGTTCATCCAAGTCCCCTATATGCTTATGTGTCTGGGGACGTTAATCTACTTGCCTGCCTGCGTAACCTCAGTGGGGAATTGCCTAACAACAGACAGGAAAGGCCAAATAATTTGGCAATTGCCTTACTAGGGTTTAGGCAGAAATTGCCTTACAGACAGAAATTGCTGTACAGGTGAAGATATTTGTAGATTAGTTATTGCCATGAATACGTTTTTATGAATATGTGTTTACTGATGGCAGGCATGTGTTCACGCTTTCCTAATGTGCGCTACATTTTCTTGCCTAATGACATAAGGCACAAATTGTCTAATGTACATGAAGTATGGTTGGCGGTTCTCCACCTGTCATTATGTACAATGGTATGTAGTATGCATTGCAGTTTTGCTATACTAGACAACCACTGACTACCAACATCATCGTCTGTGGAGTTTTGATATATGCTTCAGATGTGTTGGCTTCCAATCATTGCCTATATATATGCAGTTTTCCATGTTTGAGAATTGCTATTTTGGAGACGTTTATAAACATTTTGAAGAAAAACTGTTCAAATGAATCATTGCTTATCTGTTGTTTGTTGTTGTTGTTGTTGTTGTTTTAAAGTGAAGCAACGTGTGTTCATTTATGTGTGTACTGATGTGACAATGACAGATGTGAGACAAGTTTCATGCTTCCTTGATGTGGGACCACGGTTTCTTGCCTTCTTATGTACATGTAATGTCTTACAAAACATTTGTATGTGTATGTTTTTTAAAGGTATTATGGAGACATTTAATGTGCAAGTGTGATTGTTTTCGGAACACCCCAGTTGGAGTGCCGGGGGGAGGGGGGGTGAGGAAAGGGGGGGGGGGGCAGTATAAATAGTATCCCCACTTTCTGGAAATTTAGTGCTTTAAATTCCCACTGTCGCTGTCTTTCTCCTTTGTTCTTTCTCATTTCTACTCTGTTCTCTATCAATCTACTATACTATCTTCTTCTTTGCTTGACCAGTCACCTACCTTTTTTTCGTGAAACTCTTCCGGGACAAAACTCCTCATTTGTGTGTGAGGTCTGTTGGATCAGCTTGGAAATATTAGACGCTTTCTGCCAGGTGGTCATTGGGGCTTCCTATGATGTTATTATTTGGCAATGTAGGCATTTTATATGTATGTGTTTTGTTGGTATTTTATAATGATGTTTATATTCTATTTTGTTTTTGTAAATGGGGGTTCGATAAATTAGAGTATAGCCTCAGCGCCCCCTGCGTGGGATGTCTTTATTGTAAAGTGACCGGCTGGTGGAGTGCCTTCAGTGTTACCACTAGTGTTGTTTCGGCAGATCTTTTATGCGGATCAGGGGCGAGTCCTCTTTCAGCGAAGTTGTGGTCTTGATTTTGTGGACCTGGTTCGGCTACACTTGTCCTGATTTGGCTCGGAAGAGTCCGCTGGACCTAAAGCAATAATCATGTAATATAATGTAATCCGTGTGAGTGAAGTGAGATAAATATATTTTATTTTCATTATCACAAAAGTTTTTAAAAAAAATTAATTCTTTTAATACTTTTATATTTTTATGCTATTGACTCATTTTGAAAAAAATGTTGAATGTTCCGTTGATCTCATGATCTTTAGTAGTCATTTTGGATTTTCATAATTACTTAATAATTTTTGCCTAAAGTTCTGAGCTTATTTTGTAATTGTTCTCAAGCTTTTACAATGGATGATATTCATTACATTATATGTTTGGCTTATTTGATTTATAACTGTAAAGTTTTGCATTTGTCATTAATTCAAGTATCATCTTCATGTTGTTCATAATTTTTTTTTTAATCAATTTTAAAAATTCTGTTTAGCCTTGGTCTTTATTGTTTATTTATAGAGGGTTGCTTGCATGATCAATTGCTTGATTGATGATGTAAATCTCATGCAAACTCTGAATAAAATCAAATCATCCCAACCAAGTGTTCGTCTTATTGGACAAAGACTGCGCGATATCACTTTCTACTTTTAATCACTCATATGCACACACCCTGCAACATGTATAATGTATTATTATTTAGATAACAAAACAACCCAATTCTTTTAGTACAAACAAATTGCCATAGCTTTTGGGTTTAAGTAATAACACCTTTGACTTTGACAAATAAATACATGGTTTTTTTATTTTCTTAATTTTGTTATAATTATTTTGATCATGTGTTTTCTCTCTCTCTCTCTCTCTCTCTCTCTCTCTCTCTCTCTCTCTCTCTCTCTCTCTCTCTCTCTCCCTCTCCATCACACTAATTGTATGTGAAGTGAAAAATACCACAGCAAACTATCCTATCGTATCCTATCCTATCCGGTAACTCTGAGGTCGTAGGGGCACCACAGATGATCGTTTAACCAGCGTACTCCATCTTTTCCTGTCCTCAGCAACCCTGATTGTTTCGCTCAGTGTCAAACCAGTCCATTCTCGAATGTTGTCTTCCCACCTCTTTTTCGGTCTCCCTCTTCTTCTACCTCCTTGCACTGTGCCTTGCAGGAAGGTCTTTGCAAGACCTGATGATCTGGTAACGTGGCCATACCATCGGAGTTTCCGTTTTTTTTCACCACTGTGAGCAGGTCATCGTGTTGTCCAATGGCATGTGTGATGGTCGGTCGGACTTCGTCGTTGGTGATGTGCTGGGTATAGGAAATGCCCAGAAGTCTTCTGTAGCACCTCATCTCAATGTTTTGTATTCTTCGTTGTAGATTTGCTGTGAGGGTCCATGTTTCGCAAGCATATAGGAAGATGGACATGAGAGCGCAGCAGCCTTACCTTGGAATGTAGACTGATGGTCCTGTCTTTCCACATTGGCATCAACCTCGCCAGGGCAGCAGTTGTTTGTGCCATCCTGGAGAGGACTTCCTGTCGGGACCCATAGTCTGATACAATGGCTCCTAAACATTTGAAGCTATGCACTGTGTTGAAGGCACCGTCAGCATTGGGAAAAGAGCAATCTCCAGCCTTCGTTTTGCGGATGGCATTGATGGATTGGCTGGAGAGGAGCAAGAACTTGAACAGCTGGTACAGAGGCTTGACACCACCTCCAGAACCAATGGAATAGAAATAAGTGCAGAGAAGACCAAAATTAATGATGACCAACACCAATGGCATCAACACGGATATCAAAGTCCAAGGCCAATCCCTCAACACAGTGCTTAGCTTAAAATATTTAGGAGCCATTGTATCAGACAATGGGTCCCGACAGGAAGTCCTCTACAGTATCGCACAAACAACTGCTGCCCTGGCGAGGTTGAAGCCATTGTGGAAAGACAGGACCATCAGGTTACATTCCAAGGTAAGACTGCTGCGCTCCCTTGTCATCTCCATCTCCCTATATGATTGAGAAACATGGACCCTCACAGCAGATCTACAACGAAGAATACAAAGCATGGGGATGAGGTGCTACAGAAGACTTCTGGGCATTTCCTATACCCAGCACATCACCAATGACGAAGTCCGACAGACCATCACACAAGCCATTGAACAACAAGATGACCTGCTCACAGTGGTGAAAAAACGGAAACTCCGATGGTATGGCCACGTTATCAGATCATCAGGTCTTGCAAAGACCATCCTGCAAGCACAGAGCAAGGAGGTAGAAGAAGAGGGAGACCAAAAAAGAGGTGGGAGGACAACATTCGAGAATTGACTGGTTTGACAATGAGCGAAACAATCAGGGTTTCTGAGGGCAGGGAAAAATGGATTACGCTGGTTAAACGATCATCTGTGGTGCCCCTACGACCTCCGAGTTAGGGGATAGGATAGGATAGGTATTAATGTATGTACTATTAGTACTGTGATTATTTGAGAAGGGAGATGTAGCAGATCTTGACTTGGAACTGTATGTGTGTGTTTTATTAGTATTCCATGTGCGTCATGGTGTTTATTTTACGTCATTGTAGGAAGTGTGACGTAGGAAGAAAGAAGAAGAAGAAAAATAAAAAAAAACGAATCAGCTAGCAAGCTGCCGTCTTCACGGTCTTTTACAGTTTGAATGCATATCTTCCACAGTCCCAAGAACATGTTTCATTTTATGTTTTTAAAAATATTGTTACGTATTTATAATAACAGTTGTCCATAGATTAATCTTAAATGTATTTGTTCAATCAGCATGCCCGTTATAAAAATATATTTATATATATAGTGTATGTTAGTCGCATAACCGTTTTTTGACCACATATGTCACAGACAGGGTGTTGTGGCAACCTGTTTGTTTCTCAAATTTCTCGAGGTGTAATATATATATATTTAATATTGACCCATATTTATAATCACAGATGTCCATTTAACAGTCTGACATCAAATTTGACTTTATATGACCAGTAGAAATAGGTGTTGCCAAAAAACGGTGCCAGAACACATGTCGCGGTAAACCATGTATTATGCGTATATATATATATATAGTCTCATATTTACCGGAATGTGTCAACCTGCACAACCGTTAGTACAACGGCCGTTGTGATACGGCCTTCCGGAAAGTGTCAACATCGCAAGTTGCCGCATTACGGGAGGCCGCGAAGTACTTAAAGAAACTTGAGAAAAAAGGAACTTTCGTCCCCTCTAGGCGACTAATTAGGTCACGCTTAGTTGTATCTAGGTCAGGAGACTTTTGCCAACCGTTTGGGAATATTTTCGAACCGTTTATTGACGCCGGATAGCTTCCTCACTTTGTTTCATACAATTTAAGAATCCAAGAAGGCAGATGGGTTTTTGGGACGGAAAGAGTTAGGGCAAGGGCTAGTGATAGAACTGCAACTAACCCTTACCCGAACCCTTCCCCTTAAATAGCGCTCTTTCCGTCACAAAGTAAAATGTTGACACATTCCGGTGCGTATAAGAGTTATATATATATATATATATATATATATATATATATATATATATATATATATATATATATATATATATGTTCCAATTTTGAAGGTCAAAGTCATTTTAAGACACAAAAACATTAAAAAAATTTCAATAGCACTACTGTAGCTGTATGGATAAATCCGTGGTTGGTCAGTTAGGGTTAGGCTGCTCTGTGTGGATTTATACATGCTTGGGATAGAATGCATTAAAGAAAGTATCAATGTTAAAATATGCTTACATTATGCATGCATTTCTACTGCCTGACAGATCACAACATATATCAGGGTTAGGCTGCTCTGTGCGGATTTATACATGCTTGGGATATAATGAGTTAAAGAAAGTATCAGTGTTGAAAAATATGCTTACATTATGCATGCATTTCTACTGCCTGACAGATCACAACATGTATCAAGACCAAGCAAATCAGGTTAGCCATGCAACAGTCTGAAGTCATCATCCCTACTTCTTCAACTACTGTCACCGCTTCACCCAAAGAGCTCCTCCAGAAACTGAGCAGATATGAGGATTGGAGGCACCTAGCTAAACTGGCCAAGGATGACCCAAAAGAAGTGCTGAATGTGTTGATCCAAGCTGGAAATTTTGTGGTACTTCGAGACTGGGCCAGGCTGCACAATTTACCCTCGGAGATAGTTTTGGTGAGTTTTTTCTTCTATATTTTATGTTTGATTTGCTTCAAATTTCATTGATTAAATTGTTTTTAAACCTTTTTTGCTGTACCTTAAAAATGTTTGTTATATTTCTTTGCAGGAGACTGAAGTTTGGTTTCTAAAGTTTTTGCTAACTGCTGACGCATTTGACATGAAGCCAATGTATCAGGTAGGCTGTTGTCTTCATATCTTTTTATACTAAACCAATTATAAGCCGTTGATAAGGATATATATATATATACTAAAAAATGTCTGTTGTTCTATGGACATAAAAAAGTTGATAAGCAAGAAGGTAAAGCAGTGAAAGGAGATAGCCCCCATTCTCATGTCTGCCTTTAAGAAAGAATCTTATATTCCAGAGGTCTGTCACCCCTATGACCTGAACCTCCCACCCTTGGATGACTGCCGCAGTTAGCAACGCCGCAGCCTCCTTCATAAAATGTTTAAGGGTCTGATCCAAGCGCTACTGCCAGGTGACTTTCTCATTCCAGCTGCCACAAACTGACATCAAATACACACACAGTGCCAACTGTTGCATAGACAACATCATCAAGAGACAACTTCAAAAGCTTCAATGTCTCAAGCAGCAAGACTGAGTAGTACTGAAAATTATTTTTTTGTGAGAACAGCAGTGTAGTGAAACCAGCTAACTGGTGTAGAAATTGCCGCAGGCCCCTCATTGGCAGCATAATTAGCTGAGAGTGAATCATCAACAAAGCTGCAGCCTCCTCCTAAATAGAAGTAATCAATTTTAACCAGCTTTTAAAACTTTCTCAGCCATTTTAAAAACTTTTTCAGCCATTTGGTTGTTTGTGAAACTGACATTAACAACCTATCTTTGCAACATTCAGCGACCAGAGTAAAAATGTCATCTGGCAGGTGCATTAAGCCCTAGCTTAACTGGCCGAGACAAACCCGAACCTTGTCTCGGCGAGACACCCGAGACAGTCTCGGCGAGACACCCGAACCATCCTTGCCCTTAACTAGGCTCGGCGAGCAATCCGAGACGGGATCGGCGAGAACATCGAGACGTGTCTCGCCGTGTCGCGGGCCGGCCTTTCGTCTTGCCGTTCGGCGCAGCAAACCTGCCCGAGACACTATTTTGATTTGCTGAAAAATCTATCAATGTCAATGACAACTGATCTAAAGAAATACTACAACACTTAAAAGAAGTAGGTGCACCAAATCCAAACTTAATTTAGACTAGAGAACAGTGAAAATACTGAATCAGTAAAAATTATAAATCATTGAATAGCCATTGACCTGTTCAGCCAACTCTTGCACCAGTGCATGAAATGCACCTTGCTGGTGCCTTTGCAACACATATAGGGCATTGTTGCCTTTTGCTTTCTTTCTCTTTCTGCTGCCCCTTCGTTCTCGCTTATGACATACAGCGCTAGAACAACGCCAAAATCGGGTTTCAGTATAAATAGTATCCCCACTTTCTGGAAATTTAGTGCTTTAAATTCCCACTGTCGCTGTCTTCCTCATTTGCTCTTTCCCATTCCTGATCTGTCCTATCACTCTGCTATACTATCTTCTTCTTCGCTAGATCAATGACCTACCTTTTTTCTTGAAAACTCTTCCTGGACAAGACTCCTTGTTTGTGTATGAGGTCTGTTGGATCAGCTTGGAGTGTTGGACGCTTTCTGCCGGGTGGTCACTAGGGCTTCCAATGATGTTATTATTTAGCACTATAGGCATTTTATATGTATGTGTTTTGTTGATGATTTATAATGATGTTTGTATTCTATTTTGTTTTTGTAACCGGGGGTTCGAGTAGTTGGGGTAAAGCCTCAGCCGTCCCCTGCGTGGGATGTCTTTATTGTAAAGTGACTGGCCGGTGGAGGGCATTCAATTTTCCCACTAGGGTTGTTTCAGCAGATCTTTTATGCGGATCGGGGTTGTCCGATCCTGATTTGGCTCGTAAGAGTCCATTGGACCTAAAGCAACAATCAATCAATCAAAAAAAAAAGATCGAAGGCCGCCATTGTTGCTAACGTAACTTTGTCACGGTATGTCAGTTTCGACGCAGCTAAAAATAGACTTAGTTCAGAAACGAAAGAGCTCGCCGTGATGCCCGATCTCCTGTCTCGTCTCGGCTGGTCTCGGGAAGACCCAATTAAGAATAAAACCGCAATTTTGACATTTGGTTCGCCGAGACAAGGTTCGGTTTGTCTCGCCCAGTTAAGCTAGGGCTTTAGGATCAGACCCTCACAAATTTTAACCAAGCCATTGTGCATCGCGTTATTTAAAGTCGTAAGACCTTTGCAAAGATTGGCTCAAGTGAAATACCAGAGACAAAACCCTGTCTTTTTACGTATCTTTTTGTTATGTAGGCCTTGGAAGACCTGAGAAAAACACGGCCAGCGGACTGTTTGGACGCTTGTCAGTCACTCTTGCAAAGCTTGGAGGATCAACGACAGGTTCAGTTTCTTGCTGACTACATGCTTAACAACCTCAGTGCCAACATGCCCAGTGACGATCTGGAAGATCTCCCCTTGAGGCGAATTGGTGCAAAGGTATTGGATTATTTTAGCAGATATAACTTTAGCTCAGTAGCTTTATTTATTTTAAAAGATCAGTTCAGTTGTGTAGCTTTCTTTTAACAACTACCAAATGTGGTCACAGATATGGAGCACTTATCATATCCTATCCTATCCCTTAATTCGAAAGTCGTTGGGGCACCACAGATGATAGTTTAACTAGCGTACTCCATCTTTTTCTGTCCTCAGCAACCCTGATGGCTTCACTCGGTGTCAAGCCAGTCCATTCTCGAATGTTGTCCTTCCACCTCTTTTTCAATAGATTGACCTCTCATATATGAAGATCAATGTCATGTTTGGCCTTATAAAAACGTAATAATTGTGTCATCGTACAGCACAATGGCTGTACATTATGCATCAACTTTGGGTTATTTGATTATTCATGAGCATCAGAGGTCATGCCAAGGTCAAGGTAATTGAAGGTCAAGGTCATGCCAAGGTAACAGGGTTTTGGCATAATACATCTTGCTGTAGTTTACTTGATCATACATGTGTGCCCATTTGAAATCAGATGTCAAGGTTGTCTTGTGGTCAAGACCACCACAAGATCAAATTCAGTATTTGCATATTAATGCCACCATTTTGTTTCAGTTTTTTCTTGGCGCTCATTTTTTTGGGGGTATTTCAGTCTGATGATGACTGCACTAGAAAAATAGAAGACTAGTTCAATTTCTGACCATATAATGTACAATTGTTATATGCCCATTATTATGCTGGCAGATATCACCTGCGATCAGATTTCTTCCATTCAGAGTGTGAAGAACGAAGCAGCAAAGCTTGTTTGCCATTAAAAAAACGTTTAGAGAAAGAATATAAATATATTTATTGGCCACCTTGGCCTATCATTATTTTGACTCTACTCTCCATCCTCACTTGTCGTCACAACTGTTAACCTATGCGCCAACCAGGTCGCGGCAATCTAGCTCAGACAACTTATTTTCAATACCAAAGGTCAACCTCAAAACAGCAGGACAACATTCTTTCAGATTTCAGGCAACCAAGGCCTAGAACTCTCTCTCTCACGTGAGACACGTTTTGCACAGCCTCAAAACACACCTTTGCAAGAAGTCCTTCAAACAATATTCAAATTGATGCTAAACTTCTGTATGGAATTTATCCAAAGAAACCTTCTATTTTCCTCTCAAATAAAAATTGATCTTTTTATTTTATTTTATATAGTACTCATTTAAATAAATGTCTTTTTCATTCTTCTGGATGGATGAATGCATGTATTGTCACGCCTGTTTATAAGTGGTACTCTGAGACGGTTGCTAAATTCAACCCTTCTTTTGCCTCTGATGTTCCCTTCACGCTGGCTGAACCGCCTGTAACCAGGTCAGAGACGCTGGCTGGCCGGACTTGCTGTAGCCTATAGTCTAGTACAGTGGCACTTGCCTCGAGTACTTTGAGCAGCTTATAATTATTTTAACCAAGCCCACTGCATTGCTGTAGCCAGACCTTAACGAACCGCCGGCGCCCTCTCTTATGATTTTGTTATACATTTTAGAAATACGTGACAATTGTCCCTCACGCTATTAGAAACTACTTTTGTTCGCTGTGCTTAAGTATTTTATGCCTAACAAAAATTCCTGCTGAAACTGAATGTATTTTAAAAACTCATCCACTATTTACTATACACGAGAGAGCCCAAACAAACATTTAAAATACATTTACATTTAAAACCTCATCCAAAACAGCACAATTTACAAGACATGCTAGACCTATAACACACAACCGAGAGAGAGAGAGAGAGAGAGAGAGAGAGAGAGAGAGAGAGAGAGAGAGAGAGAGAGAGAGAGAGAGAGAGAGAGACACTACATGGACACACAATCGATATGATACACACAGTAGACACAAACACAATCTGAATGTAAACACACAATCAAACAAAGAGTAAATACAGTCAAGTTTAAAAGGACTTCACAAAACAAAGCAACAAACAATTGAGACATTTATTTAAGCAAATTTCAAAGTACAACAATTTACAAGACTATGGGAAAATAACACGTAATGAAATGTTATGTATTCGTGTGTTTTTTTCTATGGAGACATGCATTCACTTGTGAGAGAGAGAGAGAGAGAGAGAGAGAGAGGGGGGGGGGGAGAGAGAGAGAGAGAGAGAGAGAGAGAGAAGGTAGGGAAGAGATATGCAACATTTAATAACATATCTTAGGCAAGTGAAAATTTCTTCATCTGCGAAACTGAAAGTCCTTTTAATAACTCCTATCATTTTGTTGGCTTTATTGACACAATTCTGTATAAAATTTATTATGTGGATCAAATTAGAGGGTTTTGTCAAATGTCACACCCAAATCTTTCTCTTCATCACATGTCATAAGTGGTCTATAATTATCAATGTGAACTTTTTCATTGTACATTTATTCTGAGGATTATACTTACCAACATGCAACACTTACTCTTTTGAACATTATATAAATTCCACAATTTTGACCAATCTTATAATCTGTTAAGATCCTGCTGTAATTTAACACCATTGCTTGTAACATCATATATTTTTGTGTCATCTGCAAATATTTTGCAAGTTCTCTGTACACATTCTATCCTATCCTATCCCGTAACTCTGAGGTCGTTGGGGCACCACAGATGATCGTTTAACCAGCATACTCCATCTTTCTCTGTCCTCAGTGTAACCAAGTGGCATAGCCTTGGTTAAGAGTTCAGAATGTTTTATCTTTCACAGGCTATTCCCTGAGACACTCTACATCTAAACGCTAAAGTGTTAGATATTAGGATAGACAATATTTGCGATGCTTAGTTTAGCAGGGATGGGAAAGATGTACAGGGTGCGAGGATCAGAGCATCCAGAGTTTCCCGGATCTTGTTGATAGGTGATAACTGACTAATGATATTGTGTGCTAGCAGGCAGAGTGGACATTGAGGGTAGATGTCCGGCCCTATCTTTTGCCTGTCAGCTTTAAAAGATTAGGCCAGTTAGAAAATTAACAGCTACAACGGATGATAACAAGCACCTGGCAATTTACAGCATATCTGCTATTTCTGCAAATGTTATTGCAAATGTAATTTGACAGACAGATAGTCCATACAAACAATGTTGTTTCTATGTTTGAATTTAGACTTTATTTTGTGTATTCGTTGCATAAACTTGAATATAGAAAGATAATAACGATGATTGAAGAGGTATGGTCAGCTAATAATTAAGGTAATAGAATCTTTTAACCAGTAATTGATATCTTGTTGATCGTTAACGGTATAAAGCTTTACCTTGTAGTTTATGAACATCACCGCCCTGCTTTCACTTAATTCAGTCTTGCTGCACTAGTTTCCTCGGAATTAGTACCATTTGTGAATTGTATCTTCTGACAAAACAGTTCACTGCCTCTTTGAAGTCAATATCAACATCCCTGTGCACTTTCAGTAAAACAAGTCCATTGAGTCTCTGTTGCCCCATTGTAGAGCGCAGGTAGTTTTTCAGGTTGCGCAACTGACTGTTTGAACGCTCACACTCAGCAATAGTGACAGGTAGGGTGCAAAGGTTCTTTAGCATGATGAACAGGTTGGGATAAAAATCCCTGTCACAATGTTTCAGTGCTTCTGATGCTGTGGATGGGATGATAGCTGTCGCATTCTCAGCAGCACTTCACCATTTGCAAACCCACCGTTGGTATTCTGCATCAAGGGTAGCATTGGTCAGACTCCCACAACATTGCCAGCATCACCCCTTCTGGAACCTGCATGAAACCATCCTAGTTGTCTATTAAAGTGCTTGGCACCAGACAGAGACCATCAACTGCTAGACCAGCATTTTTGAACCTCGAGTCCAATTCGGTTGACAGGTGTTCCAAGAAAGGAATGGCAATGCTAATCTTGAAATATTCTTCTGGAGTGGCCGCAGGTTGGTTGTCACGGAGAGTCTGTCGGGTTGCTTGACGAGGAACAATAACACCAGTTGTCAAAGCATTTGCCATTTTGCTGACTTCTTCACTTGTAGTCGAGAAAATTGCTGATATTGAAAACGGTAGCCTGTAAAAACTGACAGCAAATAAAAGTTTTCAAAACGCGACTGTGACGTGCACGATGTCGAAAACTGTCGGTCACTTTGATCTACGCTAAGGCTAACAATTATGACGCGTAGACAGGAAATGATGACAAAGGGACGAACTTCTCTCACTGATCAGAGGGTGATGATGATGATTATGATAAACACTTGTATTGGTTGATTCCATTAGAAGAAAAAAAATCCTTTGATGCCCTGGCAAAAAAAATTAAAAATAAAAAAAAATACCCAGAAGTCTTCTGTAGCACTTCATCTCCATGCTTTGTATTCTTCATTGTAGATCTGCTGTGAGGGTCCATGTTTCGCAAGCGTATAGGAAGATGGAGATGACAAGGGAGCTCAGCAACCTTACCTTGGACTGTAGACTGATGGTCTTGTCTTTTCAAATGGGCTTCAACCTTGTCAGGGCAGCAGTTTTTGTGCGATCCTGGAGAGGACTTCCTGTCGGGACCCATTTTCTGATACAATGCTCCTAAATGTTTGAAGCTATGCACTTTGTTGAGGGATTGGCCTTGGACTTTGATGTCCGTGTTGCCATTGGTGTTGTTGGTCATCATTTTGGTCTTCTCGGCATTCCATTCTATAGGCTCTAGAGGTGGTGTCAAGCCTCTGTACCAGCTGCTCAGTTAATAAGTTCTTGTTCCTCTCCAGCCAATCCATCAGTGTCATCCGCAAAACGAAGGTTAGAGATTGCTCTATCCCCTATGCTGACTGTAATTTTAGGGCTGATGTTGTACACACACTCATGGTTGCCCACAGAGCTGCATGCCAGACTCGATCAAACGCCTTTTTGAAGTCTACAAACATATGATATGGATGTTGTTGGTGCTGTAGGTATTTCATGCAGATTATTCTGAGGTTGAAAATCTGTTCAGTGGTATTTCACCCTGCCATTAATCCTGCTTGTTCTTTCGCTATGATTTGTTCAGCTTAAGGTTTCAACCTGTTGAGTATTATTTTCAGAAGGACCTTGCTGGGATGGGTGATGAGGCTGACGGTGCAGTAGTTTTCACCCTCCTGAAGGTTATTTTTTTTTTGGAAGAGAGATGACAAGCGACTGGTTCCATGGTGTAGGCCACTCCCCACTCTGCCAGATCTTGTTACAGATAATGGTGAGTGCATCAATCATCGATTCTCCTGCTTGAAGCAGTTCCGCAGATATGTTGTCCACTCCTGCTGACTTCCCTTTCTTCAGCAATTGCACTGCTGCCTCAACTTCTCGGAGAATTGGGAGGATTTCTTCTTCTTCTGTTCTCTGGACATTCTACAGACCTGCCTACCTGTCCATATTTCGCCATATTTTCCTGATATTTTGACCTCGAGTACGCTGTTACGATCTCTTTGTAAAAAATACTGAAATCGGCCTGTAAATTTTTTTTTTTTTTTTTTTAACAAATTTCGGTAAAAAGTACACTTAACCGGACGCGGAAGCTAAACAAATTGCACCAGAAAACTATAACTCATTGAATAGCCTTGTGTTTTTCAAGTGTATACTCTGCTAATATTTAATTGTCATAAAAAAAAGAATTCATGAAACAACAGATGATGATTCAGATGTTGAGGTGGCGAGTTCATCCAAGCGTGTATGTGTGAAACGAAAGCAGACATTTCTGGTTTCTTATTTTAAAAATGGCCTTGTTTGGTAGCAGCATGGCAAGCCTACATGCAGTGCACTGCTCGAAATGCAAAATGGACTTTTCTTGTGCGCATGGTGGCCGAAATGACTGTGAGCGACATGTGCAGAGCAAGTCTCACAAAAGTTTAGCTGCTGCTGTCGATGGCAACACACAGAACATTGCAACTATGTTCAAGACCAGCCTGGACTTCTGCAAACACAAGCTAGAAGTAGAACAACAAATTTTTGAAATTACACAAGCAGAAGCCATGATGTGCCAGCTAATCTGTGACTCAAATTTAATTGTCACTCAGCACTGCCGATCGTCTGTCAAAAGATTTTAAGTTGATGTTTCCAGACTCAAAGATTGCTCAAGGTAAGATCAGACGACTGTTCAGCAGGTTTTTGAAACCATCTGCCTTAAAAGACCTGCAGCTGAATGATTTCCAGTTCCGCAAAAAAGAAAACCAGAAAGCTGATGAACTGCTGGTGGGTGATCAGGCAATGAAAATGCTTGACAGTCCCAAAGACTACAACCTAAAATCTAAACGTATTGCAGAGTTCTATGCTTCAGCGCGTGCATACTTTGAGGAAACTTGCAGCTATCTTCTACTGAAACTGCCCCTCACTGACCCTTTGCTACAGCACTGCAGAATTATCGGTCCTTCAGCTCAGTTGACTGCATCTTCCCAAGATCTACGCTTTTTTATGAAGCGATTCCAGGCACTCTTTCCACCAAACACAACATCTGAACAAATCGAGGAGCAATTCTCTGAGTATCAGTCAACTGATGTCAAGGGATTGGTGGACCCAGCTATGCAGGTGGACGAATTTTGGGTGCAGGTCAGCAAAAAACACCCTCAGCTTTTGCAGCTGTGCCAGTTCATGCTGGGAATCTGCACCATCCCACACAGCAGTGCTGCTTGTGAGAGGGTGTTTAGTTGCGTACATAAAACGTGCACTTAAAGTAGGTCCAGTATGGGCAAAGACGCTGTTGAAGCACTGGTGGTGGTTAAGTTCAGACCTGAAAGCTGTTTCACAAATGAAGAACTGCAGCAGCTCAAAAGTGCATACATGCATGATTTGAAAAAATACAAGTATAATATAATGATATTATCATTATCACATATTATGCTGATGTGGTGGCCTAACACTTTTGCATTGTTTTTCAATTAAGCACCCTAATTTTCAAACAATAAATTTATTGAACAGTGTACCATTTCTTGATTTATTTTACGTGTGTAATAATATATAAAAATTTAGCTAAGAGCAAATTAAGATGAATAATGACAATAAGTTTACACAGTTCTATATTTTTATTTATTTATTATCATTATTTTGGTTCACGTAAAATAACGACAGTTTATATATATACCGAAAGTCAAAATCTGGTCATGATTTCCAAAATCTGGTTTTGAAGTGCCTGGAGTACTGACAAAAAATTGTTGAGGTAGGCAGGTCTGATTCTAGAACTGATGGGTTTCCGTTTGGTGTGTGGTTGTAAAGGTCAGAGCTGTACTCTGTCCATCTATACAAGACCTTGTTCTTCTGTAAAGCATATGACAGACTTGCTTTGCATCATGGAGACCTTGGGCTGTTTAACACTTGTCAGCCACTTCACAGTCTGGTAGGTCTTCTTGCTGTTGTTCTTGTTCAGACTATTCTCTATTTCTTGGCATTGATCTTCTGTCCAGTTCTCCTTTGCTGTGCGCATGCCTTTTCGGTTATTGTTGAGTTTTTGGTAGGTATCAGCTCCCTGTGATGTGTTCTTTTTCTTTTTCATCTCTCTTGGTTTATCACACAGGTCCAAAAATTCAGGTGTGATCCACAGCTTGTTTTTTGGCCGGTGCTTGCTATGGATCTCAGTGGCGGCATCTGTCACAGCTGAGTTGAAGGTGGTGGTCATGGGGTTGACATCTACTTCACTAGCTCCCAAAATGAGCAATGGTGCAAAATTCACTCCAATTGTGGCTTAAAATATTTCTGCCACCTCCGGGTCTTGCAGTTTGTCCAGGTTGAACTTCAGTCTAGTGCACTTTGCTGTGTTTACTCTCTTCAAATGGAAACGGAAAGACATCATCACGAGATCGGGGTTACTTCCAATGCCTGCTCCTGGAATCGTGCATGTCCTGCCAATGTGGATGCTTGATCTGAAGCGTTTTTTGACCATGATGTAGTCGTTCTGGTTGTAATGCTTCCCCCCCCCCCCCCCCCCCCCCCCCCCGGGACGGTGCCATGTCCATCGCCTGGATTTTTTGTGGAGACCAAGCGTGTTTGCCAGTATCATATCTGGCAAACTCCAAAAGACCTCTCTCATTTGTCTCGTTGTTGCAGTTGGGTCCACATGTGTCTCCCCAGCTGTGGTGTGTATCTTGGCCAACTTTCATTCCAGTCGCCTTGCACTATGATTATGTCCCTCTTTGGCACTTGGTCAAGGACAGGCTGTAGATTTTCATAGAAATCCTCCACTTCGCTGTCATCATAGTCTGATGTTGGGGCATAGGCCTGGATGATGGTGATGTTAAAATGGGCTGCTCTCAGACGGACGGTAATGAGTCTACTGGAGACTGGGCAGCAACCCATAACAGTGGCTAGAATGTCTTTGTGGACCAAGAATCCAACGCCGTGTTAAAACCTGCTGAAATAAGGCTTGTACGTGGCCTTTGTTGGTTGTTGTTTCACCTAGGCCTTTCCAGTACAGTTCGCTGATACCTAAAATGTTCCATCGATAGTGGTCCAGCTCATGGGCCAGTACTAATTTTCCATCTACAGTTAGGGTCTTGACATTCCAGGTTCCTATGACGATGTTTTTTTCTGGTGCAGATCTTCTAAGTTGCCCATCAGTAGCACACTTATCACCTCCATCCTGGTGGCCAACAGAAGGCACAGTTGATAATTTCCAGCATCAGGTCTTGACCCCATTTTAACAATTGCAGTCACCTCCACTGTTTTCCAGTCTGCTTGTACTTTGCTATTTTCTAAGAAATGGTTAAAAAGTATATTAAATATAATTATGCTTTTTGTCGGTGAGAGGCAGGAGGGAGTCATGGATTGATGGCCACAGAGATGTGTGTAAATAATTTCTTTCACCTTTTAAAATAAATAAATTGTGCAATATGTTAGTTCTTATTAGTTGCCAGATATTCCTTTTCCGTTTTGGTGTGTGTCTATTATGTACAAAGTCTTTATTATGATTGAATCTTTACTAAAAGAATTTTTTTAAAATTAACATTGTCTTCCAGTTTGCAAGATATGCGCTTTGAGCTCAGTTTTATCTCGCTATATAAAAGCTTTTTATTAGTAGTACTGTTATTTTATTTCATTTTATTTAAAAAAAGGTAATAACAAATCTTTTCAGGCTCTTCTGTGTATTCCGAAGTCCATGAGAGGGGAATATTGTCATCTTGTGGCCTGCCCACATCTTATCCTTGAACAGCTTTTAATGAACATGAAGGTATTTATTTTATACAATAACTGCATAGATTTGAAAATATAACAATTCAGTTGTACGACTGTAATGCTAGCAGCTTGCCAGTTATTCATTCACCTATAATAGGCTATACACTGAGCACAGTCCAGGGCGATCGAGGATGGGGGAGAATGCACCTACTATACTTGCTGGGTGTATTTGTGTGGCTGGCTGTCACCTGTCTAGGACATGAGCATCAGGATCTTTAAAGTCCGTGTGATGGAATTCTTGTGTACACATACTATACTATACTATACTGTACACATGCTATACTACACATACCTCATGTTATACTCTCATCCAAAGGAGTAACATATGTAACGTAAGTGACACATAAAAATAGCACCATATAATTTAATACATTCTGATGTTTCTGTGTAGGCCGAACTGGCAGGCAAAGTGTTTGAAAAGATCCACAGGGACTTTGAGCAGATCAAGGAGAGTAAACTGCGAGTGACTCAGGATCAGTACAATGCTTTACTTACCGGATATGCTCACAAAGCACTTGAAGTCACAGTCGTCCAAGTCACTGACAGTCGTTCCAGTGCTGCTATAAGTATGTTAATTTGTTTTAAAAAGTGTTAGTATATTTTGTTTTCAAATGATTTTAAATAAATTGTCATAATCAGTTTGTGTTATTGGTTTTAAAATCTGTTTAGATGGTGATTTTTTTTTCTCCAAATGCATTGCTTAAATGCATGCTACCATCAATATACAGTAGAAAATGATCGTAATCGGCAATCTTTTTAACAGGTTCCAAACTATTTTCCAGTTTATTTATTGTGACAGTGTGAAAAATGCATGACCATCATCGTCTGCTTATTATTCCCCAACATTCCAAAACATTAAAGATTAAAACAAACAAGAACCCTGCTTTTTTGACTCCGATAATTGTGAATCCTATAATCTTCCCTTTTCTATGGCAGAATTGACATTCCATCCTGAAATCTAATAGCTCTGCTTCCAGCTCTGATGATATTCATTATCAGTTAGTTTCACACCTGCCTAAAGATTCCCTTAAAATTCCCTTGGCTGTGTTTAATCATATCTGGTCTTCTGGTTCCTTTCCCCCATGTTGGCGGGAAGCAGTTATTACTCCAATCCCTAAACCTGGTAAGGATCACTCTGATCAAAACAACTACAGTCCCATTGCCCTTACAAGCTGTTTGTGCAAAACTATGGAAAGAATGATCTAAGAATGTTTGATGTGGCAGTTAGAATCCATCAATGCTCTTGATATCTTTCAGTGTGGTTTCTGCAAAAACCTGAGCACTTCAGATCATCTCGTTCGATTCCAGTCGTTCGTGAGAAACGCGTTGGTTAACAATGAACATGTATTAATTTCACATACTGACCATGTCTCAACATGTGCAACAATTCTGTCGTTGCCTAGTAACTGCCCTCATAATGTAAGTTATAATCGAACAAAAACCACAGAGTGGCTCCCTTCAATCTTGCCAGCCAAGATAATCACGTGCCAGGCATGCACACTGGCCAGCCCTGATAGCGCAGATCTTTTCTGGCATCTGCTTGGTACAGCGGTGTTCTCGCCCTCTGCACTTGTGCTTTTCGGGCTGTTTTGACTTGGCTCTTTTTTGGTATGTTTAGTTGCGCTTGTGTTAGTTTCTTCTGACCTTGCCTGCGGTAAGCTACAGTTTGCTTTTTCCCTTTGGGAAAGTTGCTTGTCCTCAGGCGTGAGTTAGCTTTGGTGATTTTATCCTACTTGTGGACGATGGCCGAGCGTCGTGCTGTTTAGTGCACCGATTCACCTCTCGCTGCTTCGCCTTCTGGCCTTCTAATTGTCTCCGCACATGAAAAGAGGTAAGTCCTCTTCTGCGCCGGTGTCTACAGTACCAGTTTCTTCTAGCAGGTCTGCTAGTTCTCGTTCGACTTTCTGTGCCAAGTCCTCGTTAGTGTCGCCCGCTACGGTGGTTTCAGAGCCTCTTATGATGAGGTGAGCTTTCCAGACGGGCGCGAGCTTCTGGAGCTGATGTCCCAGCTGTTAGCAAGTGTCTCTGATGCCATACTAGAGAGATCATGCTACTGGTGGAGCTACTGGCTGGTTCCGGACCTGTTCCCCGTCTTCCTTCCGGTCTATGGCCGGAGATCAGGTATGCTCTAGTCTCGCTGATTCGCCAATGGAGGCTGCGGGGCTGTTTCAGGTTGAGGGGGATTTGGACTGGAAATGGTAGAGTGCCTCTTTGGAGTTCTACCCGTTCAATCATTTTGAGGGCTTTTCTGCCTCTCGCGTTGACTCCATCCCATGTGGAGGGAATCCATCACGTTCGACACCATGGCATTAGAAGTGGCTACCCTGTGTGTGAGAGCGTTGGGTCCAGTTGCTTTTGGAGGCCCAGTTCCATGGTGGGCTCGCTGGCATATTTTCCGGTACTGCGACGGCTTCCCTCAGCCAACCTCCGATCCTTTCCTCTTCTGGTCACGGAGGAGGTTTGGAATTTTCGGTGTGGCTGGCTGCCTACCTTCCGTTGCTGACCTGAGAATACCCAGTACTGGGGCAGTTGGCTGCATACCTTCCGTTTTTGGTTCTGGAAATTGACATTCTGGTACGGTTGGCTAGAAGCCTTCTGTTTCCAGGTCTGGAAGGGTCATCCAGTGCGGTTGGTTCAAAGCATTCCATTTATGGTTTGGGATCCTTAAGGGCCGGTACGGTCAGGCAGGTACCTGCATTTCCGGTTCTGGAAGAGACATATCCGATATGGTTGGCTGGAAGCCTTCTGTTTCCGGTTTGGGATCCCCAACGGCTGGTGCGGTCGGGCAGGCACCTTCCGTTTCCGGTTCTGGAAGAGACATCCGGTACGGTTGGCTAGAAGCCTTCCGTTTCTGGTTTGGGATCCTTAACCCTGCTGACACGTTTTTCCTGCTCTGTGCTAAAGAAAATTTTGATTTACGATTAAAAACACACATGCCTTATTATATATGCCATTGTTGCTAAACTATTACACCTAGATATATAAAAGTATATATCAAATGAAAAGAAATTGAATAAAGATTCCAAAGAACAGACAAAAAAGTGTAAGATTGTTGGTTAGTACAATTATGGGATGGAAAGTTAGGGGCATGAGCAAACAAATTCACTCTCACTCAATTGCACACCCATTCTTGAAGTCATACGCAAAGAATTGCAAAAATAGAAATAAGAGTTATTACCAAAAATTATGTGAACCAAAATGGACTGTAATGAAAGTCTGATAAATACAGAAATAGTCTGTGTAAAAGGCAAATAATATTATTATAGATCTAGTGAAAATAACGAAGTTTTTTTCACCTATCATCGTCTGCTAAAGATTGTATGCGGCGATCTTCTTCTTCGTCCGAATCGTAATTACTCCCTCCAGCCTCCGTCAAATAAACATCATCACCCGTATCAAAATCTTTATCCTCACTATCATCATCAAAGTTTTCTTCCGGAAACATTTGCGCCACCTCTTCTGCCGTGTATGTTCTGCGTGCCATGATGGCGACGAACGAGGAGGAAAATTTCGCCCTAGCAACAAGTGCAGCTTCGACACGTGACTTTTGTTTGAAAATTACCTCGAAACCCAAAGAATTTTCTTTCCAAAGCATTACAGTTGAAGGGAAACAACCTTTGTTTCATTATCATGACCAAGGATTTATTTTATAAACGCTTTTACCTCCCTTCGTACAACGTACGTAGACATCGCATTAGGCCGGCTTTAAGCACCTCGTACTTCGTACGTATACAGCGCAGCCTAAAGGTTAAGGGCCGGTACCTCCTTTTCCGGTTCTGGAAGAGATATCCCATATGGTTGGCTCGAAGCTTCTGTTTCCAGTTTGGGATCCCTGAGGGCCGGTAAGGTCAGGCACGCGCCTTTCATTTCCAGTCCTGTGCAGCTTCATCCGGAAGCACAAGAGCTGAGGTATATAGTGGATGCAGCGGCTTCCATTACCAACCTAGTGGTCCATTTGTAGGCTGACGCTTTGGTTGGCAGGCACTTGGAGGCCCCTGGGGTGGTTCCTGTGGGCACTGCCGACGATCGGAACTTAGACGCATATGCCGGCTGCTCAGCTGGTTCCAACGTGGATTCGGACAGGGATGGGTGCTCTTACGAGGGCGCTTCTCTGTTAGTATCCTCAGAAGCAGGTCAGACGGGGTTCACTTCACCCAATGCTCTTATGCGGGAAGCTTTTTTCCAGGCAGCTTGGTATAGCCCCCAAATAGTGACTACTCTTAGGTATCAACGGCCTTTGTGCCGTTCGCTTCTTGGAGAGTCGCTTCCTTCCTCCGTGTACATGGATTCAATGACAGTGCTCAAAGAGTCACCTAGTGTGGCTGACTTTGTTAACCTTGCCACAAGTACGTGGCATCAAACCAGGGGAAGCTTTGGCCCCTCGGACTGATGGGGTTCCTAATGGCTGACAGGAAGGGTGTCCTTCTCCATCACAAGCTCTTGCCATCCTATGCTTGGTACGGTCTTTTCACCCCAGGGCTTCTCTTCCGGTGCCTCAAGATGGTTTGTCTTTGCTAAAAAGGCGGCAGCCTTTGGCTCCCTCTTCAGTTTCTATGACCGTCAAAGCTTTTCAGCTTTTGAAACGTCAGCTTTGTGTTCCAGGGAGATTTCCTCCAATGCCGAAGCTTTCCTAGGAGCTTTGTCAGCTACTCTTTTCACCAAAGATGGTGATTTCAGGGAGAATGTCTCCTGGGACAGTGTGTTTCATCTTGGGTGCCATCAACCCGGCAGTCTCTGATTCTTGTAGAGCGCAGGCTTCTTCCTGTGTGAGCTCACTGCTGGTCCGCCGTGTTGCGATACTAGAAGCAGCTCTTCACATTCCCCTGCTGTTGGCTTCTTCCCTTCGGGCGGGACCGATTTTGGAGGGTTCCCTCTTCGGCATCCTACTTGCTGACTGCCGTTCAAGAGGAGTCTGATAGAGTAATAGGTGACGCGTTCACTATTCTGGCTCACACACCAGCTCAAGTACTCTACCAGTAGAGCTTTCCAGTTGTCATGCTGCAGGCTATTTTTAGCTTACAGACAAAGACTGCCATGGCCCGCGCCAAACTTCCACTGCTTAGTAGAGGTTTATTGCAGTGTGGTGATGGTTGTCGCATATATTTGTTATTTGCTCACGAACTTGTACTTACAAGGTGCTGAATTTTGGTGATGTTTGCCGCTATTGTTTCAACTATACTGTGGAGAAGTTTCATGGATTATCTACTGTTAGTTTATTTTTGGTGATTATTTTATTCCTTTCTTAGACTTGCAGTGATTGCAAATTACACTATATTTTAAGCATTTTGATGACCTGGTTTATTCTGTGTTCGATTTGGGATAGTCAAGGTATTAGTCGCTGTGTGTGTTGTTTTTTTGTGTAAAGAAACTTTAATATGTGTATTTCAAGTTGATGTGATCTTTGAAAACTATCCTTTGATGGAATTGTGTCTTTAATGCGTTTTTAGACTGTGGTACGTTACTGGCAAATTGTGTGCAACAGGCGCCCAATTCTGAGTTCACTGCAGTTTTGTCTTTAATTCATGTGGAACTAGTTTATGTTGCACTTTTGCATCTACTCTGCACATGTTGAGTCATGGTCAGTGTGTGAAATTAATATTAAAATTTTATCTCTAAATTTATTATCAATAAGCATACTTACCATGACTCAACTCTAATTTCCCTCCCTCCATCCCCGCTTAACACCAGTTAAGGTCTAAGCTATTAGGGCTGGCTGTAAGCGGCCAGTGTGCACGCCTGGCACTGATTATCTTGCAGTGTCTTCTTACTTGGTGTTTGGAATAAGAAAATACATTTGCAGGCATGAGATTTCTCCGGTAAAAACTGGAAATCTGGTTTTTTAAACGTGCCATTACATTACATAATTGTTGCTTTAGGTCCAGCGGACTCTTCCGAGCCAAATCAGGACCGGACAACCCCCAATCCGCATAAAAGATCTGCTGAAACAACCCTAGTGGGAAAACTGAATGCCCTCCACCAGCCAGTCACTTTACAATAAAGACATCCCACGCAGGAGACGCTGAGGCTGCACTCTAATTTATCGAACCCCCCGTTTACAAAAACAAAATAGAATACAAACATCATTATAAATTATCAACAAAACATATACATATAAAATGCCTACATTGCTAAATAATAACATCATAGGAAGCCCTAGTGACCACCTGGCAGAAAGCGTCCAATATTCCCAAGCTGATCCAACAGACCTCATACACAAACAAGGAGTCTTGTCCCGGAAGAGTTTTCAAGAAAAAAGGTAGGTGACTGGTCTAGCGAAGAAGAAGATAGTATAGCAGATTGATAGAACAGAGCAAATGAGAAAGACAGCGACAGTGGGAATTTAAAGCACTAAATTTCCAGAAAGTGGGGATACTATTTATACTGAAACCCCCGGCACCCCAACGGGGGTTTTAAACGTGCCAGGCATTATTTCTGAGATCAGTGTAAATCCGTTGAGAAATTATTTTGAGGAGGGTGAGGTCTGAAATCGCAGCGAGCCAGCCATCACTCCTCAGGGTTACATGGGTTATTTCTTATCGGCCGATTGTCATCGCAACACTGTTAATTCTCATTTTGTTCAATCTCCACTTTGTCTGTGTTGGAAGGCCTACGTATGGTCGCAATGAATAACCGGAAACCGGTCATCTAAAGCTAACCTTATTACTCTTTGGTTCGGCCGTTTGTCTTCCGCATCTAACACACATTTAACTTATGCAATCTGAATCAGAACCATGTTTGTGCTGCTAAAAGCTAGCGAAAAATCTCATGTGGGTGAAATAGACAGCTTAGTGAGGAACAAGTGGAATTTTAAATGGATAAAAGAAGTGGAGATAAACGTTGGCAAAGGGAAGGAAAAGAAAATCGTGACAGTGCGTTTGGGTGATTCCATCGACAAAATCAATCGACCGTGTGCCCAGACTTTCTGCCAAAATAGTTATACAGCGTTACGTAGCGCTCTGCCTAGGCAACTCGGGGCAGGACAGACTTCATCTGTAATGTGCTGTGGAACACTGGGATTGTTTGATTTGGGGCTCATACATATAACATATATCACTAATCCATTTTACCATGCATTGTGTACTGAGAATATTACTGAAAAAGAAGAAAAGGTGGTTTTGTTTTTTTATATTCTTTTCTTTTTCTCACTTTCACTATATTTTTTTTTTACCCAAGATGCAAACACGTACACATGACTAACAAGCATTAAAATGCAGTTGTCTTAAAATGTTAACAATATTGTTTTGTTAATTTTCCAAATCAGATTTTATTAAAAAATTTTTTTTACTAAAGTTGATGCCACCTTCCAGGAGAGGCCACCTAAATGGCTAGGAAATTGCAATTTTCTTCTTTGCCCAGGGGGATTCGCGCCCCCCCCCCCCTAGACCCCCTACCAGGGCTTTGCCCCTGGACCCCAGGCATTTTCAGTTTTCTTTCACTTCATCCAATCTCATGCCTGATTTGGTGTAAGTGAATTTATGTTGTAACCATGTTCGTTGCATCCAGAAATTTTTAAGTAATAAATAAGAACAACTCTGGCAGGGAATTTTTTTTCTTAAGTAAAAGCATTGTTTATTGAAAGCGTGTTCGTTGTATGTTTGTTTGGCTGTATTACCAGGCTCTTTCTCTCATTCATTGCCGGCGCTATAACCCACCATCAGATGCCTACTATAAACTCTCCCTTAGCAACCATGGTTACTCACATTCTGGTATCCTCACTTCTTCATTTCCTGTTTGCAAATGGCGGTCAAAACTTTCCATGGATGTATGAGAGTTTGGGGCTTACTTTTTGCATAAAAATAAAAAAAACATTTTTGAGAAGTTTGCGATATGGTTTAGCAAAATTATGGAAGATGATGTTATCCTTAAAATTTTGACCTCAGTCTCTAAAGAAGTTTTTAGGTTTTGATGAAGAAATTTGACCTAAGGGGATGGGGAGGCGGTGGGGGATGGGGGGGAGATGCTCCAGCTGATGTGGAGTTGATGCATGCAACCACGAGTTGCCCCACGAGTTTTTTTCTTCATCATTTTATTTATTCCCCGCAAAATATATTTAACATTAGACAAATATGATCATAGGAAATGATACACAAAACATTCATCCACTCACACATAACATTCCATGAAGATATGACTTTATTTTGCTGAGCAATAGTGCATCAGGTGAAGTGTCATGCTAAAAATATAATCATTAGAAAAATGCCAGTGGCAGGGGAAAGAAACGCAAAGAAAAATCGGCATGCTAAAAGGTTGAATTGACTTGTGTCTCACATGTAGGCTCACCAAGACCAAGTAGTTCAGGATCTGGGTCAAGCAAAGAGGAAGGAAGGACAACTCCATCACAAAGGATTGCAACAGACGCAGCCAAAGCTAAAAAACTGAATACTGACACTCCAGGTTTGTTTTTTTGTTTTTTTTTCACATGTAATTTTTATTACTTCTCCTAAATAACATTTATTTAGTTCTTAACATGTTTTACATATAAATGTATGTGTTTGTTTACACTAACTCGAAATCTGTTATAAAATATTATTTTACTCCATAAGCACACACTTTACATGGTGCTCTGCTAAACAAAAATGCTAATACAAAGCTTCATAAAACATGGGGAAAAAATACCAAGAGCTCAAAGGTGACTGTAAAACATTAAATATGTGAGAAGGAATTCATCATTAAGTTGTTGTAATAGTTTCTAGAGCTGCTTTTTCTGGAAATTAAAATAGTAGCTCTGTGGGTTCAGGCACTGAATAGAATAGACCAACGTTTCCCAGCGTGTCTAAGAGGTGACTAATAGGGATGATGTCAGCAAGGCATCACTGGGCGAAAGTCTTCTACACAGAAGTCACCAGCCAGGTTCAACGACCATGTTCTCGGACAGCCTGGAGAGGATTGGGCCCTGCCAGGTCTTTCTTGCCGAAGACACTGCATGATGAAAAGAACCACTCACTTCATACTGGATCGGTTGTCACCCGGGTCACCAAGGGCCGTGCCTTCCATTGGCCACCAGGACGAAGGTGATAAGTGTGCTACTGATGGACAATTTAACAGGATCCGCATGAGAGACAACATCGTCATAGGAACCTGGAATATCAGGGCCCCAACTGCGGAGGGAAAATTAGAACTTTCCCACAAGCTGGACCACTATTGATGGAATATCTTAGGTATCAGCGAACTGCGCTGGAAAGGCTTAGGTGAAACAACAACTGACAAAGGACACAAGCTTTATTTCAGCTGTAGAGATGACAGGCATGAACACAGCGTTGGATTCTTTGTCCACAAAGACATACTAGCCACTGCCATGGGTTGCAGCTCAGTCTCCAGTAGATTCATTACCATCCATCTGAGAGCAGCCCCTTTCAACATCACCATCATCCAAGTCTATGCCCCAACATCAGACTATGATGACAGGTGAAGTCGATGATTTCTGTGAATATCTACAGGCTGTCCTTGACCAAGTGCCGAAGAAGGACAGTCATAGTGCAAGGTGACTGGAATACCAAGGTTGGCCAAGATGCGCACCATAACTGGGGTGACACATGTGGACCCCACTGCAACAGCGAGACAAATGAAAGAGGTCTGAGACTCTCGGAGTTTGCCAGATACAACAATCTGATACTGGCAAACACGCTTGGTCTCCACAAAAAATCCAGACGATGGTACGGCTGTTCATATGCATCACTGTCAGGCTATGGCTAAAAATAACCCTTGTTCCGTCTGTATTGCTGGCTGAAGTGCTTGTAGCCAGTACCGAGACACTGGCTGTGCATAGTGTAGCCTATCCAACTGGCACTTGCCTTTAGTAGTTTGTGAAGCTTATAATTATTTTAGCCAAGCCCATTGCCACAAGCTCGCCAAACCTTAACGAACCGCCCTCTCTTACGATTTTCTTGTACATTTTAGGCATACAAGACAGTTGTCCCGCACTCTATTAGAAACTACTTTTTAATTGAAGTATTTTATGCCTAACAAAAATTACTGCTGAAACTGAATGTATTTAAAAAAACTCATCTACTATTTACTATACACGAGAGAGCCCAAACAAACAAAAATACATTTAAAACCTCATCCAAAACAGCACAATTTACAAGACATGAGACAATGCAAATAAAACCTTTTTTTTTAACAAAACATGCCAAAATACTACAATTTACAAGGAAAAAACACACATTTCAAAGTACAACTTACAACACCGGGTTTTTTCAGTGGAGCCATGCATTCACTTTATAAAGAAAGAGAGAGAGACACTACATACACAACTGATGCACACACAGTACACACAAACTGAATGTAAACACACAATCAAAGGGTAAATACAGTTAAGTTTTAAAGGACCACGAAACAAAGCTAAAAACAAATGAGACATAACAAGTAAAGAATAGAAAAAAAAAACACAACAAAACAAACAAAACACATTAAAGACAAAGCATACACGTGGTAACGAAGTGCGGTAACATTCCGGGCTGCAAACTTTTTTTTTTTCAACCTAGTTCCAGTCATTCACCCAAAAAGGCAATCACCGAAGTCGAACGAAGCTCTCCGATGTGTTACGAAATGATGCTTGCATGACTATGACTAGTTGACATTAAAAATGATCGCTGTTGCTTCTAATTCTGTTCGATTTACACAGATTTAGCATTTCGCAACGGTATACTTTGTTAATATGAGCATAATTATTATCGACCATATTTAATAGTTGCGTTCCTTGATTTGCATTTTGTTAGTTCTCAGCAGTAGGCTAATAATAGCAGTCCCCATTTCCTGCCTAGAACCAAGTAGACACTGTTATACAGTATACATAGGCATAATCTACATGATATATTATAAGTCAGTCTCCGCGCAGCGAAGAAGCTCACTATCTGAATATAATTATTAGACCTGCATTGTTTGTTTTATACGTAAATAAATGTATAAACTATATCTATTCTAAATAATAATATTTAGGCCTATACTTTATAATATTCGAATCTTTAAATTTCCGGGAAGAAGGACGAGTAGGCTAAGCGAATTTTTTTTGAATTACTCCAGATCAGAGTTAAATTAATAGTTAGTTAGTTATTCATTGCTTACAGGGTCCAGCGGACTGCAAAGAGCCGAATCAGGACCACAAAATCAAGACAACTCGAGATCAGAGTTAAATTAATACCTAATGAGTTATTCATTGCTTACAGGGTCCAGCGGACTGCAAAGAGCCGAATCAAGACCACAAAATCAAGACCACAACTTCACTAGTATTAGTAGTAGTAGTAGTAGTAGTAGTAGTAGTAGTAGTAGTAGTATAGTTATTTAGTTAAATCTTTAATTTATTTATTTGTTTGGTTTGTTTGTTATTATTATTATTATTTTTTTTATTATTATTAATATTATTATTCCTACTTAAAAAAAAAAAAATAGTGTGTTGCTGTGCGTGCTCAATGGTGTAAATATGGTCAGTGACGTTTTGTTTGTTTTTGCTGAAGTTGGGTGTAACCCGAAATATTCAGATGGTGTTACTGGTTATTTTTTCTTATAGATTTACCAAAATTTTCAGATGATTTATGGAAATTTCCGCCTGCCATGCAACATTTTTTTAATACGTGTTTCTCATTAAAATACATATCATTGAAATACATATAACAAATTTACTGTATCAGTTAAAAAGAATAATATTAGATAAATAAATAATTGTTTTGGTGCTTGCCATAAAAATGTCACTGTTTTTTGAGACCATTATAAACTTGCTTGCATTATAGTGCTGAAGGGACATCAACGTATCCATAGCGCTTTGAAGTTTTGTCATGGTTTTATTGTTGATATAGATGTGAAATCGTTATATGTGTGCATTATGTGTTATGTATTACTTTTACTCTTTATTACTAATTGTGTCAGTATATTAATCATCATAAAATAATAATAATAATAACTGCTTCAAAATGCGAATCTCGACTTGACTTAAGCTTGAAGCTGTGCAGATCGAAACAGAATTAGATCTAGAAGCAACAGCGGCTATTTGTATGCACGGATGTTTCACCACAGGCTCTGAAGTCTTTTCTTTTGTCTTTGTAAACTCGTGGGCCTCCTATATACGTACGTAGTATAGTATGTAATTGAGGCCTACGAAAGACGAGACTTCCAAGCCTGTGGTTTCACGTAGTCCTGCCAGTATTCGTTCGTAAAACATCGGATAGCTCGACTCGGAGAGCTTCGTTCGACTTCGGTACTTGCCTTTTTCGGCAAATGACTGGAACTAGGTTGGAAAAAAACAAGTTCGCTTCCGGGCTTGACTGCATGCAGCGAAGATCTCTAGGGGGCCGGCAACAATGATGTGCCTGTGGCCAGCATTAGCATGCGTGTTTCGTTAATTTGCTGCAATTACAGAGGCCAGCAACCAAACACAAGAAGGGGTTCATAAATATCAACTACATCACCAGAAAGTTCAAACTTTATACTAAGTGACTTCAAATGGTGAACATTATCAGATGGATTTAAATGATCAGAATGTGTAATTACAACGCGTATACACACTCGAAAACTGGCCCAGTTCAAGTCAGCTTATAGTGCAGGAAGGATAGCTACAAACGGTCAAATCAAATTAAATATAACACACACAAACTTTGTGGTTCTAGTTTGCACTAATCCAAAGCTTAAATATGAAAGTATCTAAATACAAAAGATTACCACAATAACATGGACATTCCACATAAAACGATCACTTTTTAAGCGTACAATTACAGAGCAGGAGTAAAACACATTCTCTTTGCTCTGTGAGCAAAAAGAGAGCTCGCTTGCTTTGAGCAAGGCGGTGTGGCCTTGCGTGGTTAAAAATAACTTGCTGCTGCTGGCAGAGAGTTAACATTTACACAAGGCTGTTTCAGCCGTGATGGACATGGCACAGTCCCAGTGGGGAGCATCACAACCAGATTGACTACATCATGGTCAAGACACGCTTCAGGTCAAGCATCAACATTGGCAGGACACACAATTGTTTCCAGGAGCAGACATTGGAAGTGATATTATTCAAAGCCACAATTGCAGGGAAATTTGCACCACTGCTTATTTTGGGACCTGGTGAAGAAGATGTCAACACCATGACCACCACCTTCAACTCAGCTGTGACAGATACTGCCACTGAGATCCTTGGCAAGCACCGCCCAAATAAGAAACCGTGGATCACACCTGAACTTTGGAACCTGTGTGATAAACGAAGATAGATGAAAAAGAAAAAGAACACCTCACAGGGAGCTGATGCCTACCGAAAAATCAACAATGACATCCGAAAAGGTATGCGCACAGCAAAGGAGAACTGGATAGAAGAGCAATGCCAGGAAATAGAGAACTGTCTGAACAAGAACAGCAGCAAGAAGGCCTACCAGACTGTGAAGCGGCTGACAAGTGTTAAACAACCCAAGGTCTACATGATTTAAAGCAAATCTGGCATATGCCTTACAGAAGAACAAGAAGGGTAGATCTGATCTTTACAACCACAAACGGAGAACCATCAGTTCTAGCATATCCCCAGAACAGAGAAGAGGAAGAAACCCACCCAATTCTCTGAGCATAAGTGTAGGCAGCAGAGCAATCACTAAAGAAGGGAAAGTTGGTGGGAGTGGACAACATACCTGCGGAATTGCTGCAAGTCAGAAGGGAAGTAATGATTGATGCCCTCACCATTATCTTTAACAAGATCTGGCAGAGTGGGAAGTGACCTACACCACGGACCCAGTGGCGTGTAATCTTCCCAAAAAGGGTAACCTTCAGGAGTGTGAAAATTACTGCACCATGAAGACATCAAAAGCCTGTATGACAAGGCTACCAGTGCAGTCCTCCACAACAGAGCCATTGGGAACTGGTTCAGAACAACAATCAGTGTGCGTCAAGGATGATTACTCTCTCTAACACTCTTTAACATCTTCCTAGAGCGCATCATGTGAGATGCCCTTGCAGATCATGAAGGCACAGTCAGCATAGGGGGTAGAACAATCTCCAACCTCCGTTTTGCGGATGACATTGATGGATTGGCTGGAGAGGAATAAGAACTTGAACAGCTGGTACATAGGCTTGACACCACCTCCAGAGCCTATGGAATGGAAATAAGTACAGAGAAGACCAAAATGATGATGATGAACAACACCGATGGCAACATGGATATCAGTGTCCAAGGCCAATCCCTCAACACAGTGCATAGCTTCAAATATTTGAAAAATAAATATACACACACCACTCACAAATAACACAAATTTTTTCATTTTTTTATAATGAAGTTTTCATTATGCCAAAGATGTTGGCAAAGTGGTATTCTCCCTACTATCTGGAAGAAGTCTGTAGTTATTCCAGTACATAAGCAAGGCAAGTCTCGTGCATCAGTAAATAATTATAGACCAATTGCATTGACGTCTCAAGTTGAAAAATTATTAGAAAAAAATAATTTTAAACAGGTTAACTCAATTTTGTCAAAAAAATAAAATAATCCCTAAAAATCAAGCAGGGTTTAGATAGGGTCAGTGTACAACTGACCATCTTGTCAAATTAACCAGTCATGTTAAGAAACAGTTTGCTCATAGAAAAAGTACTCTTGCTGCTTTCTTTGATATCAAAAAGGCATATGACAGTGTCTGGCATGCTAGACTGCTTTATAAATTAAAACATATTGGAATAAGTGGTCATATGTATCATTACATACACAATTATTTAAGTGGCAGATCTATATGCACAAGAGTGGGGAATGCTTATTCATCTTTTTATAACATCAATATGGGAATACCTCAGGGGTCTATTCTTGCCCCTTTATTGTTTTCAATCCTCATTTGTGACCCTCCACCACGGTTTGAGTCTTATTGTGCCTCTGGGTCATTTTGAGTTATTTGTGCGATCTTAAAGTATTTTGAATGCCAATTTCAATGGAAAAAAAACGTTTGAAAATCTGACGAATAGTCTCGGAGCTACATGCTTTTTACTTTGCCCCCCCTCAAAAACGCGATTCTGAGAAATCTCGAAATTTGTGTTTACAAACTTTAAGACAGTAATGTCCTTAGCAACCATGCATGGATCTTAATGAAATTTGGCACTGTAATCTAGCACAGCATTAACAACACACACACACACATTTTCATTTCAAAGTATGAAGTACTTTTATTTGTACACTTTTTTAAAATACATGTTAAAATGCATGTTTTACTTAGTTAACATTTTTATGCAGGCCGATTGCTACTACTATAATAATTTTATTCATAACAATATTAAAATCATTACAAATGAGCAAATGTCAACAATTTGTATGAAATAGCAGCATAAAATAAAAAAGTATGTGGTCTAAAAATTGTTTAATTTTTTCAGGAGGCAGGGTGTGGGGGGTGGGTGATTTTAATCACAAGCCACCATGAAATTATCCTAAATTAATGTTTACCAAGAGACATACAATTTTAGTTCTTTTCCAAGCAGATAAAGCTTTAAGTTTTTGATACCCCCAAAAATAAAAATAAAATTAAATGATGCATTTCGCTGTCTGTGTCACTAGTTTCCTCTTCGTGTTCTAGGCCTACTATGATCACAATCACTTTCGACACCACCACTCACTTCATCATCACTTTTCTCCTCGTCCTCGCTTAAATCACCGGTATCTTTTAATTCTAGAGATGTAAAATACTCTCTTATCAAACTTTCTAATTCTTCTGAATCTTTTTGGTCCGTAATATTTGCATCTCTGGCCGAATTCAACGCTTTTGCGACAAAAGCTTCGGAGACGCCATGAGCAGCCATGTTGCAAAATTTTAATTACCTTCCTGCTGGTTGGTTGGTTGACGTCACGCGCAGATATTAGCCAATTGTGGAGCGAGCTTCCCCTACATGGTGACGATTTGTTTACAGGGGCATTCCCGGAGAACTATTATTTTTAGCCTATTGTTTTAGCTTTCTATTTCGAATCAACCAATCGTATTCTACATAGTTTAAAAGCTGAGCCAAAGACCTTTCAATCGGTGCATAGTACATCGGGTCGGCTCGAAAAGCATAGGGAGGACAGGTTGTTCAAAAGAAGTGGTTTGGGCAAGATTTTCTCACCAAAACGGGATAGGTGGTGCTTTTAAAATACATTTATAATACTTTTAGAAGTGAATTTTAGCAAAATTCCAACGGAAACATGTAGATAAATGATTAAAGAATCAGCAACAACTAAAATCTCCAAACCGACAACCCACACCCCCTGCACATATTTTCAGTGATTGCTCGGAATGGACTGAGGCGCAATACGACTCATCCCGTGGTGGAGGGTCACATTTATGATCTTCCCACATTTATTTCTAAATCAGCAAATGTAGTTCAGTATGCGGATGACATTGCTATGTGGATTAATATGTCTCTCAGAAAGCATACTAAACAGAGTGTAGTAATATATGTACAGAAACTTTTCCAAGAAGAACTAAATAATCTTTCTATATTTGTGAAAAATAATGGTCTGGAACTGTCTACAGATAAAACGTATTTGATGCTTTTCAATAATGGAAATAATCCTAAATTATTACCTGTTTTAAAATTAAATTGTGAAGTTCTTGCTTACAAGCAGCAGGTAAGATTTCTCGGAGTTTACCTAACACCTAAGCTGAACTGGAAGTTACATATTGAGCATTTAATAACAAAACAAGAAAAACCTTGAATTTATTGAAAATTATTAATATGCAAATATGGGGTCAAAACACTAAATCCCAATTACATTTAGCCATATCACTAGTTCGATCAAAGCTTATTTATGGTCAGGAAGCATATTTTACAGCAAATAATTCATTATTAAATAAATTACAAAGTATTGACAGTTGGGCTGTTAAAATTGCATTAGTAGTTCCAGTTCATGCTAACACTCTACGAATATACCAAGAAGCTGGAATATTATAATTAAATCAACAACGTCAACTGGCTTCTTCCAAATATGTGTTAAGATGTTTATCTGTTCCAAATTCGGTGTACAGTATGATGAAATATATATTGATGCTCAACAAGATTATCCAAAATGAACAAAAAATATGTACTTGCAGCCAATTAGAAACTATACAAAAGACCTTTTTGATAAGTGTGACATTGATATCACATCAGTTTCAGTTCTTTCATTAACACCATTGATTCCATCTTGGGAGCATATATGTGCACATATTGATATTAACTATAGCCACACTAAAAAAGAGGATAATCCTTATTTATTAGTTACTGAGGTAAAAAAACATATTGAAAGTAATTACAAAAACTATATGTAGATTTTTACTGACGGATTTGTTTTAGATTCTTCGGATAGTAGATCAGCATATATTATTCCTGAAATAAATATCAGAAGGTCATATTATTTAGGAAAGTAATTTTCTATATTTACAGCTGAGCTTTATGTTATTTGAATGGCTTTAAATTTCAACATGACGTCACCTTTATAATTATTTGGAATATTAGTATGTGCAAAAGCGGTGCTTTATGCATTAAAACAATTGAACTGTAAAGATAGAAGGGAGTTTATCTATGAAATTAAATATGGTACATTGTGTGATTTCTAGAGGAATAAATATTGATTTCTGTTGGGTTCCATCACATTGCGGAATTCATTGGAATGAGGTATGTGATAGATTAGCTAAGGAGGGAGCACAAAGGTTGTCAGATTCTATAATTATAACAAATTTAAATATGTGTAATCATGAAATGTTTTCCATACTAGAAAAGGAAGTGTATCATGATAATAACATTAAAAATATAGCTATACTGAATTGTTCAAGACCACTTTCTAAATTAATGTATTAATTAAGAATAAACCCATGGAACACTAAATACTCAGCTGATGTTAAATGTATATCTATATGTAATACAAGTCTTTCAGTCTTCTCTTTGAATGCTCAGTTTTAAAAGACATATTTAAAGTAAATGGACATATCATAACTGAATATGGACATTCTGTAGACATGGTTCTATATCATCCAAATGTTACAGACGTTGTGAAAGTTATTGTTATATCTCCTGTTGGTAGACTTTTATAGACTGTTTGTTTTGAAATAATGTTTTTAAATAGTTAAAGTGTTTTAAAAGTTACATTTTAAATGCTAATACAGTGGAACCTCTCACAACGACCCCCCTCTATAACGACTCCCCCGCTACAACGACCCATTTTATTTTAACCGATGTATTTCCTTATATTGCTGTCATCAGTATAGCGACTCCCTCGCTATAACGTCTAACGACCGATCTTTGCAGACCGTATAGCGACTTTCTCGGCATGACTGCACAATAAAAACTGTCTACGATCTTGTTCAGCACAGTCAGACAGGTACCTATATGTGACACGCCAGCCGATAAAGTAATCTTCTATAAGTTTGACGTCATCTTGTAACGTCACATTCTAGATTCTACTCGTTTGGGGTTTGCATTTCACTTTATTCACATCACGAGCGCGGCACTGAGAAGAAGCAAAGAAAGCGTGATGGGATGATGGAGTCTACAAAGAAAAGAAAATTTTTATCTCTGGAAGATCGAGTTAATGTTGTAAACAGACACAAAAAAGGAGAGACTGCCATTGCGATCGCAAAGAGTCTTAAAGTTGGAAAAACATAAATTCAAGGAATTATCCGAGACAAAGATGAAATTCTTAAAAGGTGGGAAAGTGGTGATAATGCCGATCGTACGCGATCAAAACGGATGAAGACAACATACTCGGAAGTAAATGAGAAAGTTTGGGATTGGTTTCTGGTTGCTAGAAGAAAGAATATTCCGATCACTGGCAAATTGATTCAAGAAAAGGCCATTATGCTCTCTGTAAAGACCCCTCTCTATAAAGACCCCTCTCTATAAAGACCGATTTTTGTCAACATTTTCAAGGTCGTTGTAGAGAGGTTCCACTGTATCACCTAAAGGTGTGAACAGACTTTAAATTAAAGATTGATTGATAACACAAATTAAAAAAATCCCAGTCACCATCGCCAGAGAGAAAAAGGAACGAAAGTTGCAAATAGTCTCACTGGGGTTATGTTTGATTGTCTATGTATGTCCTCTGCCTACACCTACTCCTCGTTCCCCTTCCTTTATCTTTTTCTATTCCTCCACCTTTTCCGTTTCCTTCTTATTTCTTCTTCTTCTTTCTCTTTCTTATTCTTTCATCTTTGTTTCCTTCTTTCTTCCTCGGTTTCTTCTTCTGCTGCTGCCACTTCTTCTTCTTCTTCTTCCTCTTCTTCTTCTTTTTTGGCTTCTTCTTCTTCTGCTGTGGCTGCTGCCGCTTCCTAGTCTTCTTATTCTTCTTTTTTATTCTTCTTCAGCTTCTGCTTCTTCTGCTGTGGCTGCTTCTGCAGCTTCGTCTTCTGATTCTTCTTTATTCTTTTTTGGCTCTTCTTCTGTTGCTGTGGCTACTGCTTCCTCTTTGTTTCCTTCTGCCTTCTCCATCTCCTTCTTCTTTCTTCTTCTTATTCTTTCTTCTTTATTCTTCTTCTTCCTGCTCGGGGCTCCCAACAAGCAACTTCTGCAGACAAAGGAGTTAACTACAACTAAGTTTCTTGATACATAACTTTCTTCGGACTACTACATATACTTCTATTCTCTCTCTGAGACGGAACAAGTCAATTCAATTCAATTCAACACATCTTTATTACCACAGGAATGGAAATATTGTACAAGTCTCATCACATTATATTATATTATGGCTCCACACAACAAGACAGTTATAATGAACAGTAATAAGACACAGACTGATATAAGAGGTTCAGAAAGCATAGGATCCGTACGCACATCATCCGTACATAATTTAACTATGCATTGATTGAGCGAACGCCTCTTGCAGGTAAAAATATTACAGGTAAGAAGTAGGACTAAAGAATAGGCACTATTATTTCAGTCATAAAAGCCTCGCGCAGTTACAAACTCACGCACTACATTTTCCCACTCATCACTGCAGCCGTACACTCATCCACACAGAACACATCATAAACAACTATAACAACGAGATAAAAAATACCAAACAGTCCTTGACAAATAAGGTAATACACTCACACTTACAAACACAATAATTATCAATGGACATGTGGGTAGTAAAGTAAAACATACAAGTTTGATTGTAAAAGCAATTAATCAGATAAAAATAAATGATGGGGTTATTAATTTGATGCTCTGTGGGTTCGGGCATTAAATAGAATAGACCCAACGTTTCCCGGCGTGTCGTAAGAGGCGACTAACAGGGGTGATGTTAGCACGGCATCACTGGGCGAAAGTCTTCTACACAGAAGTCACCGGCCAGGGCGGAGGAACCTCACGTTACTACAGGTTCAACGACCATGTGCTCAGGGCCAAGGCGAGCCACACTGTATTCGTGGATTTCGGCTGTGGCCAACAGCCTGGAGAGGATTGGGCACCGCCAGGTCTTTTTTGCCCAAGACACACTACATGATGACACAATCCACTAATTCCATACCGGATCGGTCGTCGCCCGGGCCGTCACCCGGCACAAGGACCGCGCCTTCCGTTGGCCACCAGGACGGAGGTGTTAAGTATGCTACTGATGGACAATTTAGCAAGATCCGCACGAGAAACAACATCGTCATAGGAACCTGGAACGTCAGGACCCTAACTGCGGAAGGAAAATTAGAAGAACTGGCCCACGAGTTGGACCACTATCGATGGAACGTTCTAGGTATCAGCGAACTGCGATGGAAAGGCCTAGGTGAAACAACGACCGACAAAGGCCACAAGCTCTATTTCAGCGGTAGGGATGACAGGCACGAACACGGCGTTGGATTCTTGGTCCACAAGAACATTCTAGCGACTGTCATGGGTTGCCGCCCAGTCTCCAGTAGACTCATTACCATCCGCCTGAGAGCAGCCCCTTTCAACATCACCATCATCCAGGCCTACGCCCCAACATCAGACTATGACGACAGCGAAGTGGAGGATTTTTATGAAAATCTACAGGCGGTCCTTGACCAAGTGCCGAAGAAGGACATAGTCATAGTGCAAGGCGACTGGAATGCCAAGGTTGGCCAAGATGCGCACCGCAACTGGGGAGACACATGTGGACCCCACTGCAACAACGAGACAAATGACAGGGGTCTGAGACTCTTGGAGTTTGCCAGATACAACAATCTGGTACTGGCAAACACGCTTGGTCTCCACAAAAACTCCAGACGATGGACATGGCACAGTCCTGGCGGGGAGCATCACAACCAAATAGACTACATCATGGTCAAGAAACGCTTCAGATCAAGCATCAACATTGGCAGGACACGTACTTTTCCAGGAGCAGACATCGGAAGTGACCACGATCTCGTGATGATGTCTTTCCGGCTCCACTTGAAGAGAGTAAATACAGCAAAGTGCACTAGACTGAAGTTCGACCTGGACAAACTGCAAGACCCGGAGGTTGCAGAACTATTTCAGGCCACAATTGGAGGGAAATTTGCACCACTGCTCATTTTGGGGGCTGGTGAAGTAGATGTCAACACCATGACCACCACCTTCAACTCAGCTGTGACAGATGCCGCCACTGAGATCCTTGGCAAGCACCGACCAAAGAAGAAGCTGTGGATCACACCTGAACTTTTGGATCTGTGTGATAAACGAAGAGAGATGAAAAAGAAAAAGAACACCTCACAGGGAGCTGATGTCTACCGAAAAATCAACAATGACATCCGAAAAGGCATGCTCACAGCAAAGGAGAACTGGATAGAAGATCAATGCCAGGAAATAGAGAACAGTCTGAACAAGAACAACAGCAAGAAGGCCTACCAGACTGTGAAGCGACTGACAAGTGTCAAACAGCCCAAAGTCTCCACTATCCAAAGCAAGTCTGGCATATGCCTTACAGAAGAACAAGAAGTCTTGGACAGATGGACAGAGTACTGCTCTGACCTTTACAACCATACACCAAATGGAGACCCATCAGTTCTAGCATGTCCAGAGAACAGAGAAGAAGAAGAAATCCTCCCAATTCTCCGGGAAGAAGTTGAGGCAGCAGTGCAAGCGCTAAAGAAAGGGAAGTCAGCAGGAGTGGACAACATACCCGCGGAACTGCTACAAGCAGGAGGAGAAGCGATGATTGATGCCCTCACCATTATCTGTAACAAGATCTGGCAGAGTGGGGAGTGGCCTATACCATGGACCCAGTCGCTTGTCATCACTCTTCCCAAAAAAGGTAACCTTCAGGAGTGTGAAAATTACCGCACCATCAGCCTCATCAGCCATCCCAGCAAGGTCCTCCTGAAAATAATACTCAACAGGTTGAAACCCCAAGCTGAACAAATCATAGCTGAAGAACAAGCAGGATTCAGGGCAGGGCGAAGTACCACTGAGCAGATTTTCAACCTCAGAATAATCTGTGAGAAATACCTACAGCACCAACAACATCTATATCATGTGTTCATAGACTTCAAGAAGGCGTTTGACCGAGTCTGGCATGCAGCTCTATGGGCAACAATGAAAGTGTACAACATCAGCCCAAAAATTATTGAAGTCATCAAAAGCCTGTATGACAAGGCTACCAGTGCAGTCCTCCACAACAGAGCCATCGGGAATTGGTTCAGAACAACAATCGGTGTGCGTCAAGGATGCCTACTCTCTCCAACACTCTTCAACATCTTCCTAGAGCGCATCATGTCGGATGCTCTTGCAGACCATGAAGGCACAGTCAGCATAGGGGGTAGAGCAATCTCCAATCTTCGTTTTGCAGATGACATTGATGGATTGGCTGGAGAGGAACAAGAACTTGAACAGCTGGTACAGAGGCTTGACACCACCTCCAAAGCCTATGGAATGGAAATAAGTGCAGAGAAGACCAAAATGATGACCAACAACACCAATGGCATCAATACGGACATCAAAGTCCAAGGCCAATCCCTCGACACAGTGCATAGCTTCAAATATTTAGGAGCCATTGTATCAGACAATGGGTCCAGACAGGAAGTCCTCTCCAGGATCGCACAAACAACTGCTGCCCTGACAAGGTTGAAGCCCATTTGGAAAGACAGGACCATCAGTCTACATTCCAAAGTAAGACTGCTGCGCTCCCTTGTCATCTCCATCTTCCTATATGCTTGCGAAGCATGGACCCTCACAGCAGATCTCCAACGAAGAATACAAAGCATGGAGATGAGGTGCTACAGAAGACTTCTGGGCATTTCCTATACCCAACACATCACCAACGACGAAGTCCGACAGACCATCACACAAGCTATTGGACAACATGATGACCTGCTAACAGTGGTGAAGAAACGGAAACTTCGGTGGTATGGCCACGTCACCAGATCATCAGGCCTTGCAAAGACTATTCTGCAAGGCACAGTGCAAGGAGGTAGAAGAAAAGGGAGACCGAAAAAGAGGTGGGAGGACAACATTCGAGAATGGACTGGTTTGACACTGAGCGAAGCCATCAGGGCTGCTGAGGACAGAGAAAGATGGAGTATGCTGGTTAAACGATCATCTGTGGTGCCCCTACGACCTTCGGGTTACGGGACAGGATAGGATAGGATTAATTTGAGGGTGGTGAGGTGTCCTGAGCAGAGCCATCAGCATTTGTTGGTTGAATTGAAAAGGGTAATTGCAGTAGGGATGAAAGTGGAACTGAAGCGAACTGTTCGGCATTGCATTGTCCTGAGTCGAACCCCGGACGGAAGACACTGGAAGAGGGGGCACAGGGGGTGGGTGGGGTCTTTAATGATGCACATGGCCTTGCTCAGGGCCCTTGTTTGGAACAGATCACAGAGACGGGGGAGATTTCTGCCTACAATCTTGCTACATGTTCTGAAGATACTGTTAAGAGAATTTTGGTTTTTGAGATTAAGAGACTGATAGAAACAGATGAATGAAAATGTTAACACAGACTCAATGAAAGCAGTATAGCATTGCTGCAAAATTCTTTGCGACACCATCAGTGAACGCAGTTTGTACAACATATACATCCTCTGCACTTCTTGAACACTGCCTCAGCGTTAGCTGTGAACTTTAATTTATCGTCAATGAGAATGCCAAGATATCTATAGGTGTCTACTCTTTCTACCTCTTCTCCCTTTAACAAGAGTGCCGGCAAATCTGTCCCATTCCACCTAAAGTCCACAACCATTTCTTTAGTCTTTTTGACATTCAGTTCAAGATGGTTCCTATCACACCAGTTGACAAAATAGTTGACACTTTGCTCGTAACGTGTTACAGAGTCTGAAAGGTCGACAACAGCAGCATCATCAGAAAATTTGATAATATGTGTGTCATCTCTGGAAATTTGGCAGTTGTTTGTGTAAAGGGTAAAGACAAAGGGGGCTATCACAGTACCCTGTGGCGCACCTGTGTTGATGACCTTGACAGAGGAGATACAGTGGGATGATGCTGCTGCTGCTGCTGCTGATGATGATGATGATGATGAGGATGAGGATGATGATGTAGCTGCAACTGCTGCAGATGATAATAGTGATGACGTCGGTGATGACGAAGACGATGATGGTGATGAAAGTGGCGGAGGGGGGGCTTTAATGCACACTGTCTGTGTTCGGTTAGTGAGGAAGTCTGTGACCCAAAGGGTAAGAAAAGGGTTGATGTTCATGGTTTGAAGTTTTTGAGCAAGAATATGAGGCTGGATGGTGTTAAAAGCCGATGAAAAATCAGCATAGAAAATGCGGAGGTACGCGCCGCCGTCTTCCAGGTGGGAGTGTGCACGGTGTAACAGAGTTATCACAGCATCCTCAACACCCCTGAACAGTGCAGCAATACAATTCAAATTTTATCCATATAGAATACAGTTCACAACATAAACAAATTCTACAACTAATTATAACAACTGATTATTACGCCAATGACACCAATTAATTCCATTCATACAAATAGATGTAATGCTATACACTGCAATTGAAGTTTCAACTTCAAATCAAATTATGATCCAAATTCAATTCAATATTCAAAAATTGCAATGAACCATCATGTTCATCTTTTTCCTACTCCATCCTTCACACTAATTCCAAAATTATTTATTATTAATTTTATTACCTAACAAATACAATATAATATTTAATATAATCATTTTAAAAATACTATTACATTTATAATACAACATTTCAAATAATAAATAATATATACCTGCAGGCACAGCTGCCAGAAGTCCAGACCACCCAGTCCTTAGTATAGTCAAGAAAAGAATGAATATATTTTTGAATGTACATTGGTGAACTGTCATGTGATCAGCTCAACGAATAGGAATTTAGCTATTAATATAAAAAGTACAAATATCTTCTCACATGAAACAGACTAACAATAATATAAATTATTCGGACCAAAATACTATAAAACCGGTCCGTGACAACAACACACATATAATACACACACAAACTCAACACACTCAACACACACATACTCACACTTACTAAAGCTACATAATAAGGACTGACAGTTATGGGTCAAAATTAACGCTTTTGAAAATGCTTATTTTTCGGCTATGTGTTTGTCTTGAATTACACTTAAAAGGCTTGTCATCTTGTTTATTTTGTTCTTGAAGGCAGTCTATATGTTTGTTTATAAGCAAAATGGTACAACACAAAATGGTGTCCTTAAAATCTAATTAAGATTATTTGGATTTCATTTCTCAATAAACCAGAGTGGTCTATTTGTTATCATATTTTCCATTTGTTGATTTTAATGTTGGTAATATTTTTTAATGGATTGATTTGTTTCTTTTGTATTGTTCACCACAGTGTCAATAACGTCAAAAGTCAGCTCCACTCCTCCTCCGTTTAGTGCTTCATCAAGCATTCCACGACGAAGCAGCTTTGTGTCTGCTGGGCAGGGGCCGCCATTGCCCCTGGCAAGTAGTGCAGCACGCAACAGTGCATCTGGAAAATTCATCATGCCCGCTGTGGCTCCAACAGAAGATCAGTGGGTGCCGGACACACATGCCTCAGTCTGCATGGTCTGCAAGCTGGAGAGATTTAGCATGGTCAGTGGACATTGTTGTTGCTGTTGGTGATGGTAGTGATGTTGTCATCATTGTTATAGTGACAACAGTTGGTGGTGGTGGTGGTTATGGTGGTGGTGAAAATAGTGGTTTCAGTCTGCAGCGGGTCTGTTGAAGACAAATGTTTGAGTGTATAATTTGTGTCAGTTTAACTTGTTCCCTGCTGGCCCTGTTTACTTTAGGACATCAAACGTAATCGTGCACTTTTATTTTTTTAATAGTTTTTATATATGGGCAAGGGTACGAAGGTGCGTAGAGTGCCCAAGTTGTTACCCTGTCGTAGCTGTGGGCTTCTTAAACAACACACGTAACATTCCCCGTTTTAAAAACTGTGTGAAAAGATAAATAAATTAGCAATCTTTCTGTATTGAGGTTTTTTATCGATCAGATCCTTCATTTAAGTTCTTTATTTCCAGTCAAAATGTGAACGACTGATGCTCATGAGAGAGACAAAGTGTGACATTGCAATACCAACAGATTGTAATAAAAAAGCTGCAGCTAAGACAGGCAACTCCCGATTGATTCAGTCACAGAGAAGAAAAGTTAAAACACTCACGCCTGCATGGGAATTACAAAAACGGTTAAAGCATACATCATCTTTGGCCACTTTGAGGGCGAATTTGCATGGTCGGTACACAAATATAACGTTAATATTTCATAGCATTTTTTTTATGTCATTCCTAAAAGAAGACGTAACGCAATCATGTGGTTGCACCTAGCGGGAATTCTCAAATATGTATATTTCCAATCCACGGAGAACAACATTTGAATAATGTACTTAAAAGGACACATTTTTCTTTTTCATTGTGAAAAACAGTGATGATGTAAATTTAAATTAAAAAAAAAAGAAAACCTCTAAACTCTGTTTTGCGGATGACATTGATGGATTGGCTGGAGAGGAACAAGAACTTGAACAGCTGGTACACAGGCTTGACACCACCTCCAGAGCCTATGGAATGTAAATAAGTGCAGAGAAGACCAAAATGATGATGACGAACAACACCGATGGCAACATGAATATCAGAGTCCAAGGCCAATCCCTCAACACATGACGCCATTTTATCAGACATTGGGTCCTGACAGGAAGTCCTCTCCAGGATCGCACAAACAACTGCTGCCTGACAAGGTTGAAGCCCATTTGGAAAGACAGGACCATCAATCTACATTCCAAGGTAAGGCTGCTGCGCTTCATTGTCATCTCCATCTTCCTATATGCTTGTGAAACATGGACCCTCACAGCAGATCTACAATGAAGAATACAAAGCATGGAGATGAGGTGCTACAGAAGCCTTCTGGGCATTTCCCATATCCAGCACATCACCAACAACGAAGTCCGACAGACTATCACACAAACCCATTGTACAACATGATGACATGCTCACAGTGGTGAAGAAACGGAAACTCCGATGGGATGGCCACATCACCAGAGCATCAGGGCTTGCAAAGACCACTGCAAGGTACGGTGCAAGGAGGCAGAAGAAGAGGGAGACAGAAAAAGAGGTGGGAGGACAACATTCAAGAATGGACTGGCTTGACAGTCCAGACCTGCCTACACTACACATTGAGCGTAGTAAACTACGAATTCGGCCCTGAAACTACGCATGCTCACCTCAAAATAGGCAAAATGTTTTATTTCGCTACACATTTTTAAAATCCATCATTTTTCGAAACCGAGAGAACGCGAGCGAGTTCCGGTCCATACTTTTCAATAACCAGTGGAGCGCCCGGAAGAGTAGCTCATTAAACTGGTAGTACAACTACCGCTGGCATCTTCTTCAACCGGTTCATCGAACGAGTTATTTCAATGTGAAAACAATGGCGGCAGAGCGGAGAGCGATTGAGACGAACACAATAGATTCGAGTGACATATAAAATGCCACCCACTAAGAAGAAGAAATTCAGTAAAGCCGCAAGCCAAGTGTTTCTTCAAAAGTACCATGAAGAATATCCTTGCCTGATTTCTTCAAAGAAGGGAAAACATTTTGCCCACTGCACCTTGTGCATCTCAGATTTTTCTGTGAAACACAGTGGGCTTTATGACTGTGTTCGCCACATCAAAAGTGTATCTCATAAGGAGTTTGAGAAAAGCTGGACGAAGTAGAAGAAATTTGATTTTTTTTTGTGAAGGAGCCTGAGGGAATTGATCAAGCAAAGCTTATTTTTGACACTCTGAAAAGCGCCTACTCAAAAAGTTTGAAAGCAGTGCAAAATGAACCCATCTCCACAGTGTCTATTAACTACAGCATAACATTTCTTGCCATGTTTGTCATCTCATATGCCTGATTATTCAACAAGTCGAAGGTATTTAAATCAGCGTGTCTTGCAAATTTGTTGTTTGAGTTTAATATGATCAGTTACCCACAATGCTTTTTGAGGATTTGTTTGTAGGTACCATACAACTTACGCAATGTACTGTAGACACCTGCTCACCTTTTTTGGATTTTGTTTTAAGAAAATAACCTTTTTCAGTTTGTATTTTGTGTGGATTTTTAATGATGTTATTAATTTGCAATGTAGGCATTTTATATGTAAGCTATGTGTTTTGTTGATATTTTATAATGATGTTTATGTTCTATTTTGTTTTTGTAATCGGGTGTTTGATAGAGTATAGCCTCAGCGTCCCCTGCGTGAAATGTCTTTATTGTAAAGTGACTGGATGGTGGAGTGCCCTCAGTATTACCACTAGGGTTGTTTCAGCAGATATTTTATGTGGATCATGGGCGAGTCCTTTTTCAGCGAAGTTGTGGTCTTGATTTTGTGGTCCTGATTTGGTTTTTTGCAGTCCGGACCCTGTAAGCAATGAATATCTAACTAACATTTACAGGAAGTCGCCTGGTTGGTTATGCATCTCTTGTTCGGTTTTTGTAATATTGTTTGCATTTTGTCAGATGGAAATGTATAATATAATTTATAAAGTGTATGACATTTATGTAATAATAATTATAAAAATAAAGTTTAAGCACTATTTTATGTGGATTTTAAATTGTCAAGCTTGTACGGTGTAGTAATGTATTTTTTGTTCTGTTTTGAGTGTTGCGATTAATCTACACGAAAAACTACACACTCAGCAGCCAAACTACACATTTGCTCAATTTTGAACACCCCAAACTACACATGCTACACCTGAGGGGTAGGCAGGTCTGTGACACTGAGCGAAGCCATGAGGTTTGCTGAGGACAAAGATGGAGTATGCTAGTTAAATGATCATCTGGTGCTACAACGACCTTCGAGTTACGGGATAGGATAGAATATATGAAAATTCAAGCACGAGCTTTTTGATGACCTGTAGCCATAGCTGATAGCACTTGCTTGGGATAGTTGACAATGCTAAAACAATGAATGAAATCAAGGTAAGTGCTTTGTAAATTGTTGCCTTCAGTCCAGGTTTTCAATAATTTTCTCCCAAAATATGTGAAATACATGTTTGAGGATGTTTTCTACAGAGCAGAACAGCATCGAAGCTTGCCGATTTGCTATGCTTTCCGTTTAATATCACACAGTTTTGCTCTCTAATGGATGTAAAATTTAATACGGGTCTAATTATTTTAATTACTTTTGACCTTAAAATATATGAACTGTTTCAATACGTTTTTAATGAGGGGAGCAAGTTTTCATCCCAAGTTTCATCTAAATGGTTAATTTGTGTTCTGAATTCAACCTGACACCTTGACTGTGCTCGAAGATGATGTGGTTTAGTTTTTGTTGAAAATGTAACACATTTCATAAACAATAAATCAGTAGTATCTTTATTAATATATTAGTAAGGCATGGGGAAGTGTACATTTTGTTTCAGTCTTTCTATTTGTGTACTTGCACTGAATACAACATTATTGACACATATTTCTCTAAATCTTTCTTGAGTCAATTGAGTTACTGACATCTACTTACATTGGCTTAGAAATGAGTTTGTACAATAATGACAGGTGCATAAAATCAGATTTTCCTATTTATCAGCAGCCTAGATGAAAAGTGTGATTTGTGAAATGTACTTCTACATTATGATTGCTTACCACTTTACACATACTTAGCTAAGAAACAATTGTGTCAGGTTGTGAGCAAAGAAGAAAATTCCAATAAAAGTGTAAAGAAAGCAAATAATGTAATCTGTAAGATGTAATTGTTCGAATTACTTAACTTTCTGTTAAGATTTTGTCTTTGTGGGAAGAGGAGAGAGGAGGGGAGGGGGGCGGGAGGATAAGCTTATTTTTAATTATACTTAACTTTACCCACTCCTGCCATTATGGTTAGAGCCTAGTTATGTACTTGTGACCCCAAGTCCAAATTTCAACAACACAATTAGGACCGCTGATAAACGCTCCTTTCATGTATCATATGAATAAAGTTATTGTATTCATTTCTAACAGGAATATTTATTGTGCCCAACTTTACCTACTCTTGCCAACATGTCTTGAGTTACGTTGAATACTTGACCAAGTTCAAATAGCAACAAAAATTAAAACCACTGATGGTAGAATCAGTATAAACTCTTTTTTCATGAATCAAGCTTAATGGGCATAATTTTAACATCAACGCTTTCCATTTTCAGATCCTGAGCTGTGAAAAGAGAGGAACAGATGTTTCACTTGTCAAAGCATACAGGACTAATTTATATTTTGCCTGATAGTAATACAGATGACAGCTTGTTTGTCTTCTTGACAGAGATTACAAGAGTGTTCACAGCTACACTCATTGATGGCTATGGCAGACTTTTTCAAAATTAAACCTGTAGTTTCTAGATCAAATTCTTTTTGGTTTACATTTTGTTATTCAAATTCCTTTTGATTGATATAGCTGCCAACCATCCCGGAAAATCCGGAAATATCTCATTTTTAGCTGCTACTCCCGTTTATCCCGGAACGCATTTGAAAATCCTGTTTTTCTTTTTTTTCGAATTTTGAGTTTTTTTTCCCCTCTTTCTCTCTCCTAGACGAAATTCTTAAAAGCAAAGCTGAGCGAAACTGAAAGTATAGTTTTGAAACCGGAAGTCAGTGTTGATGCATTCTGTGCAGGACTAACCTTTTTTTCCCGCTTTTTGTTAACCTACTAGCTTTGTGTTGTGCGATTAGGCGTGATGGCTTCTGAAAAAAATAAAGACCGGCCGAAGAAGCCAAATTTGAAAACCACGTTTTTTGAAACATACAGAAAAGACTTTGATTTCATCAAAAGTTGCACAGATGATCCCTATAGTGCATTTTGCAAAGTGTGCCGATGCATCATAAACGTCGGCTATGAAGGCCAATTAACAATTGTTTGTCACAAGAAGATGCCTCGTGCGATCGGATTTTCAGTCAAATAAGCAAAAAACAAGACAGATTTCCGTGGAAGCATGGGCAGTGACACATTAAATGCCATCATAATTGCACAAGCAAATACCAAAGGTCACTGCTACACTCAAAAGTTCTCTAAAGAAACCCTCGAAAAAGCTAAGTCAGCGACTGCTATTCATCTCAGTCAATATAAGTCAAACTCCACATCACAAGACTCCTTAGAGTAGAAAAACAAAACCAAAGTTATAAAATTGTGTCATATTATAGAGACAAACTAGATCTAGACTAACATTGCAAAAAGTGTATTCTATATGAGGTACTAGCTTCAAAACAGACATTATTACAGCTAAATGTTCTTTTTAAAAGATTGACATAAATTTACAATATTTCTTAATTATGTCTTAATATAGAGAGACTATAAGGGTATACTAGTTTCAAATGACATTAGCACTACAGTGTACAGACGTTATAAAATTGTGTCATATTATAGAGATAAACTAGATCTAGACTAACATTGCAAAAAGTGTATTCTATATGAGGTATACTAGCTTCAAAACAGACATTATTACAGCTAAACTTTTCTTTTTAAAAGATTGACATACATTTACAGTATTTCTTTATTATGTTTTAATATAGAGAGAGACTATAAGGGTATACTAGCTTCAAATTACATTATTAATATTACTACAGTGTGGACTCTTTAAGGTACTAGCTTCAAAACATTATTACAGCTAAATTTAATGAAAATGTTTCACTTTATTATTTTATGTAGCCTCTTTAATAAAGGCACTATCCTAGAAACATGCTTCTTTATCATTTGATTTTGTATGAACATGTCATGCCTGCCTTATTTGTAATTAAACACATGCTCAAAATGCTACTGAACTTTTTATCTGACTCTACCATGTATTTTCTGTCTTCAGTGTGTCCACCATCCTAAAATAGTGAAAGATTGAGAGTAAAATTGAACATACAAAAAGTGTGAAATTTTATGCTCCCATAGCGCCAGATTGCACCATTTTGCTTCTTTCTTTTTTTTTAATTCCGGGGGAGGGGGCATGCCCCTGGACCGCCTTAGCTGTTTCGGGCGCGCTGTGCGCACCCTCAATGAATCTCTGTTTTCATTTCCAGAAAGTTGGCAGCTATGGATTTAAATTCTCTATTCAAATATTTTTTGCGTACATAAAACATTACAACATACAGACCTGCCTACTGCTACGATTTTGCCGTAGCAGCTACGAAAAATAAAGCTCTGCTACGATGCTACGGCAAACATAAAATTGCTACGGGTTAAAAAAAATGCGACTTTTTTTTTTTTACCCTTTAGGGCGTAGCGGCCGAAGGTCTAATCAGGCAAAACGCCCAAAAGCGTCCGTATCAATCACTGTTATATTCTCGCGTTGTTTGAAAGATTGCGAGACTTCTGGTAATTGACTTCCGGTTTATTCTGTTGTGAAAACAATTGACTGCATTTCCACAAGTTTTCTCTTTGATGCGTTCGTTTTTTCGATTATATTTTTCAATTTTTTGGTGTGCAAGTGTCTAGAATGGATGGTTTGGATTCTTCGACTGATGGAGAGTTTACAGGCTTCCATTTATTAGACATTGAAGTGAGAGAAATGGACTTTGAGTCAGAGGAAGAGATCGGTACTGACATTAGTGTCAGTAGCATGCATGCATCAGATCTTTCAGATGGGCAGGGAAGTGAAGAAGAGGAGCAGGCTTGTTTGGACTTTTTAAAACTTTTTTTTTCAATTTTTGTAAACACGTGGAGTAATAAAAAACAAGACATGACAAGAGAAGAATAAAAAGGTATAATCAAATGAGAATTATTTTTTGTTCATTTTGCATTTTATTTCATTTAAATCTATGCACTAATACCTAAGATGTGGTGTTTTTATTAACGTACTCTGAAATTCTCTAAATTTATAAGACTTCTTTTCTGTTTAGAGCTAAAAATAAACGTGTGCCCAGTAAAGGTTTTTGTTTGTTTGTTTGGGGTTTGTCTCAAGCCAATTGTGCACGTAGAAAGTAGAACTTCCGCTATTTTTAAAGTCCATCGTACACGATGCAGCCAGGGCGTGACCAATCAGACGGCTCCGTTTCTATTTCCCTTTGTTAAAACATGGTGTCCACCCTCACAATTCCACACTCAAGTGCTCACTGCGAAAGAGTTTTCTCATGTGTGAGGAAGAACAGAACTGACCAAAGAGCAAGCTTGGGAGAGGACACTATGGAGGCTCTGATGGTGGTGAAGAGTCAGCCAGATTGCATTTTAAACAGGCATCTGACCAAAGAAGACATTGTTAAACTCAAGAGCTGTTATGCTGACTCTCTGTGAAAGTTAACAGTAAACCTTGACACCAAGTATTGTATTTCTTATCATGTGTGCTGAGGCAGGTAGAGACTGATTTTGTGCTTTCTCAAAACGTTTTCAATGTTAAAATATATATTTTAAGTACACAATTAACTTGTCTTGGCGTCCTACATCGACGGTTGTGCATGCTACTGAAAACCTGGCTTTGCTACTGAAAACTGGACCTTTTGCTACTGATTTAAAGAATTGTAGGTAGGCAGGTCTGAACATAAGATATTTATTTACAAGTATGATCATAGTGCATTGCAATCACTTGCAAGTAATATTAAAAACCTCAAGAGTATATTATTGCAAAGAGATTGAGTTGGCTTTGAGCATCCAATCTTGTCGATGTTCATAAATGGTTTAATTAAAATGTGTTGCTAAATAGTTACCTTCATCTGTCCATTAACATCAGGAGCACATTTAATTTGTAACCTTGTTGAAGTTTCTGTATTTAGCCCAGTATTCACTTCAAAATAATGTAGTGTGCAATTAACTATGAATTTTAATAGTGCATCAGTTAAGAATTACTCTTAAGTAAAAACATATGATTAAAAACAAAAAATCATGTTTGCTCACGTTGTTTTTTTTCTGTATGCAGGTTCAATTTAAGCTTCTATAAAAGCTGTTGAGTTTGTCACAGTGTAATGTTGTTCAAGAATGGACTGGCTTGACACATGAGGGTTGCTGAGGACAGAGAAAGATGGAGTATGCTGGTTAAATGATCATCTGTGGTGCCCCAATGACTTTCGAGTTAAGGGATAGGATAGAATAGGAATGTTGAGTACAGTCATTGATGGTTTGGCTGTTTTCTTAATCACAAATAATATTGTTATTTGCCTTTTTTTTTTTTTTACAAGCAAATACCCTTCATTGGTCTATCAACATCAAGTCTGTTTTATTTGAAACTCTTCTGACGATATGTGTTCTACTGACTTGATAACCCTGCCTTCACATCAGAATGATTTAAAGTTGGGTACAGAACATATAATTTGGGATAGCACATTATATTATATTAACTCTGAAGTGTTACTATGACAGTTGTGTATGCATTAGAAAAGCACACTTGCCAATTGTTTTGTGTCCTGTGCCACTAGTGCTTTAGTTATCAGCTGCTTTTTGAGCTCGTCACAGTGTAATGTTGAGTTCATGAATGTTCAAACGCCAACAATTTGTCTGTTTACATAATCACAAGTGGCACATTTCTTTGCATTTTTGCAAGAAATTAGCCTTTGGTCTATCAACATCAGGAGCCTGTTAAATTTTAGTCTTGGCTGAAGGTAGTGGTTGTTTTTTTTGCATGATAACCCAGTTTTTACATCAAAATGGTGTAGGCTACAAGAAGCTATACATTTGGATAGCACATCACGTATTTTTTTACGTCAAAAATGTTCATAGCAGTTGTGTGTGTATTGGGAAAGCACACTTGCCAGTTGTTGTTTTGTGTATCACCACTAACTTGTGCTTTAGTTACAGCCGTTTTTGTGTTTGTCACAGTGTAATGTTGAGTTCAGTTATAGACCTTCTCCCTTATAAACTATGGTTTGGAAAGAGATAATGACTTGCAAGTTGAATGATTAATTGTAAATGGTATTTAGCTTCACATTGACTTGTCAACTTGTCAATTTTTTAATTATTGTTAATTTATAACAGGATAATTTATGAATTTTTTTTAACAGTCTGAAGATGATGATTCATGGTCTATTCCTAAAACCTTATGATAATATCACATTATTTCGCTTATAAAATGTTGCTAAATACATTAAAATGTGTGATCAAAAAATTTCTTCCTGATACAACATCATAGTACTTCACCAGTAATGGATGCTTATCCTGTATAGTGTCGAGTTAAGTCCAGATAAATTTTTTTTGGCCCAGTATTTTTTAGTGTGTATTCATTTCTCATCCTTTGGTTGCATAGATACAAAAAAAAAGGTCAGTACATCATCATGCAGTTGCAATAAAGGAGTATATTTTTGTTCGAAGTAATATTTTTGTCCTGATTTGATTGTGTGACGGTGTAAATGTTGTGTACATAGCATAAACTTAGTTAATTAATTGTGACCATGTAAAGGACTCCACATGTTTCCTATTATAGGTGAAGGTTAGTAAGGATAAAAAGCACCATATTTAAATAAATAAATAATTCATATCTTCAAAATGATTTTCAAGAACACGTCACATTTAGTTGACTCACTTTCGTACGCTTGCCCATATTTAGTTGTTTATTCATTCTTAAATGATGTTTTTCCCAGCTCAAGAGCTGCTCTAGGTGCTAGGCGATACAGTATATAACTCCACCTGCCACTTTCAGCATTTGGGCACATTGTTTGATGCCCAGACAACTGACTATAATTTTGGATGACCGAGTATTGGGAAGAAGATACTGGGTGTATTATTTTGTGTAGTTGACATGAACCCATCTTGGACATGAGAAAATATGAAAATGGAAAGCAAGAAAGAAGAAGATGAAGGATGCAGTGAAGGAGAACAGAAACAAAAGAAAGGTTGTACACGATTTTAATCAACGTTCTCTATTGATTGCAATAATTGGCTGATTTACTTGGCAATCAATATGATTCGTTTACTATTTGCAGTTCAATCGTCGTCATCACTGCCGTCGATGTGGTCGAGTGGTTTGTGCAGCATGTTCCACAAAAAGAAGTCAAGTTCGGGGAGTTTTATCTCGCATCTGTGATGAGTGTTATGAGCAGAGTTTTGGATCAAGGTAGGTTGAAATTTCATTTTTTTATTTGTATGTTTAATTATCACTGAATGCAGTGCATTATGCAGTGAATCTAATACATAACATGCAATATAATCCTACTGGTTTAGTTTGGCTGTATAAATTCCAAGACATTGTTTAGTTTTGTCTAATATTTTCATAATGTCATGGTCAACATCAGCAGTATAGCGGTGTGGTTTTATGTATTCACCTGTCACAGAAGGCTATTTAGACCCTGCACTAAGACTTCTCGCCTTAAATAGTTCAGCCTGCTGTAGCCTTTGTAAATTAAAGTCGATGCCAAGCAGACAATGCAAGTCAGTTATGTGCTAAGCATGTGTACACTAACGCTGGCTCAGTTTGGCAATGAACTCATTCAGCTGACATAGGGCCAGAAACACCCGGTAGAGGCACCACTTGTAGTGCTAGTTTTCATGGGGTTTGCTGACCGCAAGGCTAGGCAGTCATTCTGTGCCTCACTCTCACACATGACAGAGCCACGCTCTGAAAGATTGCTAGCAGAAGACTAAAGCAGGGACGGGTGAAATTCAGTTCAACCTAGTATAACCACAGCCTGACATTGTCAAAAAGGTAATTGATCTATCTTTTGTTTCATCGCACTTTATTGATTTTATTGCTGTATTATGTTTTTGAAGTTTTGCCATGTTTAGAATTGTGAATATTAGTCGGAAAACTTAGTAAAGAAACTCCTAGTACATTGCTAAGGATAATTTCAACTCAGAGAGAATCTTACTGTGATCCAGTTTCATTAAAATTTCTGCCTCAAAAATGCCACTTAAGTCAGGACTATCATAATAGTTTCTGCTTCAAAATAACTAATCAAAACAATGAAATGTAGACTTTGAGGATCTTACAATTATTCTTGAGATAAAATAAAGTTTACTTTTAATACATTTTAAAAAATACAATGTTGAATGGTCCTATAATTCCAGTAACCTATCCTACCATTGAACTGAAAGACCTAGCTGACACAATTGACTTTGGTGCGAATGCTGTTGTTGGGTCTATTTACGGTTTAGAATTTACACCAACTGGATATTATAAACGAATACTAGTACTGTCAGTGCCGCTGTCAGAAAAACCATCTATCGATCAGCTAAAGGATTTTAATACCGGTAAAGTAGAGCCTGATTTTAAGCATGCTATTACTAAACAAGAAAATACCTGGTCTTTAACACCTGCAGACACAGAATTAGATTGGCTTATTAAATTCAAGTGCGAAAGCCCTTACACTTTTATGGGACCAGACAATAAATTTAAGAAAATTATTAACGCTGGGCCTATGTTAGTTAGTCTAGTGCCGGATGAAAATAATCGAGAAAACATAGAAATCAAAGCCTACAAAAAAACTATATATAAGCATGATACAGCCGGGAAAAATGTTAGAGTTGTTCTGCAGCCTCCTTTACAGCTATGTAGTACAGCTATGATAGTACTGGACATAATTGCTCACAAACCTACACAGATAAATGTTAATGTAATTCCGCACGTGACTCTAAGTTGGACCGATTTAGATGAGGAACCCAGACGAATTACAGTATTTATGAAGAAAAGATAAAATGAAGATCAGTACTCTGTATTTGCTTCCTCACTCAAGATAACTTTTGTCCCTGTCATAAATCCTATTAAAAGAATAGTGCAAATTAACCTAGACAACGTAGATCTGTTAGCATTTTATTTCAGCGATCAGATATTTTCTGATAGTCAAATAGAATATTTTGCTAATAAACTAAAATCAAGTTAATTATTGTTAATTAATAAAAAAGCCCTTTTTTCACACTAAAATATGATGACAAAATTGTATCATGCTATAGTGGAAGAAGAACCAATGCAACCAATACAACCAATTATACAGCCTAGCGCTCCAACATTAGACTTAACTAACGTAAGTAATGTTCAAACGTTCAGGCTGGAAGAAATAAGAAAAGTTAGGACTCAAATTGAATCAGATATCCAAAAGTACTCTAGATGCAGACGATGGTATTCCGGTGCTTTTAATGGAATAAATTACGTGTCTAGTGGTCTAAATGTTATTAATACAGCGGAAGCTGCTATCAGCGTGGGATTATTGGTGACTGGAATTGGTATACCAATTAGTATTGGATTAAGGGTTGCTGCCAGTTTATCTTCAGTGATGTCAGTTCTACTAGGTGTAATTAATACTAAAGTATCTAAGAAACTAGAAAAACATTACCTCATTTCTAGCCTGGCAATAGCTAAATTTACTAGCATGAACTTTATAATTTCTAAAGCTCTAGAAGACACTCAGATTACAGACCCAGAGTTTGTAATTATCCAGCGAGATTTTGAAGAATATAAAAAGTTGAAGCACGACATACAATCTAAATCTAGGTCTGCACCTGTTAATATTGAAGAAATTTTAAAAAAATTAATAGAAGAAAGGAGACTATTGGGACGGAAGGAGCAACTAGATGCTTTGAAGAAAAAGCTTGGTGCTTCAGAATAAATACAGTTAACATTTACTCCCGTCCTACGGGTCCTGTTGGTCCTGCCGGTCCTCCTGGTCTTGCAGGCCTTCCTCCTTATTCATTTTCATAGTCATAGTTTCTACCTGTAATTTATAGTGGCCTAGAGCGTATCTGAAAATCTGGCAATCATCTGCCAGTTAGATCAAAACCAAATTATTTTACCCGGGAAGGTAATCTTTCAGGTAAGTCGGTTTCCTAACCAATCTACCACTTTTTGTGTGTGTCTATGCATCAAGTGCTGTGTTACTCTGTGTTCGTGCTTCTGGACTATCTGCACTTGTGTTTATGCCTGTGCATGGAGCACTTCAGGTTCCTGTGCCTACAATTTTCTTGGGTGTCTGGCTGCAAGATCCTGTGCTTGACAAACTTTCATTCATAGGCACATGCATATTGCAATATCTGTATGTCTCTATTCTATCACTAGCATTCAGCTTGTTGCTGACCGACTCTCTTTGCTCATTTTTCACGCTTATCTGTCCCTTTTCTGTTTCTGCCTGCATGTTTTGACTTTGCATTCTGCTTCTAGGCTGTATGAACCTAGGCTGTATCAACTGCTCTTCAAATGACTTTCTGAGCTGTTTTCTGTTTCTTCTGTACAGTTTTCCATCTTCTGTTCTGATTTTGTATGACCTAACATCTGTCTGATCCTCTACTGTTGCTCTGATCCATCTGTTTGATCTGGGAGCTTTGAATCTGACTGTTTGTCCTGGTCTGAGTGTACTTAACTCAACTGTTCCTTTATTGTAATACTGTTGCTGTGTGTGATTTTTTCGGATCAATTTTTCTTTCACCTCTGTGCATGTTTGTGGTTTCAACAAACTTTTTGCTGATGGCAACAATGTTCTTGTCCTCTGACCGAACAATCTCTGGGCGGGTGAGGTAGTCATTTTCTCTGACGGAATATTCCGAAGTTCTAGCAAAGCTAAATATGCATCCTCATTTCTATCCTTAGCGCATTTCATCATCAGAGTTTTGACCTGCTTGACTGCATTCTCAGCTTTTCCATTTGACTGTGGATAACCTGATGAACTTGTCACATGCTCAAAGCCCCATCTCTGAGCAAATCTCTGGAACTCTTTTCCATTGAACGGTGGCCCATTGTCTGATACCACTCTCTCGGGTATATCGTGCCGTGCAAAGTGTGCTTTCATCTTGTATATCACCTCATCCCCTGTCTTGTTGCTCAACTTATTGACTTCAAAGAAATCCGAGTAATAATCCACAACAACAATATAGTCATTTCCTCTGCATTCCAACAAGTCCACTGCCACATACTGCCATGGCAACTCTGGAATCGGATGACTTATGCTCGGTTCTTTAGTCTGACTTTTCTTGAAAGTACGACACGGCTCACAGGCTGCCAAAAACTTGTCCATATCTTTGGACATGCCTGGCCAATAAACGACTTCTCTTGCCCTGCGAAGGCAACCTTGCAGTCCTGTGTGGGACTGGTGCAACACCTCTATAACATGTTGCCTCATCTTTCCTGCTTCTGGCACAACGATTCGTTCTGCCTTGAAAACCAAACCGTTCTATATGGACAACTCTTCTCTGAATGGGAAGTATGGCATTAAACTGACTGACAGATCCCTTTTATCTTCTGGCCACCCTGACCCAATGACTCTCATGAGCTCAGCCAATTCTTCATCTTGCTGCGTAGCTTTCTGCAACTCTTTCAAAGTATTCTCTGATACGGAAATGTAGGATGACATCTGAATGTCTTCAATCTCCCTCTAACATCTGTCAAGAAAATTTCCTCTTTCTCTAGTTTACCTTTTTTTGAACTGGTTGGTACTGACCTGCTCAATGCATCTGCCAAATGCATTTCTGAGCCCTTCTTGAATACAACAGTGTATTCAAATTTCTGACATCTCAACAGCATTCGCTGTAGATGCTTCGGCGCACTCAACAAACTCTTCTGGTGGATCGGAATCAAAGGCTTGTGATCCGTTTCAACCTCCACATGTCTGCCAAAGACATAACACTCAAAACGTTCAAGTCCGAAAACTATTGCAAGCATCTTTTTTTCAATTTGTGCATAGTTCCTCTCTGTTTGTGTGAGTGCTCTGGATCCAAAATGAACTGGCTGTCCACTCACCAACAAACATGCTCCTAACCCAAACTCTGATGCATCACACTGCAAAGTTGTCTTTTCCTTTGGGTTGAAGTATCTCAGAACTGGCAGTTCCGAAAGCATCTTCTTGATTTCTTCAAGTGCTTTGCCATGTTCGTGCTCATCCCAACTGAAATGTAAGAAATTGATTAACAACAGAGATTAGCATGCATACTCAATCTACAGTGGTGTCGACAAAAGTGGAATAAAAATATCCCCACGCGCACCAACAGTAGGATCACCTTAATGTGTTCTCCACACTGACACTACTCAAATATTTATGCGAGGCTGCTCTCAGGAAAATATAGGCGTGATCCTACAAAGTGTGGTTGAATACTATTTTTGCAAGGGCGATGAGAATAGAGGAAAATCTAAAGGGCGAACAGCGAGATAAGACAACGGTTTGTTCAATGTATTTCAGAACTGTTGAGTAAATAAAAACCTCATATCAAGGGTAAAGTCACTATCTGTCTATAGTATGTTTATATGGGTACTTTGAAGTGACCTTGACACTAAACTAGGAGAGATACAAAGTCCAAATGCTAAATATATGCTGAGTCAAGATGTATATAGTGTACAGCTTCATATCTCTGAGAGTGGTGTGCACAAAGTTTGAATCAGTTGAATTTAGGTTTTTCACGTGGGATACGTATAGCTCGATAGCTATTAGGAGCCTGAACAGAATTCTGTGCCTTGAACTGTGGGCTGGAAGCGGCGGTGGCAGAGCCAGGTGGGTATCGCTATTCTTTGTGATAGGATGACTATTGGATAGACTGTGACTGCCACTATCATAGGATAAGTGTAGGGTCCGTTTAAAAGGGTTGTGTTTTGTGTTTGGAACCACCCAAGGTCTTGTTCTTTAATAAGGGCAAGAATGACCAGTTTGTTGTCAAGGCTGTGTTAATAAAGTACTTTTACCACAGTTATGAGGATTTTTGCTGCAACAGTGCTGTGTAGGGCAACTTCTAAGGATGTGTGCTCTTAGTTTAGAGACCGCCCTAGGCCTAGGATATCCACAGCAGCTCGGAGGCAGCTTCTAGGTTCCCAGCTATAAATATATTCGCTGTTGAAATGTCCCCAGCATAGCGAGCCTTCCTTTCACAAAAGTACAGTCACGCGCATATAGGATATAACTAAATCGCTTTCTCGCAAGCATGCCGCGCGCGAGGCCTAGCTAGCTACAAGTACGATAAGAAAAAGAAGGGGAGGGGAGAGAAAGAAAAAGAGGGAGAGAAAGGAAGAAAGAGGGGAAGACAAGGGAATAAAGAAAGAGAGAGAGGAAGGGAGAGAAAGGAAGAAAGAGAGGGAAGGAAAGTTGGAAGGAGAGGAAGGGAACGGAATGAAGAGAGGGAGAGAAAGGAAGAAAGAGGGATATGGAGAAACAATGGAAAAAGTAGGGAAAGGCCAGAAAAAATAATACACAAGCCACTATATAGGAATCAAAATGAATTCAGAATCCTTGACAAATAACTAGACAAAAGTAAACTCTTGCAAGCAGGCACACATGCAGTTTTCTTTTTCTTTTTTCTTTTAAAGAAGCAAAAACAAGCCTGCGGATGATACAAGGCACGCTTGAACATGATAAACACATAAAGTTACAAGTAGAATAAATCAGAAAACGGATAAAATACAATAATGCAGAATTCACAAACGCTACAAAGATGATAAAGAAATTAAAGAAATACTGATTAGGCCTATTGAAAACAAAACACATACAAAGTTTACAATCATTTCACGATCCATGCAGGACAAAGACCAATAATAAGCAAAATCGATCATGCATTAGCATTTTATGTGCATGTGAGAAAAATACGAACAAATACACAGACAGACAAAAAGTGTGTCTGAGAAGGTGTTTTGCTCGTGTCTTGTTTGTGTGAATAAATAAATAGTACTCACAATTACGATAGTGGTGATGATGGTGGTGATGATGAAGTGCTAGTGCAGGTATCCATTGCGCTTGAGAAGGAACGAGAGAGTGGCCATCATATGTTTAAAAAGTTCGAATGTATACACGCTACTATAATTATGCAGGTAGGTAGGACCGAGTTCAGCATAACGTTTTAAAGAAAATATCTTGAGAGACTTCCTGAAGCCAGTTGACGACTGACATTCATTCAAAGCAGCTAGTGTTCCAGCCAGGTCAGGCAGTTCAGAAATGCAGTTGTCTGTGTTTTCTAATTGTTTTGATAGATACAGGACAGTGCAGTAAGCATGGTTGAGGACATTCCAAAACATAAGGCGAATTTCTCCATCAGAATGCAGATACAGATGTTTTATCCATTTTCATATTCCATACCTCACTATGACAAACAACTTCTGCTACAACATTCACTACAACTATTACCACTACTACTACCCCCATCTACTATTACTACTAATACGAGAATTTATATAATGCACACATACCTCACTACAAGCAAAAGGTGCTAATTGCGAATTGCTAGTAGTACTACAACTCCGGCTGTTGTTGCTGATGAACCCATGATAATGTCTGTTAGTCACGGAACGCCTACAATTAGTTTTCTGTTATCTCATTTGTGAAACTACCGCCAATACATGTACTGCCGTTAAATAAAATGATGACTGATGCTATTTTGTCAAGTTTGAAACCGTAACTTTTCGTTACAGTTCAAGTGAGAAGATTTATTTTGCCTTCTTTTCTGGTGATTTTTCTCCACACAATCTGCATAATGAGTTTCTTATCTATGTGATACTGTTCGGTATGAGCTATATGAGATCCACTATCCATTTTAATGTGATATGTAATACCTCCTACTTCTTCCGTATATATGCAATAAATTAAAAGCTAACTGAAACTTTCCAGTGCACAACATAAACTAGATCTTCCACAGTCATGAATTAAAGACAAAACTAGCTGGGCGTGGGCTCACAGTAAACTCTAAGGAAATAATTGGGCGCCTGTTGCACACAATTTGCCAGTAACGTACCACAGTCTAAAAACTCACTAAAAACACAATCCCAGCAATGAATAGTTTTCAAAGATCACGTCAACTTGAAGAACACATATTAAAGTTTCTTCACACAAAAAACCACACACACAGAGTCACTAATACATTGACTATCCCAACTCGAACACAGAATAATCCAAGTTCGTCAAAGTACTTGAAATTTAGTGTATTTTGCAATCACTGCAAGTCTAGGAAAGGAAAAATTAATTCACCAAAAAAAAAGTAACTCAGCTAAATCCACGACACTTCTCTACAATATACTTGAAACAATAACGGGCAAACATCACCAAATGTATCCCAACAACTCTTGTTAATACAAATTCCTGAGCAATTACCAACACCACACTATCAGACTACAAACTTCGCGCTTGCTATGATTTTCTACTAATTTTTCCCGCTCAGCGTCTCGTCCTTTGTCTGTATGAAGGAAACAAAAATTCACAAAAAATTCACAAAAAATTAAGTAAGTCAACAAAATCCACGAAACTAGTCCATAATATAGTTGAAACATTAGCGTTTTAACTTCACCAATTTTCACCCCGCAACCGAGGCTATTAGAAATTCCCGATCAATAAATGTACACTTGCCACAAATTGCATTCAGAATTTACACATGGAAGCGAAGACCGGCGTGCGTGCGAGTAATTTGGTCTGCCAGCCACGCGGGCTTAGTGTGATAGCATGGCAATGTATAGGCCTAATGCTGGAAGCTGCATGCGAGCCGATGCTAGACAAGAATAGCACAGAGCGCTGCTAGTGACGGAGACCTAAGAGCTGAGTTTATAGAAGACTTGAGCCGGTGTGTATCCTAGATCATAAGAAGACAGTAACGAACCATCTGCTCTCTACAGACTGTTGTGTTGTGGTGTTGTGTGTGTCTGTAACTTCACATGCCGGGAACTGAAGATGAGTTGGTGCCCACACACCAGCTCAATTCCCATGTGAGTAGCACTGTTTAGTGCCTCCACATTTTGCTTACTGTGGGCTATTTATAGCTTGTCTGCACCCTCCCTTCCAGTGAAAGGAAAGGAAAGGAAGCATCAGCGAAGCTATTTATAGTTAGCCTGGCTGACCTAACCTCAAAATCTAAAAAGCTTTGGTTGAGTCGCTGTGCCCAGTATTCTAGTTCTTTCAGTGGCTATACACTCTGAGCATGTGTACATGAATGAAGGATGAGGAGGAAAGGGATATTTTGATAAATATTATTTTTATATGATTTTCTTGTTGGTATGTACAATGGAATAATGTTGTTGAAGTTGTTTCAAGAACGAGGTCAAGAGTGACAATGTATTATAGTATGCTAGAGGAGTGATGAATATGAGAGAGGGCTGATGAATATGAGAGAGGGGATGAATGAAGATTGTTGATCAGGAATGGACTTGTAATGCATTTGTATAATCAGTTCATGCGAAGTTAGTATAAATTATAGAAGAAATTATGAATTGTTCTAATGCATAATAAACAGGTCAAAATGGCGGACGGCGGAAGGAGTTATTTCCCATGTATTGTTTACATTGTAGAGATAGCCTAGTAAGATGGGTTATTTTGTTGACAAGATTGGGCCTATTGTTCTTCTACCTATCTATGTTCTACATACTCCTACGTCTATTTCTACGTGCTACCACTGTCTGGGTGTTGGTTGCTCTGGCTCCCACGCTGGTGTCGTATGGTGCCGGGCTAAGACGTTGCGTGACCATTGCCACTGGGGTGCTACAAAATCCCTATTGCCGGGAGGCTGCCACTTGGGTTTCCATACTCAGGACCACGCACCCTCACAGTCATACATAAACACATTACTCTCAAATAAAACGTACTATATACCCAGTGAACATTTCAAACAGTGACTCTTTATTACAGTCTTTGATAGATGTAAAGCGGCGTTGCAATTTCAGACGATTTCGTTGTTTGTATTGAAGAGCGTACAGTTATACTGTGTTTAAAGAGTTTGATATTAATTAAATACATTTCTTAAAATCTTGGTGATTGTAGCCATCAGTTGTATTACTTCATCTTTATTTTCATATTGTTATATCTTGATTGTGTTGGCATCTTGTGTCCAGTGTCAAGGGGTTACAGATTAGACAAGGGGGGTAATTGTTGGTTAATTGTTGGGGTTGTGGGACCAGCTAAGGGTTGGGTTAGATTTCCCATTTTCCTGTTACGTGTGTTGAATAAAAGAGTGTAAATGTTTTTTTAGTTTGAGTTTGTATCCCTGCACTCGCTGTATGAGCTGAAATCACTGATCACTGATTTATTCTTTCATATGTGTTCCATTCTTATGTTGATCTTGAAGGTGATTTTAGTTTTTATGAAAAATGTGAACATTTGTAATTGTACAGTGGAATGTCTGACCCACATGACACATCAACATTGGGTTATTTGATCACACATGAGCCTTATATTTCATGTAAAGATCAAGGTCATCCCTATGTCAAGGTCATTGCAAGGTCACTATTTGTTTTTGATATTTTAGAACTTCTGCTGTAGTTTATTTGATTATTCATGGGTGTTCATCTGAAACCAATGGTTACGGTCATCGCAAGATCAAAGTCAATATTTATGTTTTAATGAAAACGTTTTGTTTCAGTGTTATAAAACTTCATCTTTACTGGGCAATCATTTTCATGTAGACTATTGTGAATAAGTTCCCTATAAGTGACATGTGAGTAATGTGGGCTCAGCTCTTCTAGTTTTTATGGGCTTTGCCCGTCTAGTTTATTTCAAATTTTTATTTAGGTATAATTTCTCCGGCAGACCATCACACAAGCCATTGGACAACACGATGACCTGCTCACAGTGGTGAAGAAACGGAAACTCCGATGGTATGGCCACGTCACCAGATCATCAGGCCTTGCAAAGACTATTCTGAAAGGCACAGTGCAAGGAGGTAGAAGAAGAGAGAGACCGAAAAAGAGGTGGGACGACAACATTCGAGAATGGACTGGTTTGACACTGAGCGAAGCCATCAGGGCTGCTGAGGACAGAGAAAGATGGAGTATGCTGGTTAAACGTTCATCTGTGGTGCCCCTACGACCTCCGGGTTACGGGACAGGATAGGATAGGATAATTTCTTTGCCACTTTGATGACTTCAGAAATAATCTGTTTTGCAATTTCTTTTATAATTGCTTTTTTTGGACATTTTCTGCTTATTAGACTTGAGCAGAAAAGGTTGTCTTTCTTGCATGGTCACTACCTTCCACTTTTCCCTGCGTTTTTGACAGTTTTTGTTTTGCATTTGATGCTTTACCCTTGGTTTCCTTGAATATTCATCCACCAGTATCCAACATCAGTATTACAGTTACTGTCTTTACAGTGAATCAAGAGCCAAAGATGAACAAGAGGTGTACAGCCAGCGCATGAAGGAGAGCCTATCTGGAGCCAGTCCTAACCCCCGCTCATCCAGTTTTGGCCAGTCCCCATCCCTCCGCACTAGTGATCTTATCAGGAAACGCTCATTGCCTTCTGCAGTTCATCACAATGTGCACGAGTGGAAACTGAACACGGATGAGGGAGTAAACGGCTATATCAGGGATGAGTTCTATTATGAACAGGTCAGCCAAATTTGAATTTTGCCAATATGAAAGTTTTGATAGATTTCTGACACTGTCTTATGTGTACAGTTAGCAACACTTCTTTTTTTAAAAGTTGTTGAACACATTCAATACATGCAGCATTATTTCATCAAGCATTGAACTTTATTCTGGGATAGCTGGTTTCTATTGATGATGTTTTTCAGGCTCCCAGTGTGTCCCTTTGCATGTCCATTCTGCAGCAGCATACAGACAGCCATGTGAGTGGCCAACTAATTTTGACCATGTGCGATGACCTGTCCAACTATCTCCAGCCTCTTGCACCAGGCATCCCCAATCTTGAAGTGGACTATTGCCTGGTTATCAGGTAGGAGTGATTTTGCATAGCAATGAGTCTATGTACTCACCAATACAAAAAAAGTTCCAGATTTTTGCACACCTGGGTGAGAGAAGCCTATCCACACAAAAATGTGTGTCTGTCAGCCGTCCTTCTGTGCAAAACTTTAAAGAGGGAAAGTGCTCAGAACGTATTTCATATATCACAACCAAACTTGGTAGGATAGTGTTATTCACAAGACCTCGAAAATGATCAGTGAATTAATGACCTTGCTGGGGGAAGAGCAATCTCCAACCTCCGTTTTGCGGATGACATTGATGGATTGGCTGGAGAGTAACAAGAACTTGAACAGCTAGTACAGAGACTTGACACCACCTCCAGAGCCTATGGAATGGAAATAAGTGCAGAGAAGACCAAAATGATGACGAACAACACCAATGGCATCAACACGGACATCAAGGTTCAAGGCCAATCCCTCAACACAGTGCATAGCTTCAAATATTTAGGAGCCATTGTATCAGACAATGGGTCCCGACAGGAAGTCCTCTCCAGGATCGCACAAACAACTGCTGCCCTGGTGAGGTTGAAGCCAATTTGGAAAGACAGGACCATCAGTCTACATTCCAAGGTAAGGCTTCTGTGCTCCCTTGTCATCTCCATCTTCCTATATGTTTGCGAAACATGGACCCTCACAGCAGATCTACAACGAAGAATACAAAGCATGGAGATGAGGTGCTATAGAAGATTTCTGGGCATTTCCTATACCCAGCACATCACCAACGACGAAGTCTGACAGACCATCACACAAGCCATTGGACCACATGATGACCTGCTCAAAGTGGTGAAAAAAGTAAACTCCGATGATATGGCCATGTCACCAGATCATCAGGTCTTGCAAAGACCATCCTGCAAAGCACAGTGTAAGGAGGTAGAAGAAGAGGGAGACCAAAAAAGAAGTGGGAGGACAACATTCGAGAATGGACTGGTCTGACACTGAGCGAAACAATCACAGTTGCTGAGGACAGGGAAAGATGGAGTACGCTGGTTAAACGATCATCTGTGGTGCCCCTACAACCTCTGAGTTACGGGATAGGATAGGATAGGATAGTCAAGGTCACAGGATCAGCAAATTTTAGTAAACAAATTACAATTTTTCACAAAGTTTAATGGTTTTCATCATTAATATTGAACATTATTTTGTTAGGCATGATAGAAATCAATGCAAATTTGGTCAGTCTCACTCCGTCAAGGTCACCGGAGCTGTCCAAAGTTGGTTCATATGGGTACTTTGAAGTGACCTTGACTGTAATTGCCACCATTTAGAAATAGTTTCCATTTGCTCGTATAGCGCCTGATATTGATTTAGGGTCAAGTAATAACATGTACTAAACACAGAAGCTGCATACAGTTCATTTATTTGTAGTCCAAGAACATTCACGAACTATGTCAACATCTCACATAAGATTACGTATGTGTGTGTGTGTGTGTGTACATATCAATGTGGGGACAACTGTGTACGTGACTATGAACTACTTGTAGATGTGTGGGAAAATACAGCGAAAAGAAAGAAACACAAACACAAGAAGCATTAGCATATGTACCAAACAATGTTTTAAAACCCCTTTTTCAAGCCAGTTACAATCAAAGCAATGAGATGGAAAATTCACATACTGGACGATGACTTGGAAACAAATACTTTAGCTGATATTAAACAAGACAATTTAGCTTATGTTACGTGGAACCAAGCCAGAACAAAACAAAGGAACGGACGCTTTATGTTCCTTTAACTTACAAAACAATTCGGCTATGTTTATTCTTTCAAGCCTCAAAACAATTGGCACAAGACAATTTGACTATGGTCACCTAACATTAGTCAAGATACAAACAATTCACCCAATGAGCCTTGCTGTGGTGCCCAAACTAGGAAATACCTAGCTCAGTAAAACATTTCTAACTGAATTCACATATGTAAACATTGAACATATTTTAGGAAAAACAACCAAAAGTCCCAAAGCATAGACAAAACAGCAAAGCTTTAGGAAAAAACGCTATTAATACTCAAGTGGGTTAACATTTTGGCTAAGGCGGATAATTCGACAAAAAATGTTATCTTCATTAAAGACCAAAACACTTTAGTCAAACCAAACAAGCTCAGCACAATTAGCGAACTATGACTGATCACAATCTAAAAAACAAATAAACTTGACTTGTCCTTATTTACAAAGCCTGAACAAAGTGTTCGCCACAATGATTCTTCTGACAAAAGAAGACCAAGTTCTAACTCAAAACAAATTCTAGTAAGCATTAGAAAATCAAAAGCTATGAGAACATCAGAAACAAATCGATTTGCAGAAAAGGTTCACACACATCAAATCAGTCACTAAAACTAGAAATCATAAAGGTCAATCATTTGCACAAAGCAACAAAAACCTAAGCAAAGCGCAAAATAACTACAAGTACCTTATGTCCGCTGTAAGACATTTAGAAACCACACAGATCCAAAGATGACAACAACGTTTGGTAGCAAAGGCAGGAAAAACAACAGCTTTTTACAAAAAAATACAAAGGGTGAACAACACATTCACACCCTCAACTATCTATCTCTTTGAAAAAAAACCACAAGTAAGCAAACTTTTCCATCATAGGGAACTAAAAACGACTCAACCTTCTCTCAGACCCAGCAATCTATCTAACCAGAAAAGGGCTGAAACAAACTTATATATATGTTACTATCAAAACCAAGTCTTGGGTCATAATCCCAATCTCATAAGAAAAGATCTCGAAAATAAAAAAATATAAAACAAGACTTAAAAACGAAACACAGTTCACCTCTAATATTTGAGCCCATACCAAAACATGGCATGCTTTTGCCACTGCCTTGACAAGAACAATAGATCTGGAGAGAGGGTGAGAGAGAGAAGGAAAGGGGGTAGAGAGAGTGGAAACAAGACAATCACAAAGAGAAGAAGCACAAGAAACACCAGTTAGAGTGGTTATAAACACAGTTCACCTCTGATATTCGAGCCCATACCAAAACACGGCATTCTTTTGCCACTGCCTTGAAGAGAGCGATAGATCCGGAGAGAAAGTGAGAGAGGGAAAGAGGGTAGAGAGAGTGGAAACAAGACAATCACAAAGGGAAGAAGCACAAGAAACACCAGTTAGAGGGGTTAGAAAGACAGGTACCAAAGAAATCAAATGAAAGGAAAAATGAACAGTGAAGTCATACAACCAAAAAGATGTGTCGGGTTGGCCAATGAGGTGATGATAAGTCTTGTCAGTCAAAATCAATAAATCCAAACAAATGAAAATGATATAAAGAACAAGCAACAGGCAGTAGGGAGGAAAAGAGGACAGATAAACGGACACTTTACACACCAAGAAAGTACATGATATCACAAATAACACAGACTCTATCTAGATCAACAGCCCATAACTAATTTCAATACTTACCTAATTATATATCGATCACACATGACTCATAGGCATGCACATTAACCATAAACTGTGAGAGATATAAAGTCCAAATGTGTTGTATTTAGAGATAATAGATTGATCTTTCATATATGTTCAGTTTTTGAATTGATCTTGAAGATCAAGGTCGTTTTAGGCCTTAACACACACAAAAATTGGTCATCGTACAGTACAAAAACCGAATGCATTCACTTTTCCAAGCACCGGGGAATTATTCAAGATCCTAATATTATTCTCAGTAAAACTCCAATAAAGACAGTCCAACAGGTCAAATTTTTGGGTGTTATTTTTGATCAAAGGTTATCCTTCCTTCCTCATCTGAAAGATTTAAAAATTAAATGTCAACAGGCCTGCAATTTGCTCAAGGTTATCAGTGGTACAGACTGGGGAGCTGACAAGAAAACTTTATTGCTGTTATATCGTTCTTTAATTAGATCCAAGTTAGACTATGGTTGTATTGTTTATGGTTTTGCTAGAAAGTCTTATCTTAAAATTTTAGATCCAGTTGCTCATCAGGCACTACGCATTGCTTTGGGTGCGTTTCACACCTCCCCTTGTGAAAGCCTTTACGTGGAAACTAACGAACCTCTGCTGAAGTTGAGACATACAAAATTGTCATTGAATTACTATTTAAAATTAAAAACTGATCCCATGAACCCTGGTTATGATTGGGAGACAACAGCGTCTACCTGATTTTTGTTCTGTTAATACAGCTGAGCTCAAGGCAATTCATCTAGCACTGAAACAGGTTTATCAATTCAAAAGAACCTCGTTTTTAATCATGTCTGATTCACTGTCAGTACTCCAGGCTCTTTCCACGAGAAAGATATCACACCCTTTTCTGGCAGAGATCCATGACCTCCATACACAACTTGTTTCTGAGAGTAAAAAGATAGTTTTTATGTGGGTACCTGGTCACATGGGCATCCGTGGCAATATTGCAGTGGACAAAGAGTCTAAAGAAGCTCTGCATCTCGATTTCCCTTCAGAGATTTTCCAATTTGTTCCTTACTCTGACCTGCGTTGTATGACTGGATCTTATTGTAAATGGCTGTGGCAGACTGACTGGTCTAACCATATCAATAACAAATTATTTCAAATTCTTCCTGATTTGTCAGCTTCTTTGCCTAACTTTGCATCCATCGCAAAGAAGAAACAGTTTTGTCTTGCCTTCAAATTGGGCATACTTATGTCACCCACAGTTTCCTTTTAAAAGAAGAACCACCATGGTGCTTTGCATGTGATAAATCCTTTTCAGTTCGCCATTTCATGTCTGAATGTGCTGATCTGTTTGAGGAAAGAGAAACATATTTTAGTTTAATACCTTTCAAAGAGATTTTTAAAGTATGCAATGGTCAACACCTGTTTAAATTCTTACATGATGTTGGTTTGTTTTATCGCATATAAATCATGTTACATTACATTACATGGTTATTGCTTTAGGTCCAGCGGACTCTTCCGAGCCAAATCAGGACTAGTATAAATCATGTCGTCTTTTTTTGTGTTGGTTGGATTTTATTGGTAAGACTGAATTTAGTGATTTGATTGAAGAAAGATAACATATTTTTAATACATCAGTTTTAAAGAATTTTCAAGAGGTTCCTTGTAAAAGTTTATTTGAGTATGTAAGAGTAACAGGCTTGTTTTTTAAGATTTTAACCATTTTATAATATACTACTCAAAATAATTGAAGGGCCACTCTCATATTTCATTTAGTTTAATTATTTTTTGCTGCTCTCAATAATATTGCTTATATTGCTTATTTCAAAACTTATCCTGTACAGTAACATTCAAGACAATCTTATTCTGACAAGTAATCACATGTGTGAGTTTTGAACTTTCTGCACTGAGTTGAAAAACAAACCCAATTTTTACCAAAAACAAAGACCCATGCCCCCAAGGCGATGATTGACTGATGCGGATAGAGGCAGAGCTATTGCATGGCTTCAGGAAGGGGTGGGGGTGAGAGAAGTTGGCAGGCGGCTGGGAGTGTCCCACTCCGTTGTCCAAAGGCTGCGGGAGCGCTTTAACAACACTGGAAGCGTCCAAGAACCAAGAAGGTCCGGACGCCCCCGCGTTTCCACTGCAAGACAAGACCATTTCATCACCCTGTCAGCTCTGAGGATGAGGTCCGCTACAGCAAACACCATCAGAAGACAGCTTCACACAGCCAGCAATGTTAACGTCAGCGACCAGACAATTCGCAACTGTCTACACGAGGCAAACCTGAGATCAAGACGACCAGCAGTACGGCCTTTGCTCACCCCAGCTCACCGTGCAGCACGTTTGGCCTGGGCTCGGCGTCATTTGGTGTGGACTAGGCAACATTGGTCAAGGGTGCTCTTTACAGACGAGTCTCGGTTCTCCTTGTCTTTCAACGACCGTCGAGTGAATGTTTGGAGGCGTCCACGGGAGCGTTTTGCTGATACGACGGTGCGCGAGCATGACCGCTTTGGTGGTGGATCTGCCATGATGTGGGGTGGCTTCGCATTAAACTTCAGAACAGCCCTGCTCCAAATTCATGGCAACTTAAACGGTATTGGCTACAGGGATGACGTCCTACAACTGTTACACTCAGTTCGATGTTGGTGTTTTCTATCAGTATCTGATTCAGCCCCGATGCTTGAATTCCTGATAATTGTGTAACTCAGATTCGTTTATTCACACAGCCCGTCCAAACAGCATACAAGTCTCAAAGTCGACGTATGAAGTTTTCCACTTTTATTCAGCACACACCAACAACTGCATACAATTCTCAATTCAACTCAACAACTTTCACAGCAACTTTCCAAATCACTATCAACAACTTTACTATCTCTCAACAGCAACTCGGCCCACGATTAAATAACCTCTCTCTTTTCCGGAAAGATTTCGAATACCGTAGAAATGACACACTGCCACCAATCGAATAAAAGATCGTCATCACTGACTTACGTCATACATGTCAAAAGAATGTTCTCCAGTATCTACGTCCATCAAGAAGCTTCGATCGTTAGTAAACAAACGGATCCAGAAGATTCTCCAACAATATCGACTAACGCAAATCATCAACGTTATACAAAGCCTCTCCTAACAACAATGCAAACTCAAATCAAAGGTAAATAAACTCCATTATTGAATACTTTGCAAAACGAAACGATTAGATCTATCGTACACGCTTCCGACATACTTTCGTTCGCGTTTCAACGTAACATAACCCCCCACTCAAGAAGAAATTTACCCAATTTCTTTCAACAACGTTGAAACGTAATGCACAAACAAAGTCCACAATTAAAACTTATTTCAGACTGTCTGAACACTATCAACGTTCTCAGTTCATTCACAAAGAGTCAATGGTTTTCATCTTCAGGTCTATCTGGATATTGTCAATGTTCACAGTTCATCCACACAGTCAATGTTCTTTACTCACACACTCTGCTGAGGAAGTCCGCACCAACATTGTCCGATCCTTTGATAGATTCTACTCGCATGTTAAAGTTCTGCAAGTACATAGCCCATCTCATGATCCGACTGTTCACAAACTTGGCAGAGTTCAAGTAAGTTAGCGGCTTGTGATCAGTCTGTAGCACGAACTTCACTCCTTGAAGGTACAGTTCGAACTTCCGGATTCCCCATATGATGGCAAGGCACTCTTTCTCCATGGTCGAGTAATTTTTCTCAGCCCTGGACAGCTTCTTGCTGGCGTAACTGACCGGAAATAGTTTCCCTTCGTGTTCTTGCATCAGTATGGCGCCGATGCCTTCGTCCGCTGCGTCTGTTCTTAAGACGAATTCTTTGGAAGTGTCAGGCAGTCGTAGCACCGGATCCTTCGAAAGGAGGTCGCGCACAGTCTGGTATGCCCTCTCCTGAGACGGTCCCCACTGCACTTGGTTTGGACAGCCTTTCCGCACCAGGTCCGACAAGGGTGCTGTGATGGCGGAGTAGTTTGGTACAAACTCCCTGTAGTATCCAGCCAACCCCAGGAAAGATCGCACCTGCTTCTTGGTTTGGGGACGTGGAGCGTTCAGAATCTTGGTGACGTTTTCTAGTAGAAGCCCCTTTTGTCCTTCTTTCAGCGAATGGCCGATAAAGTCTACGTTGTCAGTCCCCAGAATGCACTTACTGGGTCTCACGGTCAAGTTGGCTTCTGTGAGACGGTGAAACAGCTCCCTCAAGGTCTGCAGATGCTCTTCCCAGGTGCGAGTGTGGACTAGCAGGTCGTCCCAGTAACACACGACATTGTCCATCCCTTTGAGCATCTTCCTCATTCCTCTCTTCAGGGTAGCTCCGCTGTTGACCATGCCAAAGGGCATCCTTAGGCACTCGTACGTCCCATCAGGAGTTATGAAAGCAGTCTTTGGTATGTCCTGTTGACGCACGGGGACTTGCCAATAACCCTTGCTGAGGTCAATCTTTGAGAAGATTTTACTCCCCGATAGTTGGCGGAAGAGGTCTGCTGCGGTAGGCATCGGCTCAGGGTCGAAGACGGTGATCTTATTAACCTTCCTGTAGTCGATGCATACTCGGTTGCTCCCGTCCTTCTTCTTCACGACCACGACAGGGGATGCGTAAGGGGAACTGGACTCCCTAATGATGCCCATCTTCAGCATCTCATCGATGTCTTTCTTCAAGGATTCACGGGCCTTGAAAGGGATCGTGAAGGGCTTGGATCGAACAGGGATATTCGAAGTGAGGTGGACTTCGTGTTCGACCAAAGTTGTAGAGCCAGGGACATCGCTGAAGTTGTGGGGAAACTCGCCCATAAGGTCCTTGAGCTCCAACTTTTGACCTTCCGTCAAGCTCGGTCCTAGCTTAACATCATCGATGCCTTCTTTGCTGTGGAAGTCTCCCAGTTCCAACAGTTCTTCGCTGTCAAAGCTGTCGTCGGTCACAGCTGCTGTGGCTGCGTGCACAGTCTCCGATGGCCTTTCCACGTACAGCTTAAGGAGGTTGGCGTGGTATATCTTGGAATGCTGGCCGACCTTCACCTTGTAGTCGTTGATTCCCACCACGGTCTCCACTTCGTACGGGCCTTTCCACTGCATCAGCAACTTATTGTGATCAGTAGGTAGCAGCACCAGCACTTTGTTGCCAGGTTTAAACTTCCTGTTCACAGCCCTACGATCATAGTAGTGCTTTCCACAGTCCTGGGACTTCTTCAGGTTTTCTCTAGCTATCTCGAGAGTCTGCTCCAGCTTCTCCCGTAGCTCAAACACGTACTGGTAGCTGTTCTTCACCTCTGGGGTGTCTACTTCTTTCGTCCACAGTTCTTTTAGGATGTGCATCGGCCCGCGGATGGTTCTTCCGTACAGCAGCTCGAACGGAGAAAAGCCGGTGGACTCCTGCGGTACTTCTCTGTAGGCGAAAAGTAAGGCGTTAATGTAGCGATGCCATTGTCTGGGCTGCTCGCTGCACAGTTTCTTCAGGGTAGACTTCAGCGTAGCATTGAACTTCTCGACAAGCCCGTTGCACATCGGATGGTAGGGTGTCGTAGTCAAATGCCGGATGCTCAGCAGTCTGTTGACCTCCTTCATGCAGTCAGAGACGAACTGCGTCCCGAGGTCTGTCAGAATTTCTTCAGGCACTCCAAGCCTACTGAACATGTCCACCAGTGCCTCTGCTACAGTTTCAGTGTCAATCTTCTTCAGTGGCACTGCTTCTGGGTACCGAGTCGCATAGTCCACTAAAGTCAGTACCCACCGATGACCTTCTTCACTCGGAGGTCTTATTTCGCCGATTAAGTCTAAGGCCACCCTCTTGAAAGGTCGGTCGATCAGAGGCATCCTCTGCATAGGCACTTTCGGGACCCTTCCTCGAGGTATGGTCTTCTGGCAAATATCACATGATCGGCAGAAACGGCTGACGTCCGCATGAAGCCCTGGCCAGTAGAACACCGCCTGGATTCTGTCTGACGTCTTTCTGATGCCTAGGTGACCTCCCATGATAGAGTCGTGAGCTACTTCCATCACTTGGCGCCTTATAGGTAACGGTACCAAGACTTGACGTAGTGGTTTACCTCCGTTGACCCTCGGGTGCTGGAAGATTCGATACAGGATCTTGGCCTTCACCTCAAAATAGACCGTACCACTGCCTTTGGTCACGTGGTCTTGGCGGTTCCGGTACTTGTTTAAAGTACTATCAGCTTCCTGGAGCTGGATCAGCTTATCTCTGTCCACGATGGCAGCTTTAGAGTTGTCGGCGACCTTCAGTGGCGTAGACCTCTTGTCTCTCTTGGCCTGGGCCCTGGTAGTAACAGCACCGACGATCTCTGGTCGGCAGGGCTGAGCCGGAGTAGCCACATTATCCCGTAGCAGCTCTGTAAGGTCTCCATCGGGAAACGGCAATGGATCCTCCTCTACAACTTCGACACGTTGGGTTGAGGCAGGACTCCACTCTGGATCGGGGTCGTCGGGTCGTCTCGCGCCGTCGATATTCCCGATCATCAAATCGTATAGCGGCTTCTTCAGGCAAACCGCTTCGACTTCGCCTATGTAGAAAGGGGTGTTGACATGAATCTTCGCAACTGGCGCTCTCACACATTTGCTGTCGGCCATAAGTGTCCATTTTGAATCGCCAGTGAACTGTTCTTTAGCGATTAGGTCTTCTCTGACGATGACCCCACTGCAGCCAGAGTCTCTTAAAACAGTCACTTCATGATTTCCAACGCGTCCCTTGGAAACAGGCATGTTCTGGACGGTCACAGCTGCGCTGGCGACGACGGGGATGGATTTTCCGTTGGCAAGGAGAAGTTGGCCATCGGTCATGCACTCTTGCACGTCCGCAGGGGTAGCTGTGCGCTCGGTCTCACTCGGAAGAATGACGCTCCCGCCGCACACTTGATGGTCAGATCTACTGGTTTGCCGTTGATTGGAGAACCGCCTCTGCCGGTTGCCCGCCGCTGAATTGTCCGTACTGCTCCGCTGTCCGCTACTTTTGTTTTGAGGACAGTTAGCCGCTCTGTGGTCTGTAGCGTTGCAGGTGAAACAGCCCCTTGAATGCCCTTCCCTGGGAGGAGGCGTGGAGTCTGTCTGTCTCTGGCTCGTCTGGCTTCCCTGGATCTGGTTCACATGGTTTCCAGTCTTCTGAAAATGTTTCGTCGCGCTGGGTGGCCCCAGGGTTTTCCCATGGGCGATGAGATATCTTTCAGCAGCCTCAGTCACATCTTTAAGCGTCTGCAGCTTTTGTTCTTCTAAGTGGGTCGCTAGGTCCTTGTGACAGGCATTGAGAAATTGTTCCTTCACGATCAGGTCATGGAGACTGTCGTAAGACTTCGTTTTGCCTGATAACTCCACCCACTTGTGTAGATATGACGACAGGCGCTCCACAAACTGCTTTGGCGTCTCGCCTGACTTAGGCCGGCATTCACGGAAGCGTTTACGGTAGCCCTTCTCTGTAAAGTTGTAGCACTGCAATAGGGCCTCTTTCAAGACGTCGTAGTCTTTAGCGTCATCGTCCGACAATCTGGTGTAGACGTCGAGTGCTTCTCCCGTCAGAAGTGCACTTAGTCGAATCGCCCAGTCTTGAGGTTGCCAGTTAGAGCTTTTGGCAAACCTTTCAAATCTCGCCAAATAACTGTCGATCTGGTCCTTCCCGTCGACGAAAGCTGGCAATTTTGGAGCCATGTGGTCGCTGACGACTTGTGGCGCATGCTGATTGTTTTGGATACGCGCCAACTCCAGCTGGTACTGACGATCAGCTTCTAGTCGTCTTTCTTCCATCTCTCTTTCTTCTCGGCGTCGCTGCTCTTCTGCTTCTCTTTCTTGACGCCGCTCTTCTCTTATCTTCTCGGCGACGCTGCTCCTCTAATTCTAGACGCTTCTGTTCTAATTCTATTTCTTTTTCTAGACGCTTCTCTTCCAATTCTCTTTCTTCGCGCCTTCGCTGTTCTTCTCTTTCTTCACGCAATATTCTCTCCTGGCATTTGACGTACTCCGTCAGCTGTTTGCCTTTTAGATTTAGTTCAACCCCTTTCTGCCAGAAGTCAGCCATCTTGATGCTTCTGGAAAGTTCTTTTCTGGAAAGTTCTTTTTCTGGAAAGTTCTTGACTGTAGAGTTCTTTTTCTGGAAAGTTCTTGACTGTGCTGTACCTTTCTAGACTGTTCTAGAACAGCACGCTTTCTGCAGTAGCGCTGATGCTTGTCACTAGTCGCCTTCGTTGACGCAGGCCCCGCTGTCCTCGTCGTATGCGACGCTGCACCACGCTGGTGTTGATGTACACGCTCCTGTGCTGAAGTAGACTCGACGTCCGCACGTCGCTCTCTCTAATACTGGCGATGTAGCTCCGAGACTGTCCCTCGACGTAGTCCTGCGGCAGCCACGTAGTCCCGCTCTGTTGTTCGCTCACGAAGCAACTCTTCGGCGACTACACGCCCTTGCAGTCAACCCGAATCTATCGGATGTAGTCCCAGTATGTTGGCCCCTCTCGACGCAACTCGTTGGCGGCTACCCTCGATGACTGCCTCTCGTAACGTTGACTCGCTTGTTGTAGCAGTTGAACCCTTGGCTATGGCGTGAATCGCGGCTTGACCCCCAAAATGTTACACTCAGTTCGATGTTGGTGTTTTCTATCAGTATCTGATTCAGCCCCGATGCTTGAATTCCTGATAATTGTGTAACTCAGATTCGTTTATTCACACAGCCCGTCCAAACAGCATACAAGTCTCAAAGTCGACGTATGAAGTTTTCCACTTTTATTCAGCACACACCAACAACTGCATACAATTCTCAATTCAACTCAACAACTTTCACAGCAACTTTCCAAATCACTATCAACAACTTTACTATCTCTCAACAGCAACTCGGCCCACGATTAAATAACCTCTCTCTTTTCCGGAAAGATTTCGAATACCGTAGAAATGACGCACTGCCACCAATCGAATAAAAGATCGTCATCACTGACTTACGTCATACATGTCAAAAGAATGTTCTCCAGTATCTACGTCCATCAAGAAGCTTCGATCGTTAGTAAACAAACGGATCCAGAAGATTCTCCAACAATATTGACTAACGCAAATCATCAACGTTATACAAAGCCTCTCCTAACAACAATGCAAACTCAAATCAAAGGTAAATAAACTCCATTATTGAATACTTTGCAAAACGAAACGATTAGATCTATCGTACACGCTTCCGACATACTTTCGTTCGCGTTTCAACGTAACAACAACCTAGGGTTCTCCCAGCTCTGCGGGCCATTGGGGAAGGTGCCATACTACAGGACGATAATGCCAAACCCCACCGAGCGCGTATCATCAATGACTTCCTGCAGCAACAGCACGTCATAAGGATGGATTGGCCGGCTCGATCACCCGATTTGAACCCCATAGAACATCTGTGGGATGTCTTGGGTCGACAGACACGGGCAAACCTCCCTCCAGGAGGTAACCTTGAAGTTCTGGCCCAAGTTCTCCAGCAAGAGTGGTTGGCCATCCCAGAAAACATCCTCCACAACCTGATATGGTCCATGAGACAACGATGCCAAGACTGCATTGATGCAAACGGTGGCCACACCCGATACTGACTCTATAGATTTTTGGTTTCTAAAGTTTTGATTTTGTAAATGAGGGGTATTGTCCAGTTAAATTGAATTTACTCGAATTTTAAGCGACTGATGTCTCAAATCTTTTTTGTTATTGATGCAGAAATGATTGCACTAAAATATGATGAACTAATAAATTGAATTCGTGTTTCTGATTTAAAGAGAGACCCATATGTCCAAGTGGCCCTTGTATTATTTTGAGTAGTATATTTTAAGATAGCGTCTCTCTGGTCCTGATTTGGCTCGGAAGAGTCCGCTGGACCTAAAGCAATAATCATGTAATATAATGTAATGTGTGAAGGATGAGAAGATATTTTTGGAACAAATGTTGTGATAACATGTAGTGAGGAAGGCAATCTAGTCAATAATGTTTGCTCCTAGTCACTAGGTGTGTGTGTGTGTGTGTGTATGTGTGGGTGCGCGTGTGTGTTTGTGTGTGTGAAGGATGGGAAGGTATCTTGGAACAAATGTTGTGATAATATGCAGTGAGAAAGGCAATATCTAGTCTATGCATCTTAGAGAAATGACATGTTCACTGTTGGAATGAATGTGATAGTAAGTGTGCTGTGCGAGAACTTGAAAACAATGTCCAGTCTATGTGCCTCACATAGTAGTAATGAAACGTGAATATTTTGTGTTATATAATTATGTATGCATAATGTGCTAATAAGTTCTTGTCCATGTACTCTCAATTCTTATGTCGGATTGCAGACCATGTATCAAATTTCTCAGTTTGAGATCAATAAAGTTATAGTGTATTGTGTATTGTATTGTATATCCATAAGACCTCATAAATGATCAGTGAATGAATGACAGGGTCAACAAACGTTAGTCAAAAAACTTTTTTTAAACCAAATTTCACTTTTTTTTCAAAGTTATTAATATCGAATTTATTATTCTTTGATGCGTGATAGTTATTAATGAGACACACATCCTTTGCGAATTTGGTCAATCTTACTCCAAGGTCAAGGTCACTGGAGCTGTCCAAAGTCAGTATAAGTTCTTTGAAGTGACCTTGACTCTAAACTATTATATATATAAAGTTCAGACTTTTTGTATTTAAAGATGGTAGATTGATCTTTCATATGATCCAATTTTGCATTGATTTGAAGGTCAAGTCAATTTAGGCCTTGCAAAAACATACAAAAATTAGGTCATCATACAGTGGAACGGCGCTGTTTAACCCATAGTATGCAACAACATTATTTGATCATGAGCAGTCATTTCCAGGTTAAGTATTGCAAGTTCCATAAGGAGCATTTGAATCATATGGGCTTTGCCCTTCTAGTGATAAAATTTGATAGAGATATTTATTCCCATGTCTTTATGAAAATACCTGGATCCACTCAGAGAATGAGTGCAAATAGCTGAGAGAAGGGCATTTTGAACACATCGTCAGCTGCGCACCTGAAGTCACCCCTTGTAAGCTTACATAATAAAAACTGTTTTGCACATTATATTTGATTTTTTTTTTAAACGAGAAAATTCATACACATCTAAATCTGTATTTCTTTCTGATTGAAAGTCGGTGAGCTTTTTGTCTGTTGTCTGTGTGGCTAAGTTCCCACTGATTATAATGAGGAAGTTGCATCAATGTCGTCTCATTGCCGTACCTTCCTTCGTTAATAGTCCCCGCAAGGTCCCTTTTATTTCAAAACTGTGATACATTCTTGTTTGTGTTATTTTTTCCACTTTATTATATTTGATTTGATGGGTAATATAATACACTTTTTTTTTTTAATACTGAACCAATGTAAACTTTAAAATGGATGTTTAACATTTCAGGGATTTGTCTTGTAATGCCTAGGGAGTAGTCTTTTTTGTGTTGTTCAATTTTTTTATGGGCTATGAGCCTTTTTTAAAATAATAATAATAATAATAATAATAATAATAATAATAATAATAATAATAATAATAATAATAATAATAATAATGAATAGCATTTTTTTTAGTGCAAAACTCACAAAGACTCATTATTGCGCATACTCACATATTGCATTTTACAAAAAGATTACATGTATACATTGAGGTACATCTACAGGCAACAAAATATGAATATTATTTTTAAAAAAAGAAAAAATACACATCCAAAACAGACTCCCTATAAGATGAAAGAGAAAGAAAAGGCAAGTAAGTTAATCATGTGTGGTTTTGTTAATGAAAGGACAAGTCAAAAAAGACAATAACATTTAAACATTTCTTTTAGCATTATTCGGGAGCTGCTGTTCCGAGCCAAGATGATCTTCTTGAAGGGAGGCGACTCAGGCATGGTTTGCAAATGTGACGCTTACCAGGCAAGGGTGGATTTACTGAAAATTCTGCTGGAAGCCAATTACCCAGACCTCCCTACTCTCACTGAGCTATCAAAAACAGAAACAGCGAGGTAATTATTATTATTATTTATTGTTCTTTTATAGAGCCTTACCAGCTCAAAAGCTGCCCAAGACACTGGCCCGTACAGGATCTAACTCAAGCCATTTGAAGCGCCCACTTGCTGCCTTAACCTGATGCCCCAGACAACTGAGCACCATCCTGGGTGACCTGGGATGAAGGAGAAGGGACAGGGCTGGTTGGGTGTATGTACTTAAAAATTGTTTTCCTCCTGCATACCTCTAACTGCCTGTTGTCAGAAACAGACACAATAGTGTACTTTATTTTATAACTTTTACATAGCGCTTTTCTGGCTTAAAAGCTGGTCAATAAAGGATCTAACTCAAACCGCCAGAGGCGCCCACCTGCAACCTTTGGGCGCATAGTCTGATTCCCAGATGACTGAACACATTCCTGCTTGATTGGGAGAAGGGACCTAGTGCATGCTGGGTGTATTTGTGTAGCTGGCACTCACCTGTCTATGTCTAAGACATGAGCATCAGGATCTTTAAAGTTTATGTGATAGAATGTGTGCATGCACAGACTAGAACTCATTTTATATACTGTCATCCGAAGGAGTACTTTGAATTTTATTTCCTCCTTAATATATGTTCAGTATATGTCAAAGGTGGTAGTTAGCTCAGTGAATAACATCTAGGACTCTCATCCACAAAGTCAGGGGTTGGATTCTCAACTGATGCAGATTTTTACAATATTTCTTTTGTATTTCCAGACTTACCAGGAAATACTTTGAAACAGTCCGAAATCAGAATAAGCCAAATGTTTGTCGGTTCATCAATCCGTCCATTCATATCTCAAGAACCACTGAACGGATTTTGACCAAACTTCATTGGAAAATTACCTAGCTTAACCCATATAATACTTTGTGCGCTACACGAGCATGTTCACGTTTTGTTATCTAAAAAAAATAGCCTATGGGACAAAACTGTTGAAACTATTGTTTTATAATAGTTTGATGATTAGCTTCCCATGTGTCACTGACTTCTGCCATTTGCTGTCATCAATCATGATGTCTCATACGCATGTTTGAAAAGAAAACAAAATTATGGCCTCAAACTCGTCATCTCAATTGCGGTGAGTAGCATTTTGTTATGTTACGATATTTTGAAGACCGAATTGTTGAATGCATTTCTTTATTATGCTAACTAAAATATGTTTTTTTACTTTTATCAAAATTCTGAAATTCCCATTGAACTTTTTCAATTTTATTATGGTCACCTCTCTGTGCGCGTGAAGCGCACATGGTAACGAACGGGGCCAGTGTTAGCTTTTTAACAAAAGCGCACATGGTACTGAAAGAGAACATTGTTTTTTGGTGCAAATTGTATACTATGTAAAAATAATTATTTATAGAAATTACATGTCATATGTTAAGCATTCTTGTTTTCCTTTTAATTATAATTAAAAGAAAACAAGAATGCTTAACATATGACATGTAAATAATTATTTAGCTACAGACAAACACGAGTATGAATTTATAATTATAAATTCATACTCGTGTTTGTCTGTAGCTAAATAATTATTTTTATATTCAAATAAGTAATTGACCAATGGTTTATATATATTTTAATTCGATTTTTTATCTCAGCACATTTTGTAGTTTGTATTTTTATTGTATTTCAGAAACGCTCGAAGGAACTTAACAGTTCATGATGTGTTAAATAGACTTGAAGAAGAGAGTGGTTTTTTTAGGCTGACATCTATTTGACTCCGCCAGGAGATGGACAGCTGTCTGATGAAGATAGTGGTGATGAGGAAGAAGGATGAGAGATAAACAATTTGAATCACCGACAGCTACTTGCCAAAGGCAAAGGGAGGATTCTCGCTGCTGATGGCAATGAGTACAGAATTGGTGGACCAGAAGATGAGGACTCGGATACCAACAACGGCGGTAGAGAAGAAGCAGGATGAGAGTATAAACCGAGGTCTAGTCTGTGCCGCATACATTCCATCATAACGGACTTTAAAGATCCTGACGCTCATGTCCTAGACGGGTGAGTGCCGGTGACAAGAACACACCCAGCATGCACATAGGTCCTTCTCCCACATTCAGATTCAGATTCAGATTCAGATTCAGAAAACTTTATTATCTCCAAGGAGAAATTCTAACATGGATTTGCTGTCAGCAAAAGGTAATAAAATGTAACAATACTATAAACATGTAAACATGTACGTGTAATCACGCTTATGTACATATTAACAAGAACATTTCCGACACATTGTAAAACTTAAAATACATATCACACTACATGTCCTTATTGCACTTCAACATAAATAAATAAAACACCTACCCACAAACACACACACCCACACACACACATCCACACACACATGGGTTAGACATGAGATTATAAAATTATAAACGTTATAATACAATCATCAAACTTTGCGTATCATTCTATAATACAATCACAGATTTTAAAACGTATGCATTAGTTAACTAGATACATACTGAATAGTTGAAAAATTGCTGCAAATATTATAGAATTCATCTCTAGTACTCCCATAAACCACTCGCACCCAACTCATTCAGTCAACACTTATTAAGAATTTGTACTGATTTGGGTACAAAACTGTTCCTAGCTCTAACCGTAGAAACATTTGGCACTCTGAAACGGCGACCAGAAGGAAGGAGCTGGTAGTGCTGGGCTAGGATGTGAGTGGAGTCTCTTACAATCATGCTCGCTTTCTTTCTTACTTGCCTTTCGTACAACACACACAAACTCTCCTGCTTTTCACCCACCACTTTCCCACACACCTTCACAATTCTATCCAACACATTCTTACTCCTCACACTGAGACCTCCAAACCAGCAAAGAAAACCAAAGGTCAGCACCGATTGAATAAAACATCTGTAAAAGTTACATAAAACAGACTTGTTGACTTGCAGAGAGCGCAATTTCTGGAGGCAATATATTCTTGACTGACATTTCTTATGGATGGAAGTAGTGTTGGAATCAAAGGTAAGCTTATTGTCAAGTATTGTTCCCAGATATTTGTATTCCAAGACTCTCTCCACCTTTTCTCCATCAATCACTAAGTCAGGCACAGCAGATGGGTTTTTTCTAAAATCAATAATCAGTTCTTTAGTTTTCTTCACATTTATATTTAAGAAATTCCTGGCTGCCCAGGATTGTGCTCAGTCGTCCGGGCGTCAGACCATGCGCCCAAAGGCTGCGGGTGGGCGTCTCGGGCGGCTTGAGTTAGATCCTGTATCGGCCAGCGCCTTGAGCAGCTCTTGAGCTGGAAAAGCGCTATATAAGAACGATTAAATAAAAAAATAAAAATAAAAGAAGAACAACAAAGTGATTCACAAGAAGGACCATCTGTAGCACCGTCAACTTCAGTGAGAGAGGCTGGTGCAAACTGACCCAAGCAGCAACGCCAACTGCGGCCTAGACGTTAGTGGAGAAAAGAGGACCTCCTGGAGAACTTTCCAGAGCAATGGCCAAACTTCCAGCCACCACCGTTTCTGCAGCAAAACCATGGCCCTGTTGCATTTTTTGAGTTGTTTTTCGATGATGAGGTGATTGATTACCTTGTTGAGCAAACTAACTTGTATGCTTCAAGGGATAAAGGTGATCAAAGCTTCAATACCACTCGGAAGGAGTTCCGGACATTTCTGGCCATATTGTTGCTGTCTGGGTACAACCAGCTTCCTCGCCGCCACCTGTACTGGTCTCGAAGTTCAGACTACCATAATGCTGCCATCTCCTCTGCCATGAGCAGAAATCGCTTCTACAGCATGATGCAGAATCTGCACCTTACTGATAATGCCAACCTTGACCCCAATGACAAGCTAACAAAGATCCGAAATTTCTAATGCATGCTCAATGAAAAGTGTCTCCTCTATTTCCCAGCTGGGAGAGAGCTGGCAGTAGGTGAAAGTATGATTACCTATTTTGGTCATCACTCTTCTAAACAGTTCATCAAGGAAAGCCCATAAGGTTTGGTTTCAAACTGTGGGCATTGGCCGACGAGCTGGGTTATGTTGTCCAGTTCAAGCCTTCCGCTGGTGCTCGAGCAAACGTTACCTATGGACCACTCGGCCTGGGTGGAACTGTAGTAAAGGACCTTCTATCAGATCTGCCAAAGCGCCCATATCATGTCGTCTTCGACAACTACTTCAGTAATATATTATCACAAAGAAAGCCACAAGGAAAGTAAAAAAAGTAGCCATGTCAAAGCACTATCCTTTAATTGTCCATGCCCCCGTTCAGTACCATGTGCGCGTCCTTTAATTGTCCATGACCCCGTTCAGTACCATGGGCGCGTCAGGCGCACACAGGGGAAACCACTCTAAAAAATATTTTTCTCCCACAATTTTATCATATTTGTTAATTTCAATGCATTTGCAAAAGAAATTTTTAGGATTTTTAAAAAAATGTACACAATATTTTTTGGGGTATTATATGGATTAATGACATGCCATCATAGTTGCTCTAATGCAAAGGTCCAGGCCTCTGGAATAATTTTATTGCTAAACACTTTTTACACACTGAGTTACGGGATAGGATAGGATAGATAAACACTTTTTACTCCTATTTACTTTTATTTTTATTTTTACTCGTGATCTGCAAGGTCATCTGATATGATGTGCTCTAGGAATATGAAGAGTGTTGGAGAGAGTATAGGCATCCTTGACGCACGCTGATTGTTGTTCTGAACCTATCGTATCCTGTAACTCGAAACTTGTTGAGGCACCACAGATGATTGTTTAACCAGCGTACTCCATCTTTCTCTGTCCTTAGCATCCCTCCGGGCTTCGCTCAGTGTCAAACTAGTCCATTCTTGAATGTTGTCCCACTTTTTCTGTATCCCTTCTTCTGCCTCCTTGCACCGTGCCTTGCAGGATGGTTTTTGCAAGGTCTGATGTCCAGTGACATAGCCATACCATCGGAGTTTCAGTTTCTTCACCATTGTGAGCATGTCATCATGTGGTCCAATTGCTTGTGTCTGTCGGACCGTCATTGGTGATATGCTGGGTATAGGAAATGCCCAGAAGTCTTCTGTAGCACCTCATCTCCATGCTTTTATTCTTCATTGTAAATCTGGTGATGGTCCATGTTTCGCAAGTTTATAGGAAGATGGAGATGACAAGGGAGCGCAGCAGCCTTACCTTGGAGTGTAGACTGATAGTTCTGTCTTTCCAAATGGGCTTCAACCTTGTCAGGGCAGCAGTTACATTACATTACATTACATTACCTGATTATTGCTTTAGGTCCAGCGGACTCTTCAGAGCCAAATCAGACCGGACAACCCCCGATCCGCATAAAAGATCTGCTGAAACAACCCTAGTGGTAAAACTGAAAGCTCTCCACCAGCCAGTCACTTTACAATAAAGACATCCCACGCAGGGACGCTGAGGCTGTACTCTAATTTATCGAACCCCCGTTTACAAAAAAAGAAAAAGAATACAAACATC
>CM072513.1:45272452-45664952 GCA_036898135.1 Oncomelania hupensis
TGTACCTCATTGAAGTCTTCAGGCAGATTCAGATTATGCAAAAACTACTCAGGACCTATTCTTCTCTGTACTTTACTGACAGATTACATTCTCCGATATTAATTTAACTCGCCGATCATGCTACTAAGCCTAAAGTAAATGGTGGTATATATATATGACTAACATCAATGCACTTCTTTAGTATTTACTCTTCCATCAAATTAGCACGAAAGATAAAACCAAATAAAAAAACTCCATTGCTTTTCATGAAGGTACATGTTTGAAGAGGAGGTTTTTGTTTATTTTACATCACAGAAAACATCACTGCCACAAAAGAGTGTACATACGTAGTACAGAACACTATGTCTAAAACTCAAGGAAGCATATGAAGCCTTTTACTATAAAAGCAGTATTGTTCTTCATATAACCAAGCAACAGCTGCAAGCAAAACTTCACACAATTTATATTAAAGTGTTCTGACCATAAGAAATACCTTTTGTGGGTTCAGGTGTATACCCAAACTATAGCCTAAACATACTTTCATTTAGAACCTCACTCGGGCCAGTATATACCCCAATCAAAGTTGATTTTATCCAGAGACTGCAGTGTGATTGAAAACACAATGGAAAAAAAGAATCCACTCCTATTTCACAAATCTTGAAAGTCACTGGTGGTCTTGATAAAAATTGCTCCATTGCCTTTCGTAATAGCTGTCAGTGCATGCTAATACCATATTTTGTGACTGGGCGAAATTCCACACACACACACACACAGCACACAATAGACACATCTTGTAGTCCTTCTCTACGTCACAAATTGGAAAGCCCATTTTGCAGTTTGACAGTGCTGTATAGCTTTTCACCACAGGTGCTCACATTTGGGTCTCACTAATTTCATTATAGAGACAGATGTTGGCCATCATGACTGTAAAAACACTTTCATTGACAGGTACCACACTAAGTGACTATGATTAATTTGCCTACAAAAAAATAGTTAATCCACTTTGTTTGCACAAAAAGTACATCACCATGAATCGAAATTGGTTTAAATGTTTATTGGTCAATTGAAGGATGCACACAAAAAGCATATCACAAAGCTATAAAGTTTTCAAAGACATTACCAAGTAATGAAAGGTATGCATACAAAGGACGTAAAAAAAAAAAATAATAAAAACGTATAAATAAAAAATATTAGGTAACATGTGAGTCTGTCTCATGTAACATTTTATGTCTAGCTGTTAAACATTTTACATAAATTTAACATCTGCATCACATCTGTGCAACTAGATGCATCCGAACAGAAAAAGCTGGTTTTTGATGTCCACAACAGTGTTTTTTGTAGGAATTCATTTTTATGGAAAGAGAATAAGAAACAAGATGGCAAGCCATTTAAACTATTTCTAGACAACCAAACAGTCACAAACATTTACAAATCACATCGCATTGTGGTCCAGGTAATGTTCCTATGAAATTTGGTTAAGTTCTGTTTAATGGTTCTTGAAGTACAGAGTGCAATGTAACGACCGACCAACCAACATACATTTGGCTCATTCTGATTCCTAAATATTTTAAAATATCATCTGGAAATACAAACACTGAAATGTTTATGGTAATGCAACTATTTACATTTCATCATCATCGTCCAAACCTTCCTCTGGAAAATCACCCACTTCTACTGATAATGGTTTCACAAAACCTCCATACTTTGGCATGCATTCAAAGTACCTTCTGCCACCAACACTAGAAGACAAAAGAACAAAATCTTTATTTTATACTTTAGCAAAACAAACACAGAAAGATATAAATAATTTTCCTTATTTTTCAAAACAATTTTTATCAAGTTTATTTACAAAGCTATAAAATCTGTATATTATATCTTTAATACATTAAAATATTGAAGTCTGTTAAGGAAAAATTCTGTGTACCAACCTTCCATCATTCTTCCCATGTGGTTCATCATATTGCACACCCACCCAAACACCAGGCTTGAAATCTGTTGTGCCTGCAGTAAGAAAAATAAGCATGGGTCAAAACAAACAATAAACAAAAAAGACTATAGACTTTAAACATTTATTACAATTACAACATGTTACAAGGATCATAGCGAGCATTGTGGCCAAGTGGGCTAAGGCCGGACTAACTTGCCTTGTCCACAGGCCAAAAACCAATGGCGCCTGACAGGTGTGGGTTCGATCCAGCATCGGGGCGCGCGCTATGTTTCTCCGAATATTATTTACTTTCGACTCGGGCAACGTCTCGGGGGTTTTCTCCAAGTACTCCGGTTTGCTCCCCCAGCAAAATTTCAAAATCACAACTAATGTTAGGTAGGTTGGGTTTGGGTGCGCCACACGCTGCGACTACGCTTTCCCAAGGGGAGGCGGCCCAGAATTTCCCTATGAAAAAAGGGACAATAAGGTAAATAAAATAAAATAAAATAAAAAAACTTTTAGGCTTACAACTTATTCTTACAATTAGTCCTTGTTTCAGGCACCCATGCAAACATAATACAATTAGCCTCCCACATTTTACATATATAAAAATTCAACTACATTTATAACAATTTTAAAACAAGAATTTTAACATATCTAAATGTCATCTAAACATGATAGTATTATAACATCGACCAACGCCTTGAACAGCTTTTGAGCCATAAAAGCGCTATATAAGTCAGGAGGCACGATGGTCTAATGTTAGTGCTTCGGCTTGCGGATCTGAAGGTCCCGGGTTCGAGCCCTGGCCGGGCCATTGTGTTGTGTCCCTGGGAAAGACACTTTACTCCCGTTTCTTACTCCTTCGGATGAGAGTATAAACCGAGGTCTAGTCTGTGTGTCGCATACATTCCATCATAACGGACTTTAAAGATCCTGACGCTCATGTCCTAGACAGGAGAGTGCCGGTAACAAGAACACACCCAGCATGCACTTGGTCCTTCTCCCCCATCCCTGGCTGCCCAGGATTGTGCTCAGTTGTCCGAGCGTCAGACCATGCGCCCAAAGGCTGCGGGTGGGCGTCTCTGGCGGTTTGAGTTAGATCCTGTATCGGCCAGCACTTTGAGCATGAGTTGGTAAAGCGCTATATAAATAAAGTGATTAAATTAAATTAAATTAAAGATTGATATGATAAGAACATTATTATATTTTTTCCAAAGGAAATAAATTTCATATGATAATAAAAGTGTTTTAAACTTTTTTTAAATTATTAATTTCAAATAAAATAAACAAGAACCCAAAAGAGCAACAAATTTGCCAGTAATCTGTAATAACTGAATATAAGCAATCAATACTTGAATCACAAAATGCACCTTAAAATGACACACTGCCTTGCTTGCATCCCTTTATAGTCTCTCCCACTGACTGATATTGAATGCATATTACATTCAGTAGATAGATAGATAGATAGATAGATAGATAGATAGATAGATAGATAGATAGATAGATAGATAGATAGATAGATAGACAGACAGACAGACAGACAGACAGACAGATAGATAGATAGATAGATAGATAGATAGATAGATAGATAGATAGATAGATAGATAGATAGATAGATAGATAGATAGATAGATAGATAGATAGATAGATAGATAATCAATGTTTATAGGGTCCAGCGGATTGCTAAGAGCTGAATCAGGACCACACAAAACTATTCAAAAACAGACTGCATCACTAACACATTAAAATATGATTAAAAAATTACCTAATTAAATGTAACCAAGCACACAAACAAGATGACATGACCTATATGGGATAAAACAAACCAACATCACATAAAAATATAAACAGGTTTTGAAAATCTCATTTAAAAGGTATCGGACAAAAATATTTTTCTTTCTCATCAACCAGATCAGCACATTCAGACATAAAATGACGTATGGAAAAGGTTTTGTCACAAGCAAAAGCACCATGGAGGTTCTTTACCTTTCAAAAGGAAACTATTGGTGACAAAAGAATGCCCAATATGAAGGCAGGCCAAAACAGTTTCTTCTTCGCGAGTAGACCCAAAATTAGGCAAAGAAGCTGACAAATCTTGAAGAATTTAAACTAATTTGTTGTTGATTTGATTTGACCATTCGGTCTGCCAGAGCCATTTACAATAAGAGTCAGTTATACAACGCAGGTCAAAGTACGGAACAAACTGGAAAATCTCTTAAGAAAATCAAAATGGAGAGCTTCTTTTACAGCTTTGTGCATTGCAATACTGCCGCAGATGCCCATGTGACTAGCTAGGTACCCACATAAACACTATCTTTTTTCCATCAGATACAAGTTGAGTGTAAAGATAATCTCCGCCAAAAAATGGTGTGATATCTTTCTCATGGAAAGTGGTGACAGTGAATCAAATATGATTAAAAACGAGGATCTTTTGGACTGATAAACCTGCTTTAGAGCTAACTGAAGGACGTATTCTGATACCAAAAGGAGGAACTTCTGTCAGTTTGTTGGAGTATTTAAGTGTAAACAGTGGGTTCAGAACACAATCGTAAGCGAGATTTTCAAAGTTAGCTTTAAGTTTTAGAAAATAGTTCATTGCGAGCTGAAGCCTACGAATCTCTAAGGTAGGCTCGCCAGCCTCAGCATAAAATTTGAAGCCGTTTTCTTTTACCCTATCCTATCCTATCCTGTCCCGTAACCCGGAGGTCGTAGGGGCACCACAGATGATCGTTTAACCAGCATACTCCATCTTTCTCTGTCCTCAGCAGCCCTGATGGCTTCACTCAGTGTCAAACCAGTCCATTCTCGAATGTTGTCCTCCCACCTCTTTTTAGGTCTCCCTCTTCTTCTACCTCCTTGCACTGTGCCTTGCAGAATAGTCTTTGCAAGGCCTGATGATCTGGTGACGTGGCCATACCATCGGAGTTTCTGTTTCTTCACCACTGTGAGCAGGTCATCGTGTTGTCCAATGGCTTGTGTGATGGTCTGTCGGACTTCGTCGTTGGTGATGTGTTGGGTATAGGAAATGCCCAGAAGTCTTCTGTAGCACCTCATATCCATGCTTTGTATTCTTCGTTGGAGATCTGCTGTGAGGGTCCATGCTTCGCAAGCATATAGGAAGATGGAGATGACAAGGGAGCGCAGCAGTCTTTGGAATGTAGACTGATGGTCCCGTCTTTCCAAATGGGCTTCAACCTTGTCAGGGCATCAGTTGTTAGTGCGATCCTGGAGAGGACTTCCTGTCGGGACCCATTGTCTGATACAATGGCTCCTAAATATTTGAAGCTATGCACTGTGTTGAGGGATTGGCCTTGGACTTTGATGTCCGTGTTGATGCCATTGGTGTTGTTGGTCATCAATTTGGTCTTCTCTGCACTTATTTCCATTCCATAGGCTCTGGAGGTGGTGTCAAGCCTCTGTACCAGCTGTTCAAGTTCTTGTTCCTCTCCAGCCAATCCATCAATGTCATCCGCAAAATGAAGATTGGAGATTGCTCTACCCCCTATGCTGACTGTGCCTTCATGATCTGCAAGAGCATCTGACATGATGCGCTCTAGGAAGGTGTTGGAGAGAGTAGGCATCCTTGACGCACACCGATTGTTGTTCTGAACCAGTTTCCGATGGTGCTGTTGTGGAGGACTGCACTGTTAGCCTTGTCAAACAGGCTTTTGATGACTTCAATAATTTTAGGGCTGATGTTGTACACTTTCATTGTTGCCCATAGAGCTGCATGCGAAACTCGGTCAAACGCCTTCTTGAAGTCTATGAACACATGATATAGATGTTGTTGGTGCTGTAGGTATTTCTCACAGATTATTCTGAGGTTGAAAATCTGCTTTACCCACCCCTGAAATTTATCAATGCAAAGCTGAAGTTGAGGCCCCAACCATGCCAAGGTTGTACCCTTAGCCAAGATAGAGAAATCATTAACAAACAAGGATTTATCGATGCCAGATTTAACGTTTTTAACTATGTTGTTGAGGACACCCATCTCTTGCTTAAAAAGATCTGATAAATGGCACCAAGTCGGATCCAAAACTTTCTATCAGTTAAGAAATGTTCAATAAAATGTGTAAATTTCCATGAAAGCCCAAGAGTTCCAGATCATTCAGAATCCCGAACTTCCAAATCATGTCATACACCTTTTCTAGGTCAAATAACAGGGAAATGTGTTCACCAGGGCTTGTAATTTTCACAGTTCAGCGAATTCCCGCTATTGAACAAATATACCCTCCGAAAACAGTATTGTATTAAATTTCAAAAATATGCTTAAATAGTGTATTTTCAGGGAGTAAACCAGGGGGAAAAAAGTTCCAGCTCTAATGAATTAAATGATGTCTCTCTTTGTTGCATTTTTAAGCCAATATTTTATTTAGTAAATAAATACCAAAGCAAGCACTGATTCATATAACAGATGAGTTAGGCAAAAAATGTTGCAAATAAAAAGAGAAGCATAACATGCAAAGTTACTGGCCATATTTGCAATCATCAGTATCCATTAAACAGAAAACTTTTATTTTTGTCTTATGATCATTCCTGTAAAATATGAATATGACCTGAAAAGGCAAGGAGGTGCAAAGGAAGAGAGAGGGAGAGAGATGGGGGCGGGGGGGGGAGAGAGAGAGGGAGAGAGAGAGAGAGAGAGAGAGAGAGAGAGAGAGAGAGAGAGAGCGAGAGAGAGAGAGATGTATTAAAAATCTGACGCTGATTTAAGTTTTGGCATTGTTCCTAAATTTGATCTCGAAAGTAGGAAATGTTGGAAAAGAGATTTTACTTACCAACATATTGCACTGTCCCCCTTCTGCTAGGCTGGCCCGGAACTCGGACTTCGCACCTGACATGAGAAATAAACATTAAAAATAAAATAATTACAGGAGAGCATCAGACTTGCCTACCCCCCAAATTTTTAGGAGTAACGACTTGGGACAAAAAGCGTAACATTTTGAGGGAAAATTGTAAAAAGCGTATTCACACCCCGATCGATCTATCGATCTTTAAATTCATTATATTTCTACACCAAATACTGTGATCGGTACAATTTTTGTCTGTCTTTGTTTTTTCTCCGCATCTTTCTGCAGTTGTGTGGCAATGTGTTTAGCACAATCGTGTGCCCCTCCATGACTGCACTTAAAATGGCGGTCACAAATCTTGCAAAGGACCCATCCCGCTCCTTTGTGTGATGGTCCTAAACATTTCCAGGTCACAGCGTACTCTGGTTTATATTTCTGTTCGCGTCCTGGAATCTTTTTCTTAGCTGCTGGTTTAGCAGTGGCGACATCACAATCGGAATCCTCGTCGCTGATGCTATCAGTATCACGAACACGCTTCATTTTAATTACTCTACTCGCCAAGCGTCTGTATGGGCCAGTGGAAAAATGTTGCAAATTCCCTAGTAAATGTAGAAAAGCTAGTGTTCCAGCAACTGGTGCGATCGTAGCTATTAAAAGTTAGCTTGCTCACGATTGGTTATTAACTCTTAGCGTCCTATAAGGTTTTCTGTACATTTGCGCCTATATCCTGTAAGGATTTCAAGTTTATTGCAATAAATTGGGTTATGAATTTGAAAAAATTGCAAAAAATTTATTTATTGTCACATTAACTTCATATTTTAGGATATGTTTACAAAATGGTTATTCTATGTACCCAAAGAACCATTTTGACTTTAGTACTATTTTTACCTGTTGGAATCTTGTAATTAATTCATAATTACAGGTATTTTACGGACTATGTTAATAAAAACAACAACAAGACAGTGTGGATTGCATGTGAATGTGTGCACAGTCAGTCAACACAGACAAGAAAACTCACTCTGGTTGTCTACACCAAGTCCTTGTGCTCTTTCAGCAATAAGCTCATCAATAAGGTTACAAAACTCACTATTACTGTCGGAGCTATCCCCTGCCATCATGGCCGAAAATTTCGCAAATTCAAACCTCAAACAAAATCGTTAAAAAAGTTCACAAAACCACGTCAAACTTGCGAAAACGATAGCGGAAAACACATGGGAACCTTTCCGGAAGTTGACTAAACCTTCTCTCACGCACAGGAGAGTTCCTATTTAATAATACAATAATACAGGACGCTATATACGCGCCTTTCCCCAAATCAATCAGGCTCAAAGCGCGGCGATCTATACCAACATACACGCTCACCTGTCTCATCCACCCTCACACACACCAAATACACACCAATCACTCAAACAGGTGGTGTAAAGGCAGGGAGATCGCTATTGGAAGACGGAAAGAAACTAGATTTTTAATTTTTGAAATTTGTATATTGACTGCGTCCGGCCTGTACCATTATTGAAGGGAGGGAGGAAACCGGAGTGCCCGGAGAAAACCCTCGGTGACCTCAATAGTCTCGTACCTAAGTCACATACGTTCGCCCCTTGCGGGAATCGAACCCGCCACCTTCGGCATAGGAGACCGGCGACTTATCCACTGCGCCACATCATTTCCTGTGATTTACTGACTAAAAGGTGCACTAACGAGGCGCGGTTTACCGCGCTTCAGGATTATGGGCGAGGCGCGCATTACCGCGCTATAGGACGCTAAGAGTTAAGCTAGGTAGCCAATGAAAAGCCACGGCTGAAAGCACACTGATTGGCTTCTAGCTCTACTAGCCTTTTACAACTGAGCCCTAGTGCGCAAAGGCAATGCGCGGAGAAAATGGCAATAAAAAAATCGGAACAGACGCCAACCGAAAAATCGTAGTTTTTGCGTTCGGAAAATCGTAGTGAAATTAGGAAAATCGTAAAAATCTTAGTAAGGGCTGAAAATCGTAACAAAATATGCCTAAATCGTAACAGTAGGCAGATCTGGAGCATGAACACACAAAGCTTATTTAGTCATGTTAGTCACAGAAAATATGTACCATGAACATTATCAATTTTTTACTTTTTAAAATAAGTAATACTTCACAGAAGGAAACAACCGCAGCGTTACATGCAAACTTGTATCTTCGAGTTAGAACTTTGCTCAAATAAAATTTACATATAAATGCCCATAATTGCAGATGACATTCTGTCACAGAATGCCAGGATGTGCATTTCTTGCAGTGTTCAATTTTGGAGTCACCAAAGGCACATAAAAAAGAGATTATTGCATAAAATGTGTGCCAATCACTGCAGCGTTTCAAATATTTCCATCTGTGAAAGTGAACAGCATGCTTTTCACTAAATCTTACAAAGGGCAGCTCTCAGTTATAATGCATGAAGGATATTTTAGATGTTTGTTAAATATAGTGCTTTGTTGTTTCAATTTGAAATGTCAATGCACTTAAAAGGATTATAAGACCGAAATGTGCCAGTTACCTCTTTGGCCCATACTAATCACCAAATGGCCCATTATTTTTTCTACACAAGGGGCCAGCAAACCCAGGGACATTTTACCCAAAAATTAACATTGCTTTTGGATAGTGGAAAGTTTATCTTGGAAAGGTTTTTATATATACAGTAAGTATTTTACCTGTTGCCAACTTTGATGGACTCTGCCTTCATGGACTCTTCCGCCTCTTTTCGTCGCTCTTCTTCTTCTTTCTTCTTCACCATCTCTTCGTTGAAGCGCCCAATCTTATTTCTCTCCTTGAACGCTCGCACACTGTCTGCAAAGAGAAATTTTAAAAAACAACAATAGCAAACATATGAAGTATATAGACAAAATTTAATTTTATTTAACTCTTCACATGTAGACCAATGTCAAAAAAAGTCAACATCACAGGGACATATTAATTATTAAGTGGGCACAGCTCTGTTGGGAACAACATTTGCTTTGACATGAACATGTCTTTGTTGACTATGGCAGTCCAAGCAAGTCAACTAAAGTCAAGAATAATACTATTATATACATTCTTTTCCCCCTGAAGCACTCGAATGTATTCTTTCCTGAAACACTCGAAGCATGGTGACCTGTAACCAGCATACAAATTCACATGTTACACACACTTGACAACACTCATTCGTCATTCAAACATGTGGTATAATGGCAGGGAGACTGGTACTAGAAAACAGAGAGAAGTTAGTTTTTATTTAATTCAGATAGCTGTAAATAAATTCAGAAAAACAACAAGATCACGGTGCAAGCTTCTACATGGATGGAAATAAAATAGCAATGTAACATTTATTCTTTGATGTCGCGGCACCCGAGTGGGTCCCGCGACGTTCAGCTCAAAACAACGAGTGAGGGGATAGAAACTCAAACAAAGAAACTAATACAAAATGCCAGATGAACAATCACACTCTTTTATTCAATAACAAACACGCATACACAGGATAATGGGATACTAAACCACCCTCAACCCCTATCAAGGCCCCCAACCCAGTACCGATTAAGCAATTACCTCCCTTGTCTACCTCCCGGAATCCCAGAACTGTATACAAACAAAATGCCCACAACAATATGCAACAACAGCAATAAACAATTAAATTTCGCTTCATATAAATACAATTTCAGCTGAGCAAACAAATCAGCAAGTCTTAGAGATCAATTGTACTGCATAAACTAACTTACAATCTAATCTCACTGTTCGTAACTTAATTGTTCAACTGAGCTCAGAATAAACGATAGACGATAAGCACACAGATAGTTGAATCAATTCACACGAAGAGCTGAAGATAGGGGTAGGTTTGATGTGCGTGAATGCGAATCTGTATGTGTGTTGGTGTGGTTGCAACCGGCTTCCTGTGACCCCGATAGAAAGCTCCCGGTCGTATTAAAAACGTTTGTTTTGGTGACACCGATTTTTTAAAAGTTTTTTTCAGTTTTTCTCAAACCTTCATTTTTGGAGATACGAGGTTTTGAATGGACATTAATTGTTAAAATATAAAACATGTGCTTTACTTGTTTAAATGAATCATTTTATATATTGGAGAAGTAGGTGAATAAACCAGTGTGCTACAGTTACTTATAGTGTCACCTGTGTTTTTACCTGTGTATAAGCAAGTAGTCATCTCTTAGCGTAAATCAGACATTGTAAACGTTTTTGCTCAATTCTGATCTCGACCTCAGACACACTTCAACATTACTGGTGCAATGTTCTAATACCTAATCAGAATCTTTTGTGAAATGTTTATCCCTATTCCTATCCTATCCTGTCCCGTAACCCGAAGGTCATAGGGGCACCACAGATGATCGTTTAACCAGCATACTCCAGACATGCCTACCCTCAATTTGAAGTTTCCGTATTAGCTTTTTTCAAATTTCAGTATTACTATTACGATTTCCGTATTTACTTTTACTACCTATTGTTTTTGCACTCATCCTTTTTGATATTATGCGAAGAATCCAGTGATAGATTGATTTGCTGCCACAATGATTTTTTTCTTCTCCAAAGCCTCGTAATTCTTCATATACTGTGGGCCTTCCGCGTGCCGCATGATGTCGTTCCTATCACCGGCGGAGATGCCAAACTGGTTGGCACAAATCGTACTTTTGAGTCAGTGGTGCCGCGAATAACGAAAGGACACTTTTCCGAATACGAGGCAAGAAATGTCTGCCCCTAGCGCGTTTTTTTTAAAGATTCAGATTCACAATCACTTTGCTTAGCCATTCGTTTGAACGCCATGTTTTAAATTCTGTCTCACGAGCACCGATCTTTATTGCGACTGTGCAAAAACGAGTTTGGCAAACTTCAGTGCCTACCGGAAACTTCGATGTCACAGGTCTCCACTGCGACTGCGCATTGCGGCATTAAACCTTCGGAAAAAGGTCATGCGGTGCATTACCACAGGCCAACGATTTCGATTTTTTTTTCTTTATCTTTTTTTTAAATTTCCGTACCGTAAAACAAATATCCGTATTTTCCGTAGCGCTTGCCGAGTTTTTCAAATTTCCGGAAAAAATACGGAAATTCCGTACGGGTAGGCATGTCTGATACTCCATCTTTCTCTGTCCTCAGCAGCCCTGATGGCTTCGCTCAGTGTCAAACCAGTCCATTCTCGAATGTTGTCCTCCCACCTTTTTTCGGTCTCCCTCTTCTTCTACCTCATTGCACTGTGCCTTGCAGAATAGTCTTTGCAAGGCCTGATGATCTGGTGACGTGGCCATACCATCGGAGTTTCCGTTTCTTCACCACTGTTAGCAGGTCATCGTGTTGTCCAATGGCTTGTGTGATGGTCTGTCGGACTTCGTCGTTGGTGATGTGTTGGGTTTAGGAAATGCCCAGAAGTCTTCTGTAGCACCTCATCTCCATGCTTTGTATTCTTCGTTGGAGATCTGCTGTGAGGGTCCATGCTTTGCAAGCATATAGGAAGATGGAGATGACAAGGGAGCGCAGCAGTCTTACTTGCTGATGGTCCTGTCTTTCCAAATGGGCTTCAACCTTGTCAGGGCAGCAGTTGTTTGTGCGATCCTGGAGAGGACTTCCTGTCGGGACCCATTCTCTGATACAATGGCTCCTAAATATTTGAAGCTATGCAATGTGTTGAGGGATTGGCCTTGGACTTGGAAATGTTTATAAATACAATAATTATATCATATATGCAATATCGCCAGCAAACTTGATTCCTACCTGCTCGCCTGGCATATTCTTCCTCTGAGATTTCGAACTTCTCCACTTTTGAAACATCGTCAAATTCGCCAGCACTGTGATGTTTATCAACCACCTGTAAAACAACAAAAAGTAATTACTGTTTTAATTTTTAAACAAATAATTCATTAAAAGATACATTCAAAAATGCAATATTTAATAACTTTATATATATGTTCATAATAGTTTTAGAAAACAACCAAGATGGTAATTAATTGTTATGTTTTTCATTTATTTTTCTGTTAATATTTTCCCCAGCATACTCATGGTTTCAATGCATGGAGAAATTATATAGAGCCAAACACACATACAATGAAAACACTTTCAGCGAACAGCACTTTTACCAAAGGAATAAACAACAACCTGCCCTTTGTTCTTATTTATTACTATTTCTGGATACAATTACAATGAACATGGTTACAACTTAGCTTTGCTTACACCAAATGTATTTTCTTATCCCAGACATCAAATTTCGACAGATATAACAAAGTGGAAGTAAGAAAACATCATAAATGATGTAAATTCACGAAAATGACGTAAAATCTTCATAAAATATTTTGATGTAATTCATGTTTCCCTAACCCTTTGGAGCCGACATAATTTTGCAAAGTACTAGTTTAAAAAAAGACATCATTTTAAGATCTGGCTGAAAGTGACAGGCCTAATATTTTCTTTTTGTTCTTGGCACCCAGGAACTTTTCACGTGTATAGGAATGTTTACATTTTTTGAAAGTAAATAGACTAAATTTTCAAAATGTATCAGAATAAAGTACAATGTGTATTTTGTTAAAATATACAAGGTTGACAATGATAACAGTGATACATAAACGATTGTATGGTGAAAGCAATGATGATGACAACGACGAGGATGATTATGATAGTGACGATGAGAGATGATGATGATGAGTGATAATAATGATGACAACAACGACTTGATGATAATGAATGATGTCACGTATCCAGTTCATCTCAGAGGTCAGTTTAACGAATTAATTCACAAGCCATACAGTGACATTCAGAAAAGTACTCTGGGTTCACATGGTCATTGTGCAGTCTGATGGCAAACGGGACATAGGACAGATAAAAACGGATGGTCCTTGCCCTGAGGATCCACGAGTCTACCTATGAGCAGCCACCACATTGAACATTAGGTGTGATGAGTGTGCCAAAATAGCCCTGAGTCACTTATGCACATTCTCCACGTGGTGGGCATGGAAATCAGTCAAAGCGCAGCTGCCGACACTGCTGGCAGTTTTGGTCAGCTTGGTCAGCCTGGAAGTGTCAGCAGCACGCAGGCTACCAAAGTAATAGAGACTGTTGTATGTGATGATGCTCTCTACTGTAGAGCGGTAGAACATCATCAGGATCGTCTGCTGCATGCTTAAGGACTTCAACTTTCTGAGAAAGTAAAGGTGTTGGTTCCCCTTCTTGACCAGCGCAGTAGTGTTCTCTGTCGCGCAGCGAGAAGTATGTTGTCTCAGTTTGGAAAAAGTACAGGTAAGAGAGTGGATGATATAGTGGATGTGAATAGGGATGGATGAAAGGTGGAAGAAGTTTAATGGGTGCACAGGTCGGTAGCAAAAGGTGAGCGAAGATTATAACCTGCCGAGTGCAAGACAGAGTAGGGCGAAATATGATATGTTTTGGAATATGCAGATTGCAGGCTAGAGTTTAAAAGAGGAAAGATCTATTTTTTTGAGTGTCTTGGATCTTCTTATGATTTTGAATTCTCTAAAGGAAACCGACAGGGTTGATTAGGCAGTGACAGTGCCTGTTTAGTGACAGAAAGTTGGCAGCGCTGTTAGAAGATTAAGTTAAGCGAACGTTGTGGCCAAGTGGGCTAAGGCGGGACTAACTTGCCTTGTCCACAGGCCAGAAACCAATGGCGCCTGACAGGTGTGGGTTCGATCCTGCATCGGGGCGTTATGTTTCTCCGAATATTATTTACTTTCGACTCGGGCAACGTCTCAGGGGTTTTCTCCGGGTACTCCGGTTTGCTCCCCCAGCAAAATTATTCCCCCCCCCCCCAAAAAAAAAAATTCAAAAATTTAAACAATTTCTAAATGTTAGGTAGGTTGGGTTTGGGCGCGCCACAGGCTGCGACTACGCCTTCCACAGGGGAGGCGGCCCAGAATTTCCCGATAAAAAAAGACAATAAAGCATTAAAATCTAAATTTAAAAAATCTAAATCTTTGGGAAGAACTTTGTGGGTCTGTTAAAATAGCCATGTTTTGGATGAACAGAAAAGCTAAAGAAAAGTAGCCTAGCTTATTCCAATGGGCATGTTGAAAGTCAAGTTTGTGACTGTTGCCTTGTTGGCATGTGAGTTCGTGTGACAGACGTCACTTGTGCTAGAAGTCAGTTGGACTAGAAGTACTGCCAGGACTGGTAGTGTGTGGTACATTGGTACTGTGTCAATCTCCAGCACCATGGCGGGGTAACTAGGTGGTGGTTCCTGCTCTCCATAAGCCATATTGGATACATGAAAACTTACATTTTATTTTGTCATAGACTCTTGTGTTGTACGCGCATGCTTGCGTAAGGTTGTGCTATATTGTGGCTTGGTTGTGGTAGTAAGCATGGGTGAAGATGAGTAGAACTGTGAATGCGTATGACAGTTATTAAGTCATCCTTCATGCAGTACATTATTCCATTTCATCTTCACGTATTCTATTTTCAAAGTCCATTTCATCTTCACCTGTTCTATTTTCATAGTGTGGTTAGAATAATGTGTGAATATTATATTGATGTCAATTGAATGTTTATGGTGATTTTTGTGGAATCCCTGTGTCATTAGCTAGTGCCACAATGAAGGACTATAGTTAGTTAATGATGCACAGAGCTATGGGGAGAGGGGGAAAAATGAGATGGGGAATAGTGGGAACGTTGGATACATCCGGGATAGACTGTGATTACCTCAGATGCATTAATTGTTGCGGTCTTATCATACCTTTCTTCACTCTACTTACTTCACCTCTGCTCTTCTTTGTGATGTGGTTTTTATGTGATTGCCTGTCTTTGTCCAAGTCATCGTCTCCGCCTTTTTCTTGGTGATTACAAACCTGCGTGGGTCTTCTTTCCTGTACACATGCGTGACATTTGTTGTTACAGAAAGTGGCAAGTTCAGATCATCCTACTATGTGGATCTGGATCAAACCTCCTCTCCCACCAGGTGTGGTCCCTTTTCTTCCCCCTCCTCTTTGTGACTTTGACTTTTTCTATTCTCGCCTTGATGCTATTGTGATTGTTCATTGTTGTCATCCCATCACTTTTATTGAGTTTAGTGTGTGTCAGTGAATGTTAGTTGCTTTAATTGTATGAATAAAGTGTGATTGGAAGTGTGACCATAAATCTGTGTCATTTGTTACATGTGGTGTGTGTTTGTACGTCCTTTCATGTCTCATCTCAGCGACTGAAGGACGTCCAGCTGATCAGGAGCGCTTGTATGAGTGGATGTTTATATGTGAGAGCATGCGCATGTATGTGTCTGATCGGTTCATGACATTTTCTGTCCAGCTCAAATGGGAATCAAGGACGGTGCCCAGTTATACTCCTGGACAATCTCAACCCCTCTCTTGTTGATCCAGAAGGGCTGGATAGGCGGTGGGTCTGTCCGAAAGTCAACAATACCTAGTTGGTCTTGGTGACGTTAAGGAGGTGATGGTTCATTTGACATATAAGCAGATTCGTCATCCGTCAGCATGCCTGTGATTGAGGTGTCACCAGAAAACTTTATTTGCAGTATGTCATCATCCCTACATCGGCAGACAGCTGTGTACAAGGTGAAAAAGCTGGGGAAGCTGGGTGTTGTTCAACATCAGATCAGACCATACATATGAGGAGCAGGAGATGCTCGCTTGCTGGGGCCTACTGGTTAGAAAACTGAAGACCCACTGGATCAGCATGGAGTTCCCGTTCATCTGCAGTAAAATGGTCGTCATGAGGTGGGGCTGGATGGTGTTGAAAGCTGAACTGAAGTCCAGGAACAGCATGCGGATGTACGATCTGGGTCGCTCTAGGTGTTTGTACTTCTTGTGGAAGAGAAAGTTGATGGCGTCTGCACAGCTGCGATTCGCTATGTACTCAAACTGATAGGGGTCCTGGAGCTCCCTGGTCTCAGTCAGAAGGTGTTTCAGCACCAGTCTCTCCAGGCACTTGAATGGAACAGAGGTTTGTGCAACTGGCCAGTAGTCTTTCAACACCTTGGGCGACGGTCTCTTGGGGACTGGTGCGACCGTCGCCGTCTTCCAAACAAAAGGTACTATCCCAGCATCTAAAGACCATTGGAACAACCTCGTGAAGATAGATGTTAGAGAATCTCAGCACTGTTTCAGGACCATGCCCAGTACCCAGTCATGGTGCTTACGCTCTGCCAGTTTTATAGAACTAAAAGAACTAAAACAATCCTCAACCTTCCTTTTGTAAGCCTTCTTGTTCTCTGCAATTTTGGATTTTAGCTGCTTCTGGAAGGCTTTCAAACCGTCACAGTCGCCTTCGTAAAACAACTTCTGTCTATCTATATATAGTTCAGAACCTGTCAAAATGATCGCCGATAACGATAATTTGCAAGACTGGAAGTTTGTTCTATGAAACAAAGCATATGATTTACTGCTTTCGTTCTTTGAGAGCAAATCCGAGACGATTCTCATCCGGGGCTGAAACATCACCCCTTAGTTTTTTTGGCACAAAGAGGTAGGGCCAATCATCTCTTAAGGGTTAAAAAACATGGCGGCAAAAAGAAAATTAATTCAGCTCACTCTGATAGAGAACTTCAAATAAAATTGCATGTGGTTATCCATCCACACAAGAAAAGAGCGCATATGACCAAGGAATTTGAAATTCCATTATTAAACCTAAGCACATTCAATCAGAATACAGATTATTCAGCCAAATGACAACAGTTACATTGCATATATTGGAAAAAAAATTGCCCCTATGTTGGTAAACAGCTGCACACACACACACCACAGGCAAATATCATCATTTCTACACATATATCTCACACACAAAACACTTTATAATACTTTAACTTCCAAAAAATATGACAGACACCATAACAACATTGGACACAGTCACACTTGACAAATAAAATATCAAAAATTGAGTGTTTATCATAGACAAGCCAATTATATAGAATGCTTCAAGTTCAAGAAAAGAATCACGCATGCACACACATTCAAAAGAAGGTACATTATCAATACATGTTTAGAGGAACACTACTGCATTAAAACATTCCTATCCTAACCTATCCTATAACTCGGAGGTCGTTGAGGCACCACAGATGATCGTTTAACCAGCATACTCCATCTTTCTCTGTCCTCAGCAACCCTGATGGCTTCGCTCAATGTCAAGCCAGTCCATTCTCGAAATGTTGTCCTCCCACCTCTTTTTTGTTCTCCCTCTTCTTCTATCTCCTTGTACTGTGCCTTGCAAGATGGTCTTCACAAGGCCTGATGATCTGGTGACATGGCCATACCATCGGAGTTTCAGTTTCTTCACCACTGTGAGCAGGTCATCGTGTTGTCCAATGGCTTGTGTGATGGTCTATCAGACTTCGTTGTTGGTAATGTGCTGGGTATAGGAAATGCCCAGAAGTCTTCGTTGTAGATCTGCTGTAAGGGTCCATGTTTCGCAAGCGTATAGGAAGATGGAGATGACAAGGGAGCGCAGAAGCCTTACCTTGGAATGAAGACCGATAATCTTGTATTTCCAAATGGGCAGGGCAGCAGTTGTTTGTGCGATCCTGGAGAGAACTTCCTGTTGGGACCCATTGACTGATACAATGGCTCCTAAATATTTGAAGCTATGCACGGGGGTGGGGGATTGGCCTTGGACTTCGATGTTCGTGTTGATGCCATTGGTATTGTTGGTCATCATTTTGGTCTTCTCTGCACTTATTTCCACTCCATAGGCTCTGGAGGTGGTGTCAAGTCTCTGTACCAGCTGTTCAAGTTCTTTTTCCTCTCCAGCCAATCCATAAATGTCATCAATTAATACAACGAAAAACAAGAAACATATGAATTAAAGTTTACGTTAACTTACAAAGAAAACAACACTCTAGTTCTCTCACACAGACATACTCTCTCTAGGTAGTCAAAAGCCATTTAAAAAAAATGATTTCCTCATCACAAAACTGACATAGATTTAAAGAGCTTTTCATTCTGAACACAGTCGTATATTTTTTTCCCCCATAGGACAAATAGGTAAACAGTTATTAATGTTTGAAAATGCCGAATGTTGGTGTTTTTTTGGCAACAATTTGGAATTGAAGAAATTGACAACTTTGGAGTCTCAAAGTGAAGCCAATATTGATACCAGAAAGCTGATTTTTGACAGGTAACCCCTTCATATGTTATACTCCAAGCCCAATTTTCTTCAGGCCTATCCCATGTAATGTTCAGCCGTTTTGGTGCTTCAAAGTTGAGAAATCATCAAATTTGCAGTGCGTGCCAGCAAATTATAGGCCTACTAGTGTGCTACTATGCTCAGCACTCGTGTCGCTGAATAGGCCTACGAGTTCGCCATGGCCGCAAGAAAACCCGAACACCGTTTGGGTACACTTTTCTACGGCAAAGCGCTCCGCGATAGAGTAATGCACAAATTAATAAATACCCTAGTTTTATAAAGGAAAGTCTGCTCTTTATTTCTTGCTAATTTTTAAACTTCTAGTTAAAATCAAACTTACATCAAAACCGCTTTATTCACTTTGTTCGGCTCGTAACAACACTTTTATACATCAGAGCCCACCATATTTGATATGTAAATGAAGCTAAGTATCCGAACTTCTCATTGGTTCTTATTTTTAGGCCATCCAATGAAATATCTTAAAGCACTTTGAGTTTGAAACGAGCAACCTCGCAGCAGATGCGCTGACATTTTTTTCCGGAGCGGCATTCAGCGCTCGGATAGAAGCGTATTCAGGGTGGAGAACAACTGAATCAAGAAATCTCTGAAATCCGGACGGGGCCCAGGGGCCAAGCCCCGGTATTCGCCCCCTGGAAGAAAATGAATTTAGGCAATTTTGAAAGTAATTTAGGGCCTCTCCTGAATTCAAAAAGCACAAAGTAAACATCAATAGAAACAACAACCCCAAAAAAGAGAATGTTTTATGCACATGTCTTTCAAAAAAGTTAAGAATCTTGATTTGTAGGCCTAACAAAGTTTGAGGTCCACCACTGTTACACACAAACTCCACATTTCCAATTTTACTGGGTACACGTTTGTCTACTTTTTAGCTGTAAACAGGCAAGAATTTTTATAATTTTAGAGATATTTAGGGGTACGTTAGTAAAAACACCACATCTTTATCTTAGGTATTACTATTAGTGACTAGTGTATAGATTTAAATGAAATAAAATGCAAAATGAACAGAAATAAATTATCTTTTGATTATCTACCTTTTTATACTTCTCTTGTCATGTCTTGTTTTTTATTACTCCATGCGTATACAAAAAAAAGTTTTAAAAAGTCCAAACAAGCCCCCTCCTCTTCTTCACTTTCATGCCAGTCTGAAAGATCATATCGTCGCTGTCAGACGAAAACCTTGTATCTCATTTTTTGCTGTTTTGAGAAAATCGATAAAAACTGTTTCAACCAGTTGGGTAACGCCAAACCAATGACTATTTTACTTCAAAGGAACTATGAAAAGTCTAGAAATTTGGCAGTATGGGATAAAAAGTCGAAGAAGTGTTTTCCGTTGAGAACTGGAAGCAAATGAAGAGTTACGAGGTTTTCGACTTACAACTTTGTAAAAAAGTTTGAGTTACGAGGTTTTTGAATAAAACAACAGACCCTGGTACAACACAAAATCAGAGGAAAACGTTGTCAAAGATCGCAGGAAAGCCATATTTATAGGTGTCACAAACTGTCAAAACGTCAAACACAGAAATACCATATCTTCCGGCATTTCCTATCCTGTCTCGTAACTCGGAGGTCGTAGGGGCACCACAGATGATCGTTTAACCAGCATACTCCATCTTTCTCTGTCCTCAGTGGCCCTGATGGCTTCGGTCAGTGTTAAACAGTCCACTCTCGAATGTTGTCCTCCCACCTCTTTGTCGGTCTCCCTCTTCTTCTACCTCCTTGCACTGTGGCTTGCAGAATGGTCTTTGCAAGGCCTGATGCTCTAATGACGTGGCCATACCATCGGAGTTTCCGTTTCTTCACCACTGTGAGCAGGTCATAGTGTTGTGCAATGGCTTGTGTGATGGTCTGTCGGACTTCGTCGTTGGTGATGTGTTGGGTATAGGAAATGCCCAGAAGTTTTCTGTAGCACCTCATCTCCACGTTTTGTATTCATCGTTGTAGATCTGCTGTGAGAGTCCATGCTTCGCAAGCATATAGGAAGATGGAGATGACAAGGGAGCGCAGCAGTCTTACTTTGGAATTTAGACTGATGGTCCTGTCTTTCCAAATGGGCTTCAACTTTGTCAGGGCAGCAGTCGTTTGTGCGATCCTGGAGAGGACTTCCTGTCGGGACCCATTGTCTGATACAATGGCTCCTAAATGTTTGAAGCTATGCAGTGTGTTGAAGGATTGGCCTTGGACTTTGATGTCCGTGTTGATGCCATTGGTGTTGTTGGTCATGATTTTGGTCTTCTCTGCACTTATTTCCATTCCATAGGCTCTGGAAGTGGTGTCAAGCCTCTGTACCATCTGTTCAAGTTCTTGTTCCTCTCTAGCCAATTCATCAATTATTCTGAGGTTGAAAATCTGTTCAGTGGTAATTCGCCCTGCCCTGAATCCTGCTTGTTCTTCAGCTATGATTTGTTCAGCTTGGGGTTTCAACCTGTTGAATATTATTTTCAGGAGGACCTTGCTGTGATGGCTGATGAGGCTGATGGTGCGGTAATTTTCACACTCCTGAAGGCCACTCCCCGCTCTGCCAGATCTTGTTACAGATAATGGTGAAGGCATCAATCATCGCTTCTCCTCCTGCTTGTAGCAGTTCCGCGGGTATGTTGTCCACTCCCGCTGACTTCCCCTTCTTCAGCGATTGCACTGCTGCCTCAACTTCTTCCCGAAGAATTGGGAGGATTTCTTCTTCTTCTCTGTTCTCGGGACATGCTAGAACTGATGAGTATCCATTTGGTGTAAATAATTCCTTGTAAGAGGTAATAAAGATTTGTTGAATTGAATTAAATTGAAGGTCGGAGCAGTACTCTGTCCATCTGTCCAAGACTTCTTGTTCTTCAGTAAGGCATATGCCAGACTTGCTTGGGATCGTGGAGACTTTGGGCTGTTTAACACTTGTCAGGCGCTTCACAGTCTGGTAGGCCTTCCTGCTGTTGTTCTTGTTCAGACTGTTCTCTATTTCCTGGCATTGATCTTCTATCCAGTTCTCCTTTGCTATGCGCATGCCTTTTCGGATGTCATTGTTGATTTTTCGGTAGACGTGAGCTCCCTGTGAGGTGTTCTTTTTCTTTTTAATCTCTCTTCGTTTATCACACAGATCCAAAAGTTCAGGTGTGATCCACGGCTTCTTCTTTGGTCGGTGCTTGCCAAGGATCTCAGTGGCGGCATCTGTCACAGCTGAGTTGAACGTGGTGGTCATGGTGTTGAAATCTACTTCACCAGCCCCCAAAATGAGCAGTGGTGCAAATTTCCCTCTAATTGTGTCCTGAAATAGTTCTGCCACCTCCGGGTCTTGCAGTTTGTCCAGGTCGAACTTCAGTCTGGTGCACTTTGCTGTATTTACTCTCTTCAAGTGGAGCCGGAAAGACATCATCACGAGATCGTGGTCACTTCCGATGTCTGCTCCTGGAAAAGTGCGTGTCCTGCCAATGTTGATGCTTGATCTGAAGCGTTTCTTGACCATGATGTAGTCGATCTGGTTGTGATGCTCCCCGCCGGGACTGTGCCATGGCCATCGTCTGGAGTTTTTGTGGAGACCAAGCGTGTTTGCCAGTATCAGATTGTTGTATCTGGCAAACTCCAAGAGTCTCAGACCCCTGTCATTTGTCTCGTTGTTGCAGTGGGGTCCACATGTGTCTCCCCAGTTGTGGTGCGCATCTTGGCCAACCTTGGCATTTCAGTCGCCTTGCACTATGACTATGTCCTTCTTTGGCACTTGGTCAAGGACCGCCTGTAGATTTTCATAAAAATCCCCCACTTCGCTGTCGTCATAGTCTGATGCTGGGGTATAGGCCTGGATGATGGTGATGTTGAAAGGGGCTGCTCTCAGACGGATGGTAATGAGTCTACTGGATACTGGGCGGCAACCCATGACAGTGGCTAGAATGTTCTTGTGGACCAAGAATCCAACGCCGTGTTCGTGCCTGTCATCTCTACCGCTGAAGTAGAGCTTGTGGCCTTTGTCGGTCGTTGTTTTACCTAGGCCTTTCCAGCGCACTTCGCCGATACATAAAACGTTCCATCGATAGTGGTCCAGCTTGTGGGCCAGTTCAGCTTGTGGGCCAGTTCTTCTAATTTTCCTTCCGCAGTTAGGGTCCTGACATTCCAGGTTCCTATGACGATGTTGTTTCTCGTGCGGATCTTGCTAAATTGTCCATCAGTAGCATATTTATCACCTCTGTCCTGGTGGCCAACGGAAGGCGCCTTGTTGAGCCGGGCGACGACCAATCCTGTATGGAATTAGTGGATAGTTTCATCATGTAGTGTGTCTTTGGCAAAAAGGACCTGGCGGTGCCCAACCCTGTGGCCACAGCCGAAATCCACGAATACAGTGTGGCTCGCCTTGGCCCTGAGCACGTGGTCGTTGAACCTGTAGTAACGTGAGGTTAATCCGCCCTGGCCGGTGACTTCTGTGTAGAAGACTTTCGCCCAGTGATGCCGTGCTAACATCACCCCTGTTAGTCGCCTCTTATGACACGCCGGGAAACGTTGGGTCTATTCTATTTAGTGCCCGAACTCACAGGGTCTTTGGGACGTTCGTTGCAGACTTTACAAATCCACTCCGCAAAATCATCAAATGATGAGCAAGGGGAGTGTGGCAGGTTGCACTTTCCGCAGAGGGTCCCAGACGACAGATTTCCGTTATCAGACATCGACGTAGATTCTAAAATTAATTAACATAAACAATCTCAAGTGTTTTATTCCGATTTAAATAAATGAATGTATGCTGCACGCTCCTCTCACAAACAAGCGATATGGAGATCTACTTAATCTAAGCCTACATACTAGATCTAACATCCGTCCCCCAGATCCAGTGACTTCCACGTACACCCTCCCCACACTAGATCTATTCTCTTCGCCTCCAGAACTGTCTTTTTCTCTTCAACCACACACAGAGTGAGAGAGAGAGAGAGAGAGAGAGAGAGAGAGAGAGAGAGAGAGAGAGATGAGTCTTTCACCACTGAAAACCACTGAAAACTCAAGACTACATGATTCAATGCCTTTCCATACATTCATTGTCTAATTGTGAAGGAAATCAAACGACTCAAAGTGTTATGTGTGCTCTGTACTTACAAATTTCGTCAAACTTTTGCGACAAAGAAAACCTTGTATGTTGCGTCATTGTCACTTCCTACCGTGAAAACGTTCGGTAAAAACCTCGTATCTAAACATACGAGGTTTGGTCCGCCAGTAGAGAGATACAAGGTTTGGTTTCATGGATTTTTATTAATTTTCTATTCGAGACGCAATTTTGAGCTTAGCACAGAACATGGGCAAGAGACCAAGGGTCACAACTATGAAGTTATCTCCAAACCGCCATTTTGGGACTTACGAGGTCTACGTCTGACAGCGACGATATGCATGCACACTACTGACACTAATTGTCTAATGTCAGTACCGATCTCTTCCTCCGACTCCAAATCCATTTCTCTCACTTTAATGTCTAATAAATGGAAGCCTGTAAACTCCCCTTCATCAGTCGAAGAATCCAAACCATCCATTTTAGACACACAAGAAAATTTGAAAAAAAAATCGAAAAAACGAACGCATTTCACAAAAGAATAAACCGGAAGTCAATTGCCGGAAGTCTCGCAATCTTTCAAACAACGCGAGAATATAACCACATGGTTGATACGGACGCATTTGGACGTTTTGCCTGTTTAGAACTTTGGCCGCTTTTGGCCGCTATGCCCAGTAAAGGGTTGCCCCTCAGCTTCTGACACTCAGAACTCAATATTTTTTTCTCGGAAATGCAAATGCCTTCCGCGGAAATCCGCTGAAAGTTCTCCACCCTGCGTATTCAAAAGCTGTTTTCTCGGAATCTTTCGCATAAACATGCATTAAAAACAACACAGATGTAAAGATAAAGCGTTCAAATTCAATTTTTATTTGAATACAGCCACTGTTCGTTTTGATGCAGTTTTATATTAATAATAAGTGTTGAAAGTGAAGTCAAAACTGAGTCAAAACTGCCGAGCGGACAAGAGCCAATGAAGGGCTTGGACTACCTACTCTCTCACGGACACTTCACAGAAAATGATATAAGCATTCAACGCACACACACACAGATAGACATATACACCTCACATTTTCAATCAAGGGGCTAAATCACTTTCACTGACTCACACTCTCTCTTTATCCCCTTTATCTGGCAAAAATCTCCTAAAATCAAACCCTTTTGCAATAACATGATGAGAATACAGTTTGAGGTGTTCTGGGCGGTAAATCTTACATAGAAATCATTTTAGCGAAACGACGGGTATAACAAATACAAAACCACAATTCAACCACTAACTGTCGACCACGGGAACAACAAAATTTGGGTATAACGAAGGGGAAAATTGTTCCCCTGGACTTCGTTGTAAGCAATTTTTGACTGTGTGTGTGTTTATATATATTTATATAATATATATTTCCAAAATTTCCAAATTTTTGCCTTTAGTTTATTAGTAAAATATTACTATTAGTTAAAACTTTCAAACTTCCTCTGGGTAAAATGTTACAGCATAAAATGAACCACACACAGTTCAAATTCAATAGCAGATGTAAAAAAGTAATCATTGTTCATCTATTGCCCTTCATGAAAACATATAATAATTATCATCAAGAAAACTAATTGGCTTCCTAATGCCTCTTCTCCACTTTTGAAACACACCCCACCCCTAAACAGACACCCACCCGCTGACACATGTTAACTTGTCTTGGAAAATATGAAAGTACATCCACACAAGTTCACAAAGAATAATTGGCCATTGTCCCTCTCTCCCATAAACTAAAACCTACCTTCGACCATAACCTCTCACTCTCAGTCCCCCCTCTATGCATACTCTCTCTTTTTTTCCAGTTTAGTTCTCCCATCTCAACCCTTAATAAAACAAAACCAACTCTTCCCCAGCCCCTCACCTCTCTTCCTGGACCGCTTTTCCCTTTCCCCCCTTTCTCTGCCTCTCTCACACGAGTCCCAAAGGTTAATAATAAATATTATAATGCTAAATTAATTTCTATTAATCAGTACATACAGTAGCAAACAAAACAAAACAAACAATACATAAAACAAAACAACAAAAAACATAAAAGAAATTTATCTCTAGCACTTACATGAATTCTCATGCCACTGTCAATGGGATAAGAGCCGAGCAATGCGTCATCATTGTCCATCTCACAAACAACCTTGTTGTCTTTATCAAAAGCTCTTAACTTCATGCTGGCTGCTGACCCTCCAGTAACAAGCTCAAGTTTCCCCTGAACATGTGAACAAATAAGATGAAAATTTTAATCATTAATTATCACAATTACAGATCTTTCTTCTTCTTGGGTTAAGTAGCCACAATCAAAACGTGAGCGTTGTTGCCAAGTGGTATAAGGCAAGATGAACTTGCCTTGTCCACAGGCCACAAACCAATGGTGCCCAGCATCTGGGCATTATGTTTCTCCTAATATTATTTAGTTTCGACTCGGGCAAGATATCTGGGGTTTTCTTCAGGTACTCTGGTTTGCTCTCCCAGCAAAATTTCAAAAACACAACTAATATTAGGTATGTTGGGTTTGGACGCTCCACAGGCTGCGACTACACCTTTTACAGGGAAGGCGGCCCAGTATTTCCCAATAAAAAGGACAATAAAGTGTTTCCACAAAAAACAAACAAAATTAAATTCACTATTCAATGCAAAAAGACAGAGACTTACAAAAAGAGAAGATACATGTGTGTGTGTGTGTGTTTTAAGTCTAGAGTCAAGGACTTGACAAATCAGAAACAGAGGCTCACAGAGAGAAAGAGAATATATATTTTAAAAAAGGGAAAAAATGTACATAATATTACACATCAGAACGGGATGTTTGCGTTATATCTTGTCAGACATCAAACACGTAACCTGAAACTACTTCTACAGTTCCTGAGGGAAATTCTAACATCAAAACATCACGATAGTCTTACAGGTACATGAATATTTTGCAGTTACCTTCAAGACTAGTCAAACATCTATAAAAACACATTTGAACACAGCCATAACAAACATAATTTATACAGAAATGAAGCAATACAGTTAGATGCTATCATTTAAGTTTATTGGTCTTGGGGTAAACACAAAAGATCAAAACAACAACATTAAAGAGCATACAATGCTTGTCAAGGATTCAAGAGGTCATAACTTCACGCCGTGAACTAGCAATGCATTTTTGTGTGGACAAAAACTCAATCTTTTATGAAAAACAGTAGCTGACTGGTCAGAAAGCAAGTCTGGCATTTGCCTTACAGAAGAACAAGAAGTCTTGGACAGATGGACAGAGTACTGCTCTGACCTTTACAACCATACACCAAATGGAGACCCATCAGTTCTAGCATGTCCCGAGAGCAGAGAAGAAGAAGAAATCCTCCCAATTCTCCGGGAAGAAGTTGAGGCAGCAGTGCAATCGCTGAAGAAAGGGAAGTCAGCGGGAGTGGACAACATACCAGCGGAACTGCTACAAGCAGGAGGAGAAGCGATGACTGATGCTCTCACCATTATCTGTAACAAGATCTGGCAGAGTGGGGAATGGCCTACACCATGGACCCAGTCGCTTGTCATCACTCTTCCCAAAAAAGGTAACCTTCAGGAGTGTGAAAATTACCGCACCATCAGCCATCCCAGCAAGGTCCTCCTGAAAAGAATACTCAACAGGTTGAAACCACAAGCTGAACAAATCATAGCTGAAGAACAAGCAGGATTCATGGCAGGGCGAAGTACCACTGAACAGATTTTCAACCTCAGAATAATCTGTGAGAAATACCTACAGCACCAACAACATCTATATCATGTGTTCATAGACTTCAAGAAGGCATTTGACCGAGTCTGGCATGCAGCTCTATGGGCAACCATGAAAGTGTACAACATCAGCCCTAAAATTATAGAAGTCATCAAAAGCCTGTATGGCAAGGCTACCAGTGCAGTCCTCCATAACAGCGTCATCGGGAACTGGTTCAGAACAACAATCGGTGTGCGTCAAGGATGCCTACTCTCTCCAACACTCTTCAACATCTTCCTAGAGCGCATCATGTCAGATGCTCTTGCAGATCACGAAGGTACAGTCAGCATAGGGGGCAGAGCAATCTCCAATCTTCGTTTTGCGGATGATATTGATGGATTGGCTGGAGAGGAACAAGAACTTGAACAGCTTGTACAGAGGCTTGACACCACCTCCAGAGCTTATGGAATGGAAATAAGTGCAGAGAAGACCAAAATGATGACCAACAACACCAATGGCATCAACACGGACATCAAAGTACAAGGCCAATCCCTCAACACAGTGCACAGCTTCAAATATTTAGGAGCCATTGTGTCAGACAATGGGTCTTCACAGGAAGTCCTCTCCAGGATCGCACAAACAACTGCTGCCCTGACAAGGTTGAAGCCCATTTGGAAAGACAGAACCATCAGTCTACATTCCAAAGTAAGACTGCTGCGCTCTCTGGTCATCTCCATCTTCCTATATGCTTGCGAAGCATGGACCCTCACAGCAGATCTCCAACGAAGAATACAAAGCATGGAGATGAGGTGCTACAGAAGACTTCTGTGCATTTCCTATACCCAACACATCACCAACGTTGAAGTCCGACAGACCATCACACAAGCCATTGGACAACACGATGACCTGCTCACAGTGGTGAAGAAACGGAAACTCCGATGGTATGGCCACGTCACCAGATCATCAGGCCTTGCAAAGACCATTCTGCAAGGCACAGTGCAAGGAGATAGAAGAAGGGGGAGACCGAAAAAGAGGTGGGAGGACAACATTCGAGAATGGACTGGTTTGACACTGAGCGAAGCCATGAGGGCTGCTGAGGACAGAGAAAGATGGAGTATGCTGGTTAAGCGATCATCTGTGGTGCCCCTACGACCTTCGGGTTATGGGACAGGATAGGATAGGATAGGATAGGATAGGACTGGTCAGATTAACATTTCATAACAAGGCTTGACAATAAAGTGTTACCAAATCTGAATCAACCACAGTGTTAACTGGTTTTAAATATAAAAATGTTAGTGTTAAAGTGCATAACTTCATTACACGAATGGAATGGCGAGTGTTGTTAAGTCAAGTTTGCATTGAATAAAATTAGTTATTCTGCCCAAAACTATCCACGACAAAATCAACAGTTGACATAATGTGAACTTCAATTGTCAATGAGCAACCTGTCTACAGAACAGTTGATAAGCCAAATAATTGCAGACATAACCTCACACATTGATTCCTTAAGAGAAGACAAGCAGTTAAAGAAAGCCTATCTAAAGTAGAAATTGCACTGATTAATACAAGTACACATAAATGAAAGTAGTACAGATTAAAATTAAATGGAAAGTTGTCAGACTTCACAACCGAGACCTAAATTCAAAATGCAAGTGGGGTGAATAGGGAATGCTTTTTTTTTTTTTCAAAATACAAGGATTCACTATCCAAAATGTAAAGGAAAAAAAAAGGAAAATTGTCATAATTGGTTAACATTGACCTATTGAACACTATTGGTCCCCCTGTGGGGGTGCCAGGGGTTTCAGTATAAATAGTACCCCCACTTTCTAGAAATTTAGTGCTTTAAATTCCCACTGTCGCTGTCTTTCTCCTTTGTTCTTTCTCATTCCTACTCTGTTTTATCAATCTACTATACTATCTTCTTCTTCGCTTGACCAATCACCTACCTTTTTTCTTGAAAACTCTTCCTGGACAAAACTCCTCATTTGTGTGTTGGATCAGCTCGGGAATATTGGACGCTTTCTGCCAAATGGTCAGTGGGGCTTCCTATGATGTTATTATTTGGCAATGTATGCATTTTATATGTATGTTTTTTTTTTTATATTCTTTTACGCGGATCAGGGGTCTCTTTCAGCGAAGTTGTGGTCTTAATTTTGTGGTCCTGATTCGGCTCTTTGCGGTCTGCTGGACCCTGTAAGCAATGAATAACTAACTAACTCTGTTGGAAAAGCACAGTGATAAAAACAACAAGCAGAAAGCACTGCTAAATGTTAAGAGTACATAACTTCACACCGTGACATGACCTTTTTTCCCTGTATAGAAACAAACTGATAATGAAACCAAGAATAGTTATGCAGAAATCAGAAAGTAAAAACAAAGAATACTCCTGAAATCATAAATTTATCATACGAGAAGTGATTTTTAAAAATAAAGCATATCACAAGGGCAGTACATAACTTCACAAGGTCATTATATACACAGATAAAGAAATCTTTTAAAAAGGGGATACATTGCTAAGTCAAACCAAGTGCAAAGCATACAAGTAATAGAAAGCAAGCAGTCTTCCAGTATTGAGTGGTCAAAATACAAAAGTTCATTTCTGAGCAATAATATACAAAATTCATTTACGAGTAATTTACACCCCAAAATATGAAGTACAATGTTCTAGTATACTCGGCCAGCACTTTGATTCAGAAAGGAAGTATTCCTGACCACTCTCTGCCCACTTCCAGCCTTCTCCGTACTTCAAGTACCCTTCTTGGTTACTCTTGTGACCTGTAAAAACAGCAAATCATAATAAATCAGAAAAAAAATCTCCCATGCTACCTTTTCAAATGAAGCTAATTGTGCTTTTTCTTCTTAATTTACAAGGTGGTTATTGAAACTGCATGCAGCTGTGGGGAAAATAATTGGCCATCTCAGATTCAGCTTCACCGCACATTCCCCACAACTTTAAAATGCCTCATAAATAAATGCTTACCTGTGCTACAAATTAAGAGGTTCCTCCTTACTTCAATTCCACACTGACCAGTAGGTAAGGAAGAATTCTAATCTGCATTAAATACATGCTTTGCCAAATATCCCCTTTATTTCAAAAATGTAATTATTAATTTAATTATTATAATGTGAAATACATTAATTGAAGAGCTCTGGTTAAAAAAATAGTGGTATATGTAACTTCACCATTTTGATACACAATCTACAAAACAACAACAATTTGACAAAGAATGTGAAGTTATTTGCAATGAGTGGAACAAGTTAGTGTTTGTTAGTGTGTGGTGTTTATATTTGTTATTCATCTTTTGAGTGTAAATAATGTAAGTACCCTTTAAAAGTCAAAATATCACTCAAAATTTTACAATTAATTAAAAAAAACAACGAACTGTGTTCATTATTTTACACAATCCACTTACTGTCTGGTTTTGGAAGTTAGTAGTGAAGTTATGTACTAAGAGAAATGGTCTCATAATGAACAAAAGAAACAGATAAGTGGGATATGTTTTTACATATTGAGCTTCAGAATAATCCTACACTGGGAAAAACTAAATTACTCTAGTTTCTTTCAAGGATGGTTGAGTTCGTCACTTTACACAACTTTCAGCAAGCAGAATTTTTCACTAGCGGTTTGACGTAACGCACGTGGTCGGTATTGCAAAAAATAAAACCTATAATGACCACAACAACAAAACAAATATGTTATAAAAACATTTGTGATTAATAATTATTAGCTTATGAAAATAAATATTCCACAATTTAAACAAAATAACAAAACATCTATAAGACAGAGATGTTTCAGATTGTGAAGTTACGCACACAAACGAATTAAACTAACAAAACTTGCCACATGAATTTATATGGTTAGCGATGTATTTGTCAGCAATGAAAATATAATCCGTGTAAAAATATAAACGTTTGACATTGATTTGACAATAATACTCTTTTAAAAATTGTGTACGTTTCAAGACAAATTATCAAACACAGATGCAAAATTAATGCATATTATCTATAAACAAGAATGTTTACTAAAACATCTTCGTAGTGATGCTGTTTGTCATAATCAGTAGGCTAGAGAGCGGATAGGAGTACATGCGTAAGTGGTTGGGTGCATCAGAAAGAAATTGAAATTGGTTGATTTGACGGTTATGCTTATAATATGAGATCCGAAGATAGTTAGTTATATAGATTAACGTCCCCGGACACATAAGCGTATAGGGGACGATTGCTCTATTAATCCGAGGGAAAATTCTCCACCCTGTTATATAGTAAGGGAAATAACTAGCTTGGATATTAGTGAACTCAGCCATTTTGGATGAAAAATTGCCGTGCTGGTTTTTTAGGCTGAAGTTCGCCTTTACAGCGACGGGGCTCTAAGGTAAATAAATTTATATTATTGCTAGCTATTATCATAGTAAAATATTACATTTTGCTATTGTGAAATTATTTCATTTATTTAGTATTCTTGATGCAAGTATTGTTGGTGAGCATTGACTTAGGTATTAGATCTAAAATATGGTTATTGACGGAATACTACTTAGGCCTAGAAGTTGTTGATATGTTAGTATTGTTAGTATTATAAGGAAATGGCACGTATGAACTATTGTTAGTAGTAGGATAGATGTAGGTAGCGGCAGTGAAATTTTGTTTGTCAGAATTTAAGTACCATGTTGGAGTTTCCATAAAGAACTTTATAAATGATGAAAAATAAAAAAAAAAGTAAGTGGATATCTCTTTTCTTTTAAAAGTTATGAGTATTTAAAGATTACACTAGTTGCGCACACGTAAAAACGCTTAAAAAAAGCCAAGTTCAGAGAGCAAAAAGGAACATGAAGAATAGAGAGACACATCTTATTTTATAATATTTTATTTATTACAACCAGCTGATTGTAATTAATATGCAACCAAAGCACAAAAACATATCATGTCGTGGCATAAAGAGGAACAAAATACAAAAAATCACTCCAGCTATTTGTTGCAATTTGAACGAGAAGCCAACTTTGGCCCATTGCAACACAAACAGATTTCATGAATGACTAAACATACTAGGCTAGTTAAAAGGTATTGAACAATGCAATAATGGAAAAAAAAAATTCTCTGTAGTAAATACATAAAATTCCTCATAGGATGGGCCCAAACTTGGCAAAATGTTCAAAATCTCCATTCCGGAGGGCCGTGAACGCCAGAAAATGTAAAAAAATTGTAACTTCTTCATTTCTTGACCGATTGTGATAAAATTTGGAGGAAAGCTGTGAAATATCAACATCTTTCATAAGAAACCATCTGGAGTCATGAGCATGTTCCAGAATCCAACAAATGTGATTTTGGGTGTTAAAAACATAACAAAACTTGACGATGCACAACATTATAACACTTCAAATCTCTGTTACTTCTTGCTTTCTTCACAGAGTTTGCTTACATTTGGAAGAACACTTTCACATGTAAATGTGCTTCATATAAAAACACCATCAGGCATTAGTATGTTTTACATATATGTTTAATTAACTGGTTAAATAATTTTTTAAAAAAAGTTGAATGAAGAAATCCTCAGCATCATTCCACGTCTTGTTATGATCGAGGTGGGCAGGAATGCTCCAGCTTTAAAACATACATTTGGAGCATGTTTTTTTTGGTGAGTTCGACACCAATCACTTTCTTTCTGGCTCCTGGGCCAAGGACAGCAAAAGATCCTCTGAGCACTGCATAAGCATCATCATCTGCAACCAAAAAACAGTAGTATACTAATAATTATAATATTTGGCACTATTATTTTAAGCTGGTATGTTGAAAGAAAGATGCAACAAAACTAAGTGACTGCCCTGGCAATGTCAAAATGTTATTGTAAAAGAATAACACAAATAAAATAAAAAAATTAATATAAGACAAACACTCCAGCATGTTTTTTGGGTTGGATGGTGGGGATTGAGTATGTGCAGTAATAATTAATAAAGTAGCATTTGAAATAAAAAGTTTCTAAAATTAAAACTGGCAAATTGTCCAAGTACCAAGTTGCAGTAACCTTGTCAGCTGATAATAGCCAGTGACTGTACAAGTATATATTTCTTTATAATACTATTGTTAGGCTAATTCATTTTTTTTAAAAAATAGGCCTACTATTTTACTTAGACACTAGACAGCATTCTCATTGTTGGTCTCCAACAAATCTGTGCTAGTCCCAAACTGCCACTGTGAAATTGCTTGCTTACACTAGAAAAAAAAGCTAAAACGATAATCTATTATCTTCTTCACACATTTACGTATTTATTTATTTTATTTATTGCGTTGTTTTTTATTTACAAGTTTCCGAGGAATCATAACAGATCATGATTTGGAAGTTTGCGAGAGTTACCTTTCCTTTGTTAAACTCGACTGGAACAAGCGATTTATTTTGAGCTAATCCATTAAAACTAAAGTATAAATCTTGCTAAAAAAATTTTTTTTAAAGGCAGATTGGTATCTATTTCTGTTAATCATGTACAAGTATGTCACAATTTAGCAGCTTTATAAGCGTATTTGTATCGACAACTCGACATGCAATGAGCTAGCATTAGTACTGCAGTAACACATGATATGATGATCGGCCTATTTGTATCTAGTCACTTTCAGCTCAATTGTCTTACATTTACTTAAAATATGTAGACAAATCGTGAATCGCATGGTAAAATAAACACTTGCAAACAAAAATCACAGTTGATTAAGAATAAAACTTACCGAAATAGGGCCGAAATTATGTCAAATCGTCGAGCGACGGATACCGTGCCGAAGCCATGTAAGCCATGTGACATGAACCAATCGGGTGTCGCTTTAAAAGTGAAACTGTATAAGCCCCGTATGTTTGTATGACGTCATTCTTATTTCATTTGAAAGGGAATTGAACAAGGTTCCCAATGATATAACGGCAGATTTATTTTTTTAACAAGTTCGAAGCAAAGAATCATGTCAAAGTAGAAAAATCGACTTTGTACCCATTATTTTCAGTCGTATTATAAAAAAGCAAATACCATTAGAAAGCTTGTTCTCTCAGCTTTGCAATGGTGCTATTTTTAGCTTTCCTGCCTGCCTGGGGAAATATCGTCAAGGGATTTCCCGAAGATGTCAAAAAATGGCGCACACCTCGGCGCTTAGGCGGCTGCATAGCAATCACGATTTCTTGCATTTTCGATCATCGGATTTCAGCATTCATACTCAAATTACTTACAAACAACAAACATCAATGTTTAAATCAATCTTTATTTGTTATTTTGATATAAATTTAAAGTCTGTAGGCGCATGCATCAGTGAGTTATGACAAGTTGAAGAAGGTAGGGGTAAGCAGTTTTGTAGGCTGATTGGTCAAAATAGTGCCTGCCTGCCGCTACCTAATAGATGTGTGTGCAGGGCTCGAAATTAGCGGGGGCCCGGGGCCAAAAACCCGCAAAGTTGATTTCGGGCTCGGAAAGTTGAAAAACGAAAGGCCCGCTTGGCCCGCAAAATAATTCATCTGCTACAGCTAGCTCTACTCGGCAGTTTCGTATTTGGGCCAAGGGAAGCAACCCACACCGGTGCCCTAAATTTGGACAGAAAAAAAAAAACAGAAAAGAAGCGAAAACCCTTTAATTTTGCACTCAAAAGTTTAATATACACTTCATTATCTTTTTAATATAATAAACAAAAGGCTATGGCACAACATAAGCGCAAAATGTCCATCTTTGCAAGTACGAAAGTATGGCTACATATCGTCGCCATACAGTTGCTAAAACAATCGGCGATGGCGTATTTTCCAATTTTTGGGAAGCGAAAGACGCCAGAAGAAAACGTCGATGAAAGGAAAGAACAATGAGAGGAAGAGAGAAAAAAGAAGTATGAAGAGGAAAAAAGATCAAGGAACTACAATGAAGGGTGGAAAAAAAGATTTCCATGGCCTGGCCTTGAAGTGAACGAGGAAGAGTACTGTCAATAATTCTTTTGTTTTTTGTTTGCATTATTTTTCAAGTTGGGCCCCAAAAGTTGCTTGTGGGCCCTCAAATTTTTCAATCAAGGGGCCCGGTGGCCCCCAAAGAAAAAAGTTAATTTCTAGCCCTGGTGTGGCTGTGGATATTGTAAGAAGGATGAAAGGTGATAGGTCTGAAGGACAAGTAATAATAGATCCAAATAAATGGCCAACAGAGAAAGACTCAAAGAGAGAGAGTATGTGCCAAGAGAGAGATAAAGAATTGTTAGTGGACATAATGGTGTTTCTCTCTGTAAAAGGAATTCGTGAGAGTTGGAAACTCCACAGATGGAAATGGTGCAAGATCGACACTGTATGAGTGTACCATAGCCTGGGCGAGGACACTAATTGTGGAGATGAGAAGCTCAAAGTGAAGTAGTTCCAGTGGAGGTGCTGGAATATTGGGCGCCTGAGCGAGGTGCTATAAATGACGAAAGTGACATTAAGGACAGATTAAGTAAGTGATGTTTTCAGTTTTCTCTCGTTGGCCATTCTCGTACTACTACTTCTAATGACTATTGGAATGACAAACTGGAATCACCGTCGTCGTTCTTTGTGCAGTTATAATGAACAATCTACGTGAATATAATTATTATAATTTCTTTTATTTGTGGTTGTGATTGTGTAATTAATTTGGTTAATAGAAGTCTGCATCCTTAAAATTTGCGTTGTCTACAGAGTGGGAGAGACGAGAGTGAGAGGAGTCATATTCAAATAGGGCTGAGCATGCATTGTTTACAGGCATACATGTTTATTAAGAAATTCCCTCTCTCATTTGCCTGTCCCCGCTTTATGACACTGTTGACATGAAAGAAAATAAATTTTTATAATAAAAGCATGAGATTTACTCCGTCAATGTTGACAGAAAAGTTTTAAAAAAATACTGACCAAGCCACCCAAAAAACGAGTGCATAACTTAGATGAAAAATTCATGAAACTTGACTTACCTTCATTTTTTGACGAATCCTTCTTAATTCTTTCTTCTTCAGCCATCGCACGTTGACAAAGGCTGATTATTTTGCGCGTTAAAATTGACGCTAACAGCATTATTCAGAGATGACAGGCACGAACACATAGACATTCTAGCCACTGTCATGGGTTGCCGCACAGTCTCAAGTAGACTCATTAACATCTGTCTAAGAGCAGACCTTTCAACATCACCATCATCCAGGTCTATGCCCCAACATCAGATTATGATGACAGCGAAGTGGAGGATTTCTATGAACATCTGCAGGTTGTCCTTGACCAGGTGCCAAAGAAGTCCTGACATAGTCATAGTGCAAGGCGACTGGAATGTCAAGGTTGGCCAAGATGCGCACCACAACTGGGGAGACACATGTGGACCCCACTGCAACAACAAGACAAATGACAGTGCTCTGAGACTGTTGGAGTTTGCCAGATAAAACAATCTGACATTGGCAAACATGCTTGGTCTCCACAAAAAATACAGACGTTGGACATGGCACAGTCCCAGTGGGGAGCATCACAACCAGATTGACTGCATCATGGTCAAGGCACGCTTCATATCAAGCATCAATATTGGCAGGACACACACTTTTCCAGGAGCAGACATCGGAAGTGACAACGGTCTCGTGATGATGTCCTTCCGACTCACCTTGAAGAGAGTAAACACAGCAAAGTGCCCAAGACTGAAGTTCGACCTGGACAAACTGCAAGACCAAGAGGTGGCAGCAATATTCCAAGCCACAATTGGAGGGAAATTTGCACTACAGCTCATCTTTAAGCTGGTGAAGTAGATGTCAACACCATGACCACCACCTTCAACTCAGCTGTGACAGATGCCGCCACTGAGATCCTTGGCAAGCACCGCCCAAAGACAATGACATCTGAAAAGGCATGCGCTCAGCAAAGGAGAACTGGATAGAAAAGCAATGCCAGGAAATAGAGAATAATCTGAACAAGAACAACAGCAAGAAGGCCTACCAGACTGTGTAGCCGCTGACAAGTGTTAAACAGCCCAAGATCTCCACATCCAAAGAAAGTCTGGCATATACCTTACAAAGGAACAAGAAGTCTTGGATGGACAGAGTACTGCTCTGACCTTTACAACTACAGACCAAATGGAGACCCATTAGTTCTAGCATGTCCCCAGAAGAGGAAGAAACCCTCCCAATTCTCCGAGAAGTTGAGGCAGTAGTGCAATCACTAAAGAAGGGGAAGTCAGTGGAACTGGACAACATACCTGCGGAGTTGCTGCACGCCGGAGGGGAAGCGATGATTGACGCACTCACCATTATCTGTAACAAGATCTGGCAGAGTGGGGAGTGGCCTACACCATGGACCCAGTCGCTTGTCATCACTCTTCCAAAAAAGGGGAACCTTCAGGAGTGTGAAAATTACCACACCATCAGCCATCCCAGCAAGGTCCTCCTGAAAATAATACTCAACAGGTTGAAACCCCAAGCTGAAAAAATCATAGCTGAAGAACAAGCAGGATTCAGAGCAGGACGAAGTACCACTGAACAGATTTTCAACCTCAGAATAATTTGCGAGATATACCTACAGCACTAACAATACCTATATCATGAATTTGTAGACTTCAAGAAAGCATTTGACCAAGTCTGGCATGCAGATCTGTGGGCAACCATGGGAGTGTACAACATCAGCCCTAAAATTATTGAAGTCATCAAAAGCCTGTATGACAAGTCTACCAGTGCAGTCCTCCACAACAGCACCATCAGGAACTGGTTCAGAACAACAATCGTGATGCCTACTCTCTCCAACACTCTTTAAGACATAAGACATTTTATTTCGCTTCAACTTTTACATTGAAGAAATCTTGGTGAACCTGGGGTTCTCAGTTGTATAGGCCTATATCGCTTATATTTATACAGAAGAAAAGCACACAATTAAAAGCAAGCAATCCTGCATGACAAACACAATATACAACAACCTTCTGACACTAGGAAGGTTAAATCAATTATAGATTAACACAATGTCTCATCACTGAATGACTAGAATTGACACATTTGTATCATGTAGTAAAATAGTAGGCCTATGTTGCTCATGTTTACACACTTTATCGGGCGCACACACGCTTACACAAAAAATGACACTACAGCATAATATATAAGTTTATAACATAAATGGTATAAATGTATTATTTGTCACTGACTCTTTTTCCACCCCCCTCCCCCACCTCCACCCCCTCCACACACACACCCATATGGCACATATTACGCATAATTGTCCGACTCAGAAAGCGGTACATTGTTACCAATATTTAAGAAGGAAACCGAATTACTTTGAAGCTGCTAAGTCAACAGTAAAGGGGGGAGGGGGCGATAAAGCGTAGCTGGCCTGGGGTGATTACACAATAATTTAATACGATATAGGGGAGGGGGGTGGGTGGGAGGGCACGGCAAGCAAAGAAAGGTAGGAGAGGGGGTAACACAGTAGTGAAGGGCGGAAAGCGAGAGGGAGAATCCTAGAGCGCCTCATGTGAGATGCCCTTGCAGATCACGAAGGCATAGTCAGCATAGGGGGTAGAGCAATCTCCAACCTCCATTTTGCGGATGACATTGGTAGATTGGCTGGAGAGGAACAAGAACTTGAACAGCTGGTACAGAGGCTTGACACCACCTCCAGAGCCTATGGAATCGAAATAAGTGCAGAAGACCAAAATGATGACCAACAACACCAAAGGCATCAACACGGACATCAAAATCCAAGGCAAATCCCTCAACACAGTGCATAGCTTCAAATATCTAGGAGCCATTGTATCAGACAATTTGGGTCCTGACAGGAAGTCCTCTCCATGATTGCTCAAATAACTGCTGCCCTGACAAAGTTGAAGCCCATTTGGAAAGACAGAACCATCAGTCTACATTCCAAGGTAAGGCTGCTGTGCTCCCTTGCCATCTCCATCTTCCTATACGCTTGAGAAACATGGACCCTCACAACAGATCTACAATGAAGAATACAAAGCATGGAGATGAGGTGCTACAGAAGACTTCAGGGCATTTCCTATACCAAGCACATCACCAATGACGAAGTCCGACAGACCATCACACAAGCCAGTAGACAACATGATGACATGCTCACAGTGGTGAAGAAACAGGAACTCCGATGGTATGGCCACGTCACCAGAGCATTAGGCCTCACAAAAACCATATTGCAAGGCACGGTGCAAGGAGGTAGAAGAAGAGGGAGACAGAAAAAGAGGTGGGAGGACAATATTCTAGAACGGACTGGTTTAACACTGAACGAAGCCATGAGGGTTGCTGAGAACAGAGAAAGATGAAGTACACTGGTTAAATGATCATCTGTGGTACCCCAACGACCTTTGAGTTATGGGATAGGATAGGATAGGCATTATTCAGAAAATGTGGAGCCGTAAAAAAAAGAGTACTTCACATTTGGTTTTCATGACCCAAAAGTTGACAGCCATTTGTTTGCCTGTATTATTCGTTCAATTAATTATCATTATTCTGATTATTGTATTGCTTATACATGTATTAAGTTTTAGACATGTTTGATCATAAGAAATAAAGTGAATTACAACTCCAGCGCGGAATAATACGCCTGAAGCTGAATCACAAAAATACTCAGGAGTTGCGAATTTCGACGCATATCAGATATCTCCCCAAAATACTAACCGATTTTAAAATGTTTTCATACCCATTATTATTTTATACATTTTTACTTTCGATATGAATGATCTGTGCGTGGTAACTTATTGAGCCTATGCCATTGCAAAAGAACATTTTTATGGCAACGTTTGCTAAAACCAAACTTTTAACCATCTGCTATATGAATGATCTGTGTGTGGTAACTTATTGAGCCTATGCCATTGCAAAAGAACATTTTTATGGCAACGTTTGCTAAAACCAAACTTTTAACCATCATTATTATTAACATTCCGCTACTGCTGTCTTTTTTTGTTTGTTTGTTTTTGTTTATGTTTACTTATTGACATTTATTAGGTGCTTTTATGCTGCTTATGTGTGTATGTCATAGGTTCGTTTTCTGCCCTGGAATTTATTATTTTTTAATCAACGACAGATATTTTAAAATTAAAATATGCATGACAGACTGTTTTATTTATCCGAAACTGTGTAAATCCGTAATCGTGAGAGAGAGAGAGAGAGAGAGAGAGAGAGAGAGAGAGAGAGAGAGAGAGAGAGAGAGAGAGAGAGCTCTGTCATTTAATCAATTAATCACAATAAAGGACAATAACAAAATGTTTCACTAATAGTGTGAATTTAATTTATATCTGGTGTCCCCCTACCCCCCAATCCTCTCACCTCCCACATCACTGGTTTAATAACATCAGTCACTTCATGGAAAATAATTAATTAATCAGACAGAACAATCAGAACCTAGACTACAACATTCCACGCAATATAGATCTAATGCGCAGAAATTCACAGATCAGAACAAGGACTGAGTTTCTACATTACATTTTTTTCCCCGTTTACAAACGAAAAGGGATTACAACAGATCAAGGACCATTTTTGTGCCTAGGTAAGGGGTTATCTTGCACAGTATTTGATCACGAGGAGAAAACAGACTTAGTCTAATTTAACTTGTTAACATAAGCAGTTTGACGAAGCCAAACTGCCAATCTGACATCTACTTTTGAAATATAAGCACAAATATAGTCAAACAACCAAGCAATAACGTAAACAGTGAGCGACCTGTTGAACTTAAACTGTCAGCAAGCAAATTGTTTTGGATTTAGCACATAGGTATAACATGAATCATTCAAGCTGCTCTCCGATTGTTTTAACACTTACAACACTGCAGCGGTCTTAGTTTAGACAGGTTACGTAAACACAAAAAAATGAAGTTTTTCAATTGCAATTTACCTTTCTTTGTCTCTTTGAAAAAGGACTTGCCAACACAACTTTTCTTGTATCTGGCATTATGGCAATTGATAGCTGTGCAAAAGTCACCGCCCTGTTTCACTCGGTCGCCTTTTGACTTTCTGCCACGAGCCATTGACAGCACGTCGACAAGGGAGCATAACTCGTACATTTCGTCTCGCGGTTCTGTACCAAGTTCCCCCTCTTTCTATCATTAAGCTCTTTGGTTGTATGACGTGAGACAGTGATGACGAAGCTTGTTCTGATTGGTTGTGATGTGTCACGTTGGGGGTATTCCCGCCCTTTCTGGAGTGTAGAGAGACTATATAGTGCTGCACTGTTTCAAAAGAGAGCTGTTGTGTTAGAGTTGAGAAAGCTGTAAAAAGTGGATAATTGTAAAGTTGAGAGTGGAAAAAAACGATTGTATGCAGTTGTTGATGTTCGCTGAATAAAGTTGGAAAACTACATACGACGACTCCAGCCTTGTTGATGATTGAACGGGTTGCGTGGATAAACGAATTTGAGTTACACTTTATCAGGTTTCAAGCATCGGAGCTGAATCAACTGATAACAAAATAACATAGAGTGTAACAATATAATATGTAATATTAATATATGAATATATTATATGTGTGTGTATATAATGTAACTAATATGTATATAATATATGCATAAATATGTGTGTGTGTTTTAAGTCTAGTTCAGTAGTTGTTTTTATATGCAGAGTTTCAAAAAATTGTAACTTGTAATAAATGTATAACTAGATATCTTTAAAAAAAAAATTATGTGTAAAAAACAGTTATGCACAATTTTAAAGTTGTAAGATTTGGTCACAAAACTGCCGCCTGTAACTAACCCTTGACCAACATCAAGACAGGAATCCAGATCTAGTCCACAGAAAAAGTATGGAATTAATGTAATTTGTTAGGACTTGGCACTTCAAATTAAATCCTAACCTGAAACCAAACCCTTTTCTACAATGAAATACTTTTTATTGGAGTGCTCATAATAATTATATGGAAAAGTGCTCAATTTCTTAGCCCCCCTCCCCTCCTCCAAAAAAAAAAACTCTGTATAGTAACATAGGAAAAAAATAGGGGTGTACTATTTTTTTTATTTTTTTTAACCTTTTCCACCATCAGTGCGATTTTTTTGGCTTTTTTCAAATTTTTTTCCCAGATGATCCCCTCAAAAAAGTTTAGGGTTGGGCCAAAAAGGGATGGTTGGTATATTGTAAACAGACATATTTTGTGGAAGATGGGAAGGGGAGGAGGGGTAGGGGGGCTTTGGGAATAGAGATTTCAACCATTGTACTACTCTCTCTAGGTATTACGGATGCAAGAGAAGGTAACTCTTCCGAGCGGATCGAGATTTCCGGGAAACCTAACTATAAGTTTACCGCTGATACTAGGGTCAGATTATGGTCTCAAACGGCTATGTATAGTGGTTCCTTCTAAAACAAATGACCAATAATGAAAGGGGAGACATTGGCTCAGGACTGCAAAGTCTACCTTTTTGGATTTTTTCTTTATAAAAATTGCATGCCCGTAATTTATGTTTTATTACGTAACCCGATTTAAAAAATAATAATACAACTTAAAAAAAGTACACTTTCTGCGCGTAAAGCCTTTTAAATTTATAAAAATTAAAGTCCCCACGACCAATAGTTACGCCCCGCCCCTTCCAGTTTCGTCGGCTCTTTTTTTTTTGGGGGGGATCCTTTATAAAAATTGCTTGGCTGTAATTTGTGTTTTATTAGGTAACCTGATGTGTCTTTTAAATAATACAACAGCAAACAATAAACTTTTTGAGCGTAAAGCCTTTCAAATTATACAAAATTCAAGACCACACGACGAATGGTTACGCCCCTTCCGAGTCGCCGCCATGTTGTTTTCATTCGTTGTCACGGCTTTGCACACACGCATTCAGATTAAAACTCATGCGTTTCACTTTAAGTTATGAAGTTAAATGTCAACTCCAGGGGTGAGTTTTGTTTGCAAAACAATGTTCTTTCTTCTTTTATGTTTATTTCTGTGAATATTGCAAGGTCTTCGTTTTGCATAATTAATTCTCCAGTGAGTTAGGTCTACTACTAGTAGTTATTCTTGTAGGCCTACATCAGCACAGCAGTAGTAATACTAGGTTTGTAAGTGGGTTAATGTCCCTTGATTGTCTACAGGTCCCAAGTTAAACTCTTAAGTTAAACCCAAGTTACCAACCAAGTCCCAAGTTAAACTCTTAAACACAATTTAGGCTTTCAATGTATTATATTTTTGTTGTATTTTACTCCATAACTCCCAAAAAGATCTTCATAATTTATTGTCGAACAATTAATTAATATGAACGATCAATATATTTATTTTCGTATATTCTGCTAAAACTGGCAAAACTTTTTGTTTTCTGAGCATACTAGAGGATTCTGCATTTTGTTGTGTAACTACAGTGCCTTTTTTATTCACTTTGAATTAATTTTAGACACTTGAGCCACTTGTGGGAAAAACGTTTTATTTTTGTGTAAGGGTTACCCACTTTGAATGTTAAATGAGTGCCTTAATTTTATATTGACCGATTTTAACAATTTAAATTTTTTTTAATCTTCTAGTTCTAGAGGTTTGTACTATATAATAAAAACAAAATAAAATATCCTGAACCAAAATAAAATGTTCGTCCGTAATACCTAGGCTACTCTCTCCCTTCCCCTTGCTCCAGCCTCTCCTTTCAGATATAATGGGGATCAACATGCTGATAATTACTAGTTGTTTTTGTGTGTGTTAGATTTTAAGATTTTAAGATTTGTTTAACTGGCAACAGTCAAGACTATATGCTGCTGGTGCTGGTAAATTAACAATACAAACCCTTCCTTTATTAAAGTGCCAGCCCAAAGTGATCAACACGATTGATTGTGGGCGAATACGGCAAGACAAATAACAAAGATACTAACACGGTTAGATTTAATGATTTCTTGTTGATTCGTTAGATCTTCTTCTTCTTCTTCTTCCATTTGCCGACCACGATCAATAATGATCACTATTGTCGCAATAGGGCGATATATTGTCACTGGGGGTGAGTCCCCTGGGGGTAAGAAACGGTTTGATAAGGGGCAGGGCTGTTGGGTAAGAGATCCAACAAATATTTACAGAAAAGGAACACATATGTTCAAGAACCTTTACAAAAAGGGCGCATTTTCATTAAAAATTAAACTTCATAGACTACTGCGGAAAAAAACATACCTTAAGTGCTGCGATCGTCAAACTCTTGGGGTAGCGCTTTTCCACGCCAAAAGCGCTGATGTTACTGGTGATGTTAACATTGAGGAAATCCTCTGTGATCACTTGAATGCTTTCAGACATGACTTACTAAAATTATACTTTACACACCTTTCCAGATCGTAAACTATAACTCTGTTGTCTTGATGACTAAACACTACGCATTGCAGAAACTCGTGTTTATCCGGCGACTATGCTAACAAACGGAAGTATGGATCACGTGATAGAATTTCAGCAGAATTTTTCTTTCTTTAGAATGTTTTTTCTTCACATTTTTATTGGAAAATTTTGGAATATAAAGAAGTTTTACGTCTTTTCAACACAATGGCTAGCAACAGCTTTTTTCTTCGCCTAATTTATTTTTACTTCCTGTAAACTGTGGATATTAGTGACTGTGACGTCATATTTTGACGAGACGAGCTGTAGTAACATGGCGGCTGCTCGTCAATGGTCTGTGTTAGAAGACGGATGTTTATTCATTAACAAAAATCTTAAAAGTGTTACCTATCATTCTTCACTGAATGCGATCATTCTTTCATCTAATGACCAAATTATCACTGTTCTTGATGCGACTTCTGGGATCGTGCTGAAGAAATCTGACCTTTCAGGTAAAGACTGTGTCCTGTCATGGCTGCTTTTGCAAGCTCAACTGAAACGATTACTCGAATGTTTTTTTTTTAGTATTTTCTTGTTTGGGAACGGTTATCATAGTGGTTTTAATTCAGTTTCTTTTGGTTGATTTTAATACATCAGTGTTACTGTTAATGTTAGCGTACATGATTAACATATTTTGGTATTTCACATGTATAACTATATAAGTATAAAGACTAAAGAGTAAAGACTAAAGTTTGTATACGTAATCTTGCGCAGTTTTTGAACATGTCGCTGTTGTTACTCCCCGAGATTAATTTTGATTCTTTTTTGCTGTTTATGATGTTATATTTTTTTCGTCATTTTCCTCCTACCGTTTTGCCCTCTAATTTTCAATGGTAATTTTAACCAAAATTACCTTTGTTGTTGACTACCAGTACCAGTATTTGTTGATGTTAGTGTTACTTGCGATTTAATTTTTCTTGGTGTATTGTTTATTAAATTATTTTCTTTATTTTATTTAATTTTCATGCTGTTAATATTTGTTCTGTAATATGACTTTGATTGCTTTTTGAATTAATAATATTAAACTTAAGTAATATTTATTTTCCTATTCAATATTTCTATGACCAATGAATTTTCATAGTGATTCAGGTCAAAGTGCAGTTTATTTGTACACTGTTCCTGGAGTGTGAAAAAAAAGTTGGTCTATTAAATGTACATCAGATCAACAAGGCTACAACTTTTTTTCCAGGCAAAAGATGTGAAGCCCTGCAGTGTGTCTACTTGCCTGAGAAGGATCGGTGCATTTTTAGCGACAGCCATGCAGTCTCTGTGCGCCGAGATCTGCGTGGTATCTTACTACTGGACAGTGCCTTGCAGATTCCTCTCAGCAAGACTGATGAAGTTGTTAAACTGGAAATCTCTTTGGCTGATGTAAGAATGATGTTCTACTCTGAGATTTGTAGATTCAGTCTCTTAATATAGCATTGGTGGCCAGTAGTGTAGTGGTTTGTTGGCAACATTGGGAAGGATTTTTACTTGAATGGGTTTGGATGGGTGAATTTGGAAGGCAACCACCAATTGCCACAAACCCCCTCTTCCCCCATTCACCCAGCTGTGAATGTGTGCCTGGCTCTGTTTAGAACCTTGGAAGGTAAAGCAGCAAGGGAGAGGAGATAGGCACTGCCCTCATTAAGCTGTCCTAAAAAAAAGGGAGGTCCCAAACGCTTCTGTCCCCAACGGCTGAAAGGTTACTGAGACATGTTACCTTTTAACATAGCATATTATAGACATGTGATGCATTAATTTCAATTCAAGCTGTCTAGCTGAAATAGAATTAAAAAAATAGGTAGCGGCTGTCAAAACTTGGTTTTGAAGATAGAGTGTATGTTTTGTGATGTTTTGAAGGAAAAATAAAGTACAAGGAAATCACACAAAAAAAGTGAGTGGATACCTGTATTAGTTCCTGAGATATTGATATTTTAGTATATGGGCAAGGCTCTGAAATGGCGTCGGACTCGATTTTCGCCGGTACTGTTACTTTGCGAGGAAGCGGACTCGCTGCATATCATCATTTGAAACAAAATAAAATGTGAATCTGACAGAGAAAAGATCGTTCTTCATTTTGACGTCAAGGACGGATCGATAAACCACGTCAAAGAAGAAAAAACTGACGATGAATGACGTAACGATCGGCGGTTTCCGTTACACTTTTTGTGACATCGTAAACAGTGTGTTCGGTATTTGCCGACCGGCATAAAACTGCTTCATAGAATATTAATACAAATTTAATTTCCGAAATTAAAAATGTATAAAGGGTACAAAACAATTTTCCATTTTAAAATCGGTTCGTATTTTTTGGAGATATGCGTCGAAATCGGCGACTCCCGTGTACGTCACGTATTTTCGTGATTCAGCCTCAGGGCTTATTAATCCGCGCTGGTGTTGTAATTCACTTTATTTCTTATGCTAATAAATTATGAAACATGAGTCCAAACCTTAATATAAGCAATACAATAATCAGAATAATGATATAATTAATCGAACGAATAATATAGGCAAACAAATTGCTGTCAACTTTTGGGTCATGAAAACCAAACGTGACGTACTGTTTTTTTGAGGCTCCAAATTTTCTAAATAATGCGGTTAGCGTCAATTTTAACACGTGAAACAATTGGCCTTTGTTAACATTCAACGTGCGATGGCTGAAGAAGAAAGAAGTGAGGCGGATTCGTCCAAAAATGAAGGTAAGTCGAGTGTCATGAATTTTTCATCTAAGTTATGCACGCATATTTTTGGTGGCTTGGTCAGTGTTTTTCGACTTTTCTGTCAACATTGATGGAGTAAATCTCGTGTTTTTGTGATAAAAATGTATGTTTGTTTCAAGTCAACAGCATCGCTACAAAGGTGTTTGAGTAAACGTTCTTGTTTATCTATATTATGCATTATTTTTTGCACCCGTTTTTGACAATTGTCATGAAGCAACGTACACGATTTTTTAACAAGTATTATTGTCAAATCAATTTTAAACGTTTATATTTTTATACAGATTATATTTTCGTTGCGGACAAATACACCGCTAATAATAAACAATAAAGTGGCACGTTTTGTTAGTCTAATTCGTTTGTGTGCGTAACTTCACAATTCGAAACATCTCGGTCTTATAGGTGTTTTGTTATTTTGTTTAAATGATAGGATATTTAGTTCCATAGGCTAATAATTATGCATCACAAATGTTTTTATAACATTATTTTTTATTTCTTTCTTGTTGTGGTCACTATAGGCTTCATTTTTTGTAATACCGACCACGTGCATAACGTCACACAGCTAGTGGAAAATTGTGCTTGCTCAAAGTTGTGTAAAGTGATGAACTCAACCATCCTTGAAAGAAATTAGAGTAATTTAGTTTTTCCCAGTGTAGGATTATTCTGAAGCTCAATATGTGAAAACGTATCCCACTTACTTGTTTCTTCTATTCATTATGAGACCATTTCTCTTAGTACATAACTTCACTACTAACTTCCAAAACCAGAAAGTAAGTGGATTTTGTGAAATGATGAACACAATTCGTTTTTTATTTTTATTTAAAATTTTGAAGTGATACTTTTTCTTTTAAAAGATACATACATTATTTACACTCAAAAGATGATTAAAAATTATCAACACAGCTCACCAACAAACACAGCCTTGTTCCACTCTTTGTGCATAACTTCACATTCTTTGTCAAAGCAAGCCTGCATCAAAATGGTGAAGTTACATACACCAAAATTTTATCAACCAGAGCTCTTCTTTTAATGTATTTCATATTATAATAATTTAATGAAATAAGTTTTGTTCAATACATGTGATTGTTAACTACTGGGCTTTAGTCTGATTTATTTTGCCATTCCTATGCGACTGTACATAACTTTATGACCAGACCAATTGCATATCATTGCGTAAAATTATGACCACACATTTCAAGCCCTTGAGCTTCACTATTGTGCCAAGGTATCTTTTTAATGCAGTTTAAATTGATTCCTTTAAAAACATAGCTAATTTTAGTCAATTGTTCTTTAAGGTAAAATGCCCTTTTGTTTCACTCTTTGTGCATAACTTCACGTTGTCTCTGTCAAAGCTAGCTTACCTCAAAATGGTGAAGTTACTTACACCTTTACTTTTCAACCACAGCTCTTGACTGTACTTGACATTTTAATCAGTTTATTGTCTGACAGGAAAAAGTACAAGCAGATTAATCCCCAGAAGTGATCAATCTCAAGTGTGAACTGTCATGTGATCATATCCATCATGGAAGCATTGCATACAGTTATGTACACACACAATTGTTGACATAAAGGGAATATTTGGCAAAGTATGTATTTAATGCAGATTAGAATTCTTCCTCACCTACCGGGCACTTCATATTGGTAAATGTGGAATCAAAGGAGGAACTTCTCAATTTGTAGCACAAGAAGTATTTATTTGTGAGGCATTTTCAAGTTGTGGGGATTGTGTGGTGAAGCTGAATCAGAGATGGCCAGCTATTTTCCCCACAGCTGCATTTAGTTTCGACAACCACCATGTAAATTAAGAATAAAAAGCACCATTAGCTTTATTTGAAAGGGTAGCATGGTAGTTTTTTTCTGATTTATCATGATTTGCTGATTACAGGTCACAAGAGTAACCCACAATACTTGGGGTCAATACTTGATGTACGGAGAAGGCTGGAAGATGCCAGAGAGTGGTCAGGAATACTTGCTTCCTGAATCAGCCGTCGTCAAAGTGCTGGCCGAGTATACTACATGCCAGGATCGAAGAACATTGTACTTCATAATTTGGGGTGTAAATTGCTCGTAAATGAACTTCGTATATTATTGCTTGGAAATGAACTTTTGTATTTTGACCAGTCGATACTGAAAGACTGCTTTCTGCTAGTTGTATGCTTTGCTCTTGTTTTGACTTGGCAATGTATCCTCTTTTTAAAAGATTTCTTCATCTGTGTATATAATGACAGTGTATAGTTATGTAATGCCCTGGTGATATGTTTTTTTAATCACTTCTTAGGTAATACATTTATGATTTCAGGAGTACTCCTTGATTTTACTTCAAATTTCTGCATCAATTTTGGTTTCATTATCAGTTTGTTTCTATAAAGGAAAAAAACAACAAAACATGTCACGGCTTGAAGTTATGTACTCTTAGCATTTAGCAGAGCTTTCTGCTTGTTGTTTTTAGTAGCATTGTGCTTTTCCAACATTGTTGAATAGGTCAATATTAACCAGTGATGACCATTTTCCTTTTTTTTCTTTACATTTTGGATAGGGGATCCTTGTATTTTGAAAAAAAATATTAATTCCCTCTCCACATGTACCCGCTTGAATTTTGAATTTAGGTCTCAGTTGTGAAGTCTGACAACTGTCCATTTATTTTTACTCTGTACTACTTTCATTTATGTGTACTTGTATAAATGAATGCAATTACTACTTTAGATAAGTTTTCTTTAACTGCTTGTCTTCTCTTAAGGAATCACTGTGTGAGGTTATTTCCACAATTATTTGGCCTATCAACTGTTCGATAGGACAGGTTGCTCATTGGCAATTGTAGTTCAAGTTATGTCAACTTTTGACACCCTGGCTAGTTTTGGGCAGCATAACTAATTTTATTCAAAGCAAACTGTCACTTAACAACATTCACCACTCCATTCGTGTAATGAAGTTATGTACTCCACCACTAAAATGTTTATATTTAAAACCAGTTAACACCATGGTTGATTCAAGTTTGTCATAGTGTCTAGTCTTGTTAGAATTTGTTAATCCGACAAGTCAGCTACTGTCTTTCATAAACGATTAAGTTTTTATCCACACAAAAATGTTATGTCACGGCATGAAGTTATGACCTCTTGAATCCTTGACAAGCATTGTATGCTTTCTAATGGTTTTTTTTAAAGATCTTTTTCTTTTTATCCCAAGACAAATGAACTTATATGATTGTATCTAACTGTATTGCTTCATTTTTGTTTAAATTATGTTTGTTATGGCTGTGTTCACGTATTGTGTTTATAGATGTTTGACTAGTCTCAAAGTTAATGGCAAAATACTCATGTCCACGTAAGACACATTTTACTCTGCACTACTTTCATTTATGTGTACTTGTATAAATCAATGCAATTTATACTTTAGATCAACTTTCTTTTACTGTTTGTCTTCACTTAAGGATTCACTGTGTGAGGTTATGTCCACAATTATTTGGCCTATAAACCATTCTATACACGACATGTTGGTCATTGGCAATTGTAGTTCATGTTATGTCAACTGTTGATGTCATGGATAGTTTTGGGCATCATAACTAATTTTATTCAATGCAAACTATCACTTAACAACATTCACCACTCCATTCGTGTAATGAAGTTATGTACTCCACCACTAAAATGTTTATATTTAAAACCGGTTAACACCGTGGTTGATTGGCATTTGTCAGAATGTCTAGCCTAGTTAGCTTTGTTAATCCAACAAGTCAGCAACTGTTTTTCATAAACGATTAAGTTTTTATCCACACAAAAATGCTATGTGACGGCGTGAAGTTATGACCTGTTGAGTCCTTGACAAGCATTTCATGCTTTCTAATGTTGTTGTTTTGATCTTTTTGTGTTTACCCGAAGACAAATGAACTAAAATGATAGCATCTAACTGTATTGCTTCATTTCTGCATAAATTATATTTGTTATGGCTGTGTTTACATTTTTTAAATAGATGTTTGGCTAGTCTTGAAGTTAACTGCATAATATTCATGTACCTGTAAGACTATCGTGATGTTTTCATGTTAGAAATTTCCCTCAGGATCTGTAGAAGTAGTTTGTTGCATTTCAGGTTAAATGTTTGATGACTTGACTGTCTGAAAAGATGTAATGCAAACGTCCCATTCTTATGTGTAATGTTATGTACACTTTTTTTCCCAGCTCTTCTAATAAACTGATTTGAAATGCAAATTTGCTTCCAAGTGTTTGTAGATTACTAACAGGACTTGCTTCATTGTTTCCATGCATTGAGGTTTTAAATTTCAGTATTCATGCTGATATGGCAGTTGATTTAGTTTGTGACATGAGGTGATGTTATGCACACAAGTTCAGATCTACTTAACAAAATTTTTGTGCTTTATAAATGTCTTGTTTGCTCAAATACCCTTTGTGCTTTTGTGTTTATGTGTTATTTTCATACTCTGCATTCTCTTTTCTTTAGACCAAGTCTTTTTATATATGTCACAATTTCTCAACTCCTTTTCTGAACCTTGCCCATATATATTATATATACACTGTCGCGAATGTTCAAAACTGTAAAATAGGGCAACTTTAGCAGCATGTGGGTACCACATAGTTATCTTCAGCCCTTTTAGCTTTTCAGGATGTGTTATCAGCGACCAGGAATAGAAGAAAACATATAGTTCTAGCCCTTTAATCTCTAATGGCTTCTGTCAACAAGCATGCAAACTTAAAAAAACCACAATTGAAACCATAGCAAAATTGCATGGGAGGGAAGCTTTAGGTCATCACAATTCACACAATATCTATAGCAGCTGTCTGAAACTTATATTTCAAATAAATTTGTGTAGAACATGCCCATTTTTTTTTCAGACAGTTTAGTTCAATACTTTTGGAGTATAAGACTAAGAGCCTCAAAAATGAAAAAAAAACTCAATTTGCCAAGCGGAAAAACAGGAAAATTACAGTTTCTTTCTCTTCAATGCCAATAATTCAGAAACTATTTAAGATACAACCAAAATTTTTGGTGTGTAGATAGATGACAGTGTAATCTTTACAGACATCAGTAAAATTCAGTGTAATGTTTAAAATAATTCCAAAATAGTGGACAAAACCTCCAGGTTCTCCAGCGGAAAAATTAAAATTTAATACTATGTTCATAATCATTTTGTACTGAAACCATGAAGGCCCGTTTACTTTCAGTTTTTCTTGTTTAATTGTCCCAAAACAAAAGTTGTGTATTTGGTTATTTTTAACTATTTCCTAAATCCGTGACCTTCTGCATTGCAGCGTCATAGATCTGTTTATGTACTGTTACTGCTAGCTGCGACACTTTCCAAGAGCGTTCACCACACCTGCGCTCTCTCTTCAGCTCACGTAGCTGATCAGAGACAGCACTGTACCACGGCGTAGGCTTACCATCGCGAACTTTCAGTCGTCACACAGGCGCATGCTTGTCAAAAATGGCAAAGAGGGCACCATTCAGACCAGAAACCAACATATCGTGCGTCACAGATTGAGCCAAATCTTCTGCAAACTTTATGTGGTCACCTTTGCTAATGGACCGAGTTGACACAAAGTTAACGGGACGTTTTAGTTTTTATACTGCAAGGCAGGACACAACAGCAAAATGATCAGATGACAGATCATGACAAACATGAGTGGAGTGAACAATGTTATCATCAGTCCTGCAATTGACTAGATCAAGACAATTTCCTTTCTTTTGAGTTGGTTGACTAACAGACTGCGTAATTATAAGATTATGCGTGTCCCTGTACAAATTGGAGAGGCCAAGATCAAGATCTGACGTAGTGCGAAACATGGGCTTGTACATTGACAGCCGACTAACCTTGTCAATGCATGTTAGTTTCATCGTGAGGACATGCTACTTCTATCAGAATGCTAGGCAGACCGCCCATTGTTAAATCTAAGAACAGCCAGATCAGTTGCAACTTCTCTCATCCTCTCTAGATTGGATAATTATTGTAACAGCTGCCTCTGGAGACTACCCAAAACACAACTGCAGAGACTACAACTTGTTCAAAATACTGCAGCAAGGATTGTTCTAAAACAAAAAAGGAATTAGCACACTTCACCTGGACTTCGTTATCTTCATTGGCTGCCCGTTGAAAAAAGACTGGACTACATAATCCTGGCACTGGCCTATCAGTGCTTCACGAGCACTGCTCCCACCTACCTCACAGATGTGGTCTCCCCTTACCAACTCAGACGCGAACTCAGGTCAGGGACTCATTGTAGACTTGAAACCCCCAGTGTGCGCACAAGCAACACATTACACAACCAAAAAGACTCTTGGAATGCGCTCCTTCAAAAATGCTGCACCCACTCTGTGGAACTACCTTCCCTAGAGCTTAAACTAAAGCAAGCTCCATCCCTGCCAAGCTTCAGGAAAGGACTAAAAACTTACCTGTTTTAATATGGCTGAATCACCGTCTCAGTGCGCATAGAGCATGAACACTATGTACATGGATTTTTGGCGCATTACAAGATGAAGATCACATCATCATCATCAACATTACACTTTGTTTCAGGATCCAGTTGGGTACAAAAACAGTACAAGGGAAAGAAAGTCCAGAAAGAAGTTTATTATGGCCAGGGGTGTGAATATTTACATAATTCGTTCTTACTGCATTTGGAAAATAGTTTAATATCTGATTCTGTACTTTTATTATTTTTGTAGCGAATAAAAATAACATCCATCAAATTACTCTGTCCACAGTTTTCTCCCTGGGGCCTGAGTGTTAAGAATTTTGTAGGAAATTTTAACAATCGGATCCAAACTTACTACTCAAGTATGTTTCTCTTGATTGCATAATGTTAAAATGTGCTGTTTGGGACTGGTGCAGTTCATTGCTTTTGATCAGACAACAAGACTGGCCACAGTGAAGTTACTCCGGTCATGGGGACAATATTTCACTTTTCCCGAAATGTAACCTTGACTTTTGGGGGGATAGATGGACTTGTTCTCTTTGACCCCCACCCACCCCATCCATTTCCATTTTTATTTTTGAATTGCATGATATTTTTTAACTGATGCCTGTTCCTGATTGGTCATTTGTGACGTGTGACAGCATCTTACTTTGGCATATTACACCCATGTCGCAAATGACGCAGTTAACATTTTTATTAATAAGTTTGCTGGTGTTTGATTTTAAGGATGATTTGTTTATCACTTTGAATTTCACAAGGAGTGCATGTGGTATATTTTTTTACCACAACAAGGTGTTTCTTGTGTTATTTGGGACGTGTGATGCAAAATCTGTCGCGTCACTCCCACAGTTGTCACAAATGACAGTAGCACTACCACTTCTGGCTTCATTATCATTTTGCTGGGTTTCTTCACATGTGTTGTCACACTTACTTTTTATAAGTGATGAATAAAAAATTGTATCATTTCAAATGGGTGTCTTGTTTTAGGGGTGTCGGATAGTGCAGTGGTTGGAGCACTCGCTACTATGTCGAAAGTGAAGCACCGTCCGGTGCGGTTAGCACTTGGATGGGTGACCGCTAAGGTGTGAAGCGACAAACAACAACGCCCCCAGTTGACTCAACTGTGATTGAGTACCTACTCTCTTGAGGGTGGGGAAGGTAAAGCAGCGAGGGAGAGAGTTGGGCATCACCCTCATTACGCTGGCCCAAGATAAGTGTGATCTCCAACATCACGCTCCCCTACGGCCACAAGGCTATGGGACTACCTTTACCTTTACCGTCTTGTTTTATTGGAATAGAATTGTCTCCTACGTAGTGAATGTCATTTGTGACCAGCAACACCCATGGCACCAACATGGACATCAAAATCCAAGACCAATCCCTCAGCACAGTGGATAGCTTCAAATATTATTAGAGCAATTGTATCAGACAATGGGTCCTGACAGGACGTCCTCTCCAGGATAGCGCAAACAACTGCTGCCATGACTAGGTTGAAGCCCATTTGGAAAGACAGGACTACACTCTAAGGTAAGGTTGATGCACTCCTTTGTCATCTCCATCTTCGTATTTGCTTGCGAAACATGGACCCTGACAGCAGACCTATAACAAAGAATACAAAGCTTGGAGATGAGGTGCCACAGAAGACTTCTGGGCATTTCCTATACCCAACACATCACCAACGATGAAGTCCCACAGACCATCACACAACTTACAAGCCATTGGACAACATGATGACAAGCTCACAGTAGTGAAGAAACAGAATCTTCTAAGGTATGCCCTCGTCACCAGAACATCAGACCTTGCAAAGACCATCCGGCAGAAGAAGAGGGAGAGATAAAAAGTGGGTGGAAAAAAACCTCGAGAATGGACTGGCTTGACACTGAGCCAAGCTTTGAGGGTTGCTGAGGACAGAAAAATTGCGTACGCTGGTTAAACGATCATCAGTGGTGCCCCAACAACTTCCAAGTTATGGGATAGGATAAGGTAGGATTTTTTTATGTCTAAAAAATATGTAACAGTAAAATGTAAGTAATTTTCCTTTATGTCAGTAAGGCTAACATTATAGTCATAAAACACAATCGAGAATAAAGCAGTAGGTCACAGGAATTGATTTAAAATTATATAAACTGTAATCATATTTATTTGTTCTCTCTCTCTCTCTCTCTCTCTCTCTCTCTCTCTCTCTCTCTCTCTCTCTCTCTCTCTCTCTCTCTCTCTCTCTTATTCACACACACACACTTATATGCGATCAGCCACAATCCCCCTCCCCCACACACATCTAAGCACAGATACACCCACAGACACATCGGTGTGTTATAAGAAAGACAATCACTCAAACTTGTAATATTCGTTCATATTCATGTGTTAAGGCAAAATGTTACACTGCGTTCATGTGCAGCATCACAGCGACTTATTAAAAAGTCATACAAACTTTAAAAGTCCTGACGCTCATGTCCTAGACAGGTGAGTGCCAGCTACATTAATGCACCCAGGCACAATACCCCTTTTGGCCCATTCCTGGTTGCACAGTATTATGCCCAGTTGTCCGAGGAAAGAGGATGCGGCTATGTCAGAAAGTTGGCAGCTTGAGATGAAGCCTGTATTAGCTAGCTCTTTCATGTGTGACTTAAAACAATAAAAGATTAAGAATGTTTACATTTTGGATAGATCTAGATGATTCTCTATAATGTTCAGCTTTTATTTCTTTTGTCTTTACTCACCTATATGCAGTTGGCTGTTATTTTATTCAGCAATCATGCAGGTTGCATCACCCTGTCATATGCTGAACCTGTTTTGTCAACCATGTACATGATTAGTGAGCTGCCAGATAGCAAAGGGCATAACCAACATTAACACATTAGTACATTCAATATTCATCAGTAACTGATGTTCACAGTGCAGTAGTAACTTTATTAAATGAAGAAAGAGAAGTTGGAAAAGTGCATGAAAGTACTGTTTTGTAACATTGTTAAAATTATAATTTCAATAATCTCAACTGTTTAAGTCCTCAGATTTCTTAGACATTGATTTTATCTTGTATTGTTAACAGGCCGTTCACCTTACCAAGTCACTCTGTAGATTGAGATTCGACAATAGTGAACACACTAAGGACTTGGCTGAGGAATTGGACCGTGCCATTGACCATGCACGCCAAGACACTGAAGGCAGTCATAAAACTGCTAAGGTAAAATTTGGCTGAAGGAAAAGTTTGTTAAAAAAGATTAAAAGAATTTGATATTGACGGAAAGAATGTGCTTGTTCAGAAGAATTATAAGTGTTGGATATCTTCTTATTTTTCTTGCTGTGATTGTAATTGCTCATTGTGCTGGACATATTGTCAGAAATGTCTTGACATAAAATTGCTTGGCTTCAGAAATAACATACTGATGTTCAAAACATGTTTTGTTTCAGTGGGCCACAGTGTGCCTACAAATGCAGCACTCAGTAATGAAGTTAGCCTGTGCAGCAGTCATCACGGAATTGAAGCGCCTGCAGGCAAGCACCAACGGCTTGCCCCATCCCCCTGGCATGCCCATTGTGTCAGCCATCATGGACCGCCTGTCACATCTCTTTCCATCCTCCATGGTAGAGACAGGCCAAGGCCTCATTGACAAGGCCTTGATGTACAGTGAGGCCTCTCGCAGGCAGACTTTCACCAAGTGGCCACATATGGAATACAAGTAAAGAGACAATTGTTGTTTTTTAATTTTTGATTATTTGTTTTTCAGCTGTTTTATTTGTTTATAATTAACCCTTTAAGCCCCAGCCCAGTCACAGGCTGACTGTCTCTTAAATCTATAGGTTATGGGGAAGTTAGTCAGTCACTTTTTTTGGAACTTGAAAAATTACACTTAAAATACAAAAACGAATTTTTAGGTTACCAGATAATTTTTTTTTTAGCATTGCCAATGTACTTTTCTTTCATTTGACAAGCATATATTCGTGTTGTATATAAAGTTATTAAGGCCAAAAAAAAAATCAACTCTAAAATCACTTTTTTTTTCGGATGATAAGTTTTTTCACTGTAACCCGCTTTCCACCATGTCACAGGTTCCAATGTAAAAATTTATCCAAGAAAACTTCACGAAATGTCCCTGCTACAATTTAATATAGAAATAAGCAAAGAAGCCTTTTATGAGTTGTGATGCAATAGCACAAGGTTCGAGCATGAACATCGATTTATTGTATAAACTCCTAAAAATCGTAGCACCGGTCACATAGAACTTATTTACTTGTGTTATATACCACAGAAAATGGCGAGAAATAACAAACTATAGTGCTGATGCACTAAGGCATCAACAGTGAGTAGAGGTCAACCGGACTGTAACAGTCCATCTGGGGTTTTCCACTGTTGCAAAATATTATGCCCTAGCTGGTACTCCAAGTTCTATGCAATTCTAAGCCACCTCCACCCTCCCCCTGTCCCCACACACAGATGGAAACAAAAAGTACAAAAACCCCCGAGAAAAAATATCGAGTTCCAAGATTTTTATTTTTCGTCCGATATATTTTTTTGCGGGACACCTCCGTGCCGCATCCAAGTTATTTTGTCGGTCATTCAATGCGTTCAGAGAAAGTGCCCGCCCACGAATGTTATACAGAGCTATGCTATAAGGCCTACTATATAGGCCTACCATGAGCAAGAAAAAAAATCGGGCGACCACGACTGGGAACAGTAGCCTATAAACAGAGGTGCCTACCGTACGCGCTGGCGCGTATTTATACGAATTTTTAACATAAAATACGACAATACGAGCAATTCCTAAAAAATACGCATTTTCGTGGTGTACCCAAAAAAAAAAATTTTTTTTTCCGCCTTGATTTTTTATAATTATGTTTCGATCTGCTATTTCCTTTACTTGCTGACCCTAGAGCGCATGCGCAAAAATAAAATCTCGTGCGTGAGAGGTAGTGCGAGACTTTGTATCGGCCATTGTGGTAAACATGGTGTCGCGAAAGCGTTTAGACGAGAGTGACGATGAGAGCGAGTCTGAAGAAAAGCGGGTTAGGTTGCAAGTAAACAAAAAGCGCGACAACATTTCTTACGCGAATACAGTGAACGTTTTTGAGGAATAATCGAATCTTCGAAAGGAGTTCATTATGCTCATTGCAACAAAGAGTTCAGCATTGCTCTGCATACAACATTCAGCGACACTTACTGACTTAGATTAGGTATTACTATTACGGACGAACGTTTTATTTTGGTTCAGGATGTTTTATTTTGCTTTTATTATATAGTACAAACCTTTAGAAGATTTTAAAAAAAATTAAATTGTTAAAATCGGTCAATATTAAGGCACTAATTTAACTGTTCAAAGTGGGTAACCCTCACATAAAAATAAAACGAGTTTTTCCCAAAAGTGGCTCGGGTGTCTAAAATTAATACAAAGTGCATAAAATGGCACTGTATTTACACAACAAAATGCAGAACACTCTAATATGCTCAGAAAACAAAAAGTGTTGTTAGTTTGAGGAGAATATACGAAAATAATGATGCATTTATATATATATATATTCATAATAATTAATTGTTGGACAATATGAAGATCTTTGGGGAGGGGGGGGGAGGGGGGGTATGGAGTAAAATACAACACAAAAAATAATATATTAGTGTGCATTTGTGACCATAACTTGTTGAGTTTTATATTATTTTGTTTCATGAGGATTAAAATGGTGAGCTGGAATTAGTATGAATTGATGTTTTGTGAATGTGGCAGTTTTCATGACAATAATTCTTTGATCAAATGTTGCGAGTTGCGCGAAATCTGACATTACACAGAATACACATTTTTCATGCAGCCTGTACACAAATGGTCAGACTGGGGGTAGGCACCCAGAGCTGCCAACCCCTACGGAACGTCCGTAGTTTCTCCGGAAAATGGTCTTTAATTCCGCAACTACGCCATTTCAAGAAATACTACGGAAGAAAAATTTCAAAGCATACCTATTTTTTTACAAGTATCGAAACAAAGCCGCGAGAGACGTAGGCCTACTAGGCTTTCGTCAATATCATAGACTTTCGTATAGCGCTTTGCGTGTGCGCTATTTTTAGCTCAGCAGCCACTGCGCGGTAGAGAGAGAGAGAGAGAGACCACAGTCATGTCCTGTGATCCCCGTGTTTCCTTCAGGCGATTACACGCGAGTTTCTGCCCTAGCAGAAGAAAAGCCCTAGCATGTCTATGCCTGTGAACCTATAACGGACAATGTTTTTTTTGTTTTTTTAATATAAATAGCAGCTTTAACAATTTGGTTTTAAACATGGCTTACTTTACTACAGGCCTACTCAACGCGCAACTGGAGTCTGGGACTGGAGGCCTACTTTGTCTATGTAGATTACATTAGTGTGAGACTTTTCTTTATCACATCATGAAATTAAATTTAAGTTTACTTGTTTATAAGCTTGTAGAAGGCATATTTTATTATATATTTCTTTCAATTTAGGTGATTTTTATTTAATTTTAATCATGGGCTAGTGCTTAACTCCCTCTAAGTTGAGTGCAGTAAATCCACTAATATGTGACTGAAAGTAAATAATTATACATGGAAGGATACCAAAATATCTGTAAAATTTCTTTGAAGACTCAAAAAAAAAAAAACCACCCTATCCCTCCTGTGAGCCGATACATACTTATTTGCTCAAAGCCGAAGCAGTGCTCCCTTGTTTCATACTCATAGAGAGTGATACAAATAATACAAAGAACAGCAAGTAGTTATAGTCAAAAACAAGAACTACACAATTAACACTAACCTCTGTGGCGTGCCGGTTTTGCAAGGATCGGTTTTGGGTCCTGTCCTCTTTGTTCTGTACACATCCCCTCTTTCTGACATCATCGATTCTCACTCTGTCAATCATCATTCCTTTGCGGACGATACACAACTTCATAAACCTTGTGACCCACAGGATCTTGGCATTACAATAAATTCGATGCAAGAGTGCATCTGTGATGTCAACTCTTGGATGACGTTCAACAAATTGAAACTTAATGACGAAAAGACAGAAGCCATAATTATTTCATCTCCTCGCATAACATCTCAGCTTCCATCTTCCTTTGTTGTTGGTAACTCTGTTGTCCAGTTTTCTGATTCTGTCAAAAACTTGGGCGTGATTTTGGACTCTCACCTGACTATGCAAGCTCACATTCAAACTCTAATCCGAAACCTAAATTTTGAACTCCGTCGAATCAACAGTATCCGTCACTTTCTGTCTGCAAAAGCCACTCAAACTCTTGTCTCAGCTTTCATTCTCTCACGGCTTGACTATTGTAACTCTTTCTTCTGTGGTTGCCCGGACTATCTATTGCAAAGACTTCATAAGATTCAAAATAATGCCGCCCGTCTCATTCTTCGCATTCCAAAATCTGCCCATATAACTCCTCATCTTAAATCCCTACACTGGCTTCCCATTGAACAGAGAATTGAGTACAAAATTGCTTGCCTCTGCTTCAATGGTCTCTCTTCATCCGGCCCTTCTTATCTCAAAACCATGGTTAACCCCTACATACCCTCTAGAACCCTTCGATCTTCTTCTGCCCAAAATCTCTCCATTCCACGAGTGAACAAGTCCTTTGGCAAACGCTCATTTTCATTTTCTGCTCCCACCGTCTGGAACTCCCTTCCCATGTCTCTCCATTCTTCCCAAACATCTGCTGCCTTTCGTTCTGGCCTCAAGACCCATCTGTTCAAACGTTCCTTTGCTGACATCACAATTTAAATTCGTGTTGAACTTGGCGTGTGTGTGTGTATGTGGGTGTGTGTGTGGGTGTGGGTGTGTGTGCGGGTCTGCGTGTGCGTGTGTGTGTGTGCGTGCGTGTTTATATTATGTAATTACATTCTGTATGTTTTGTTTACCATGTTTTTATATTGTTATTGTTTATGTGAATGTAAAGCGCTCTGAGCTTTCATTAGAAAGGGCGCTATATAAATGTTAATTATTATTATTATTATTAACCTGTGTGGTAAGCACAATCATTATTAGGACAGTTTCAGTCGCTTGAGGGAGGGCTCTTTTGTTGATTTATAGCCTGTTTTACACCCGTAAACACAACATTTTCTCCCCATCTTTGGCGCTCAAACAACACGTTCAAAATAATGTACTTCTCGTCACCTACGAAATCGATGTGTGTTGGTAATAGTTTCACTGCAAGTAAATAATTATACATGGATGGATACCAAAATATCTGTAAAATTTCTTTGAAGACTCAAAGAAAAAAACAACCACCCTATCCCTCCTGTGAGCCGATACATAAGCCTACTTATTTGCTCAAAGCCGAAGCAGTGCTTCCTTGTTTCATACTCATAGAGAGTGATACAAATAATACAAAGAACAGCAAGTAGTTATAGTCAAAAACAAGAACTACACAATTAACACTAACCTGTGTGGTAAGCACAATCATTATTAGGACAGTTTCAGTCGCTTGAGGGAGGGCTCTTTTGTTGATTTATAGCCTGTTTTACACCCGTAAACACAACATTCTCTCCCCATCTTTGGCGCTCAAACAACACGTTCAAAATAATGTAGCCTACTTCTCGTCACCTACGCAATCGATGTGTGTTGGTAATAGTTTCACTGCTGACTGGAGACAGAGGCAGGCTAAAGTCGGCCTCCAGTCTACAATCGCGCGTTACGTTGAGTAGGCCTGTAGTAAAGTAAGCTATGGTTTTAAACCAATGCAGTATCCATGCCATTAGTACATGTAGTGAGCCATTGGGTTAGCTTTTCCGAACAAAATGTTAAAACTGTTGTTTTTTTTTTTTCAGGAACATTTCTATCATTTTAAAAATAAATATTTCAAAGTTAATGCTTTTTGTGTTGGTGTTTGGTTTTTATTTAAGCTAATATCAACATTTTAAATAATGCTCATTTTATCATGTGAAAATTCTTGTTCGTACATTTGCTACTGAAATTGAGCTGAAACTACTGATATTTTTCTTTGTTTGCTACTGAAATTTTTTTTAGGGGTTGGCAGCTCTGGGCACCTCTGTATAAAGCGCACCCCTGGGCCCCGGCCGGATTTGAGAGATTTCTTGATTCAGTTGTTCTCCACCCTGTATTAGGACAATTGCTTGAAAGTTTGTGATGCACTGATGGCGAATAATGATGTATAGTTATATTCTCTGCAGATGGGCCCTGCCAGAACCAATGGCACAAGCTGGGTTTTATCATCAGCCCAACTCTCCTGGTGACGATCGTGCCATGTGCTTCACGTGCAATGTCTGTCTGGTTTGTTGGGAAGCCACAGATGAACCATGGTGAGACAACCTAAAAGAAAAAAAAATCCATTTAGAAATTGTTTCCATCAAGGTTAAACTATTCAATAACAGACTTGCAACATTACCTTTATAAACTGCGCTGTATAATGATGCATTTTCTAAAGGTGCATTCAAAAATGGGACAACCACTAACGAGAATGACCAAGTTCACAATATAACATAGGGTGTCCAGCCCTCTATTTTGAAACAGAAATTAGATGGGATCCTCTAGCGAGACTTCCCACAAACATATTCATGCCCATTGCAGCGAACGACGGTAGTGAATCAATCTTAGACTAGTCGGAAAAGCCTATTGTTGCAAACAAAGGAATTTCAAAGCAAACAAAACAAAACCTGCTGTGGCAGAACTCTGGTGTACACAGCTACATCTTTTCTGCTTTATCTCGTCCTCAGGTTTTGCAGTAAAAAATATCATTTATTTCTGCCATCAACATAACAGACTTGCCTACCGTTCAGATTTTCCGTACTTTGTTCCGGAAAATTGGCAAAAACAGGTTGTGTTACGGAAAATACGGATATTTTATAAGCGTTCCGGGGGAAAAAAAAGTTAAGGATTTTTTTGTGACAGGGGTTGGGGGGAGGGGGGGGGGGGTGTCTGTGGTTTCAGCCATTTAGCCATAACCCATTTCCGAGCAACTTCCGACAATTTCCTAGCGCATTGCGAGCATGCGCAGTCAAACTGATTTTAAGTTTCCGGCATGTGCCCTGTTGCTACTAGTGTAGTTTGAAATCTCATTTCCACTTGTGTTAATTTAACTCTTGTGCTCGGTGATAAGAAATGGCTAGTAAACGGAAAAATCCCACAGAAGTGTTCAGTGACAGTGACAGTGATGCTGCTAAGACACCACCAAAGACAACACATAAAAAAGCAGCGGCGTATCCAAGCATTTCGTGACGATTACACTCGTGATTATCCTTGCCTCTTGGCTGGAAGGAAAGCAAGCTATGCTTACTGCAATTTCTGTGACAAAGAGTTTTCTGTGGGGCACGGAGGTGCAGATGATTGTCGCAGGCATTGCGAGTCTGTTAAACACACCGACAATGAAAAGAAAGAGAAGGAGAAAAACAAGTGTCAGAAGATTTAAGGTTTTTTTGTGCAAGCCCCATCATCTACTGCAGAAAAGAAACATGGCGACTCCTCTATTCGTGCTGAAGTCATGCTCGTTGATTTAGTAACAGAATTAAACTTGCCCCTGTCATCCCTGGACACCTTCAACAAAACTCTGACAGGTATTCACAAGCCACAATGGTTTATAGGGCAAAAAGTTGCACCCACAAAAAAAGAACAAGAAAAACAATCGCAAAAACTTCCAAAAATTTGCCTCAGAAAGTGAGAAACTCTACATAACAGAAACTTATTAGAGGATCACAAAGCACAAACTCAGTGGCAGGTTAACAGAAAAATAAAAACACAGCTACACGAATGATACACAATATACACACAACAAACACAACTAAATTCAGATAGTTGCATTTATTTGTTGTAATTATCATTGTCTTCAGTGTAAGAGATGTGAAGTTGTCATTTATTTCATTTTATATTATTTTATTTACAGGTCAGAACATGAGCGTCACTCACCCAATTGCCCATACATCAAAGGAGAACATACGCAGAATGTTCCCTTATCAGGTCAGGACTTCTTGGTTGTTTGAAAGAAAATGTTAAATTTAGCTCTATTGAGCACTTTGCCATGCCAGACCTTTTTCCTGTTAAATTGTTTGTATTAACCCTCTAAACCCCACAGGAGTCTAAGCCTTATCTGCTTCTATTTCCCAGGTCAAGGCAAGTAACTCCGTCAAAATGCTACACCATGCACATACAAAAATTAATTAAAAATGCACCACCCAAAATTATGTTCCACTTATCATTATTAATAAATCAACCACATATTTTTCTTCAAAATTAAATGTTACACCTAAATTTTTACAAAGTTTTGCAACTGGAAAAAAAAATCTGAATGTCAACATTGCATACTGCACAACATGCAGCAATACGATCACTGACTCAAATAATAAAGCACCGATTGTTCATCGTTTTTGTTATTCAAATCCGACAGAAAAAGATCGTCAAAGTGAAAGTCCAAATCACTATCCTCTCCATCATTAACCTGTACCAAATCGGCCTCCTAAAATCCTTCAAATGGGTCATTTTCTTCATCAGATTCTGCAAGAATCTGACGCCATAATTCTCCGCCTCTCAAACTTCAAACTTTAATCAAACTTTGAAAATTCACTGTGTGCATTCTACACACTCTAAAATTGCCGTGAAAACACCGCCGGAAACAGCAGGAAGTCACGATCACGTGTGCGAGAATCTCGCACGTTTGCTATAAATAGATTTCCACATGGCAGGCTCTGATCAGACCACGTCATTACCGGCCGCTACCGGTCGCTCCGCGCATATGCACATAGCAAAAATATCGGTCGCTCTAGGTCGCTCCGCGCGTTAGAGGGTTAATGCTTTTGGTGAAAAGTTGTGTATGATATTGTTTTTTTTTACATTTTGTAAACCTACTGTGGATTTTTATGAGCTTAAATCTGTCGTTCATTTAGATGTTTCAGGTCATGACAAATATTCATTCTTCAAGCTTATGTTTTGGACCACACAAAATCTTTTCTGCATTTCTTTTGCAATTTGCTGTTAACATCAGGGTTATGTCAAGGTCATTGTTTTTCATAATATAACTTGTAGTTGAGTTGACCATATGTGAGTGTTCAGTTGTGATCAAGGTGATCTCAAGGTCAACATGATCTTAACCCTTTCATTGGCAAGGGGGACATTCCAATGAGTAAAAACCCTTAGTCAGGCAAATCTGTCTAGCGATTGTAAAAACCTACAAAAAATTATAGTTTGAACAGTATTAAAGATTACTTGGTAGTATTTACATTTCTGAAAGGTAATTTAAGTTTCTACAAGACTATACATTGGGAAGGGAAATAACATTTTTATTGTTTTATTTTCAACAAAAAATATGTATTTATTTTTTGGTCCAAATGAGAGATAAAAAGAGGGAGTGAGAAAGACAGCGGGAGACAGTCGCATCATCGTTGTTGTATTTTTGACTCGCATACATAGCAATGTGAATCTATGTACTCAACCCCCCTCGCCCCTCTTCCTTCTCTTCCCCCTCCCCATTTTTTTGTGTCCGTCTGTCCATTGTCCGCTATCCACTGTGTGTGGAAAACTTGCAAGTGGATTAATATCTCAGAACTTATTTCAACTATCACAACCAAACTAAGTAAGATGGTGTATATCTATGGTATCTCATAATAAATGATCAGTGAATGAATGTCATCACTTTAAAGTTCTAGGTCAACAAATGTTAGTCAAAAAATGACAATTTTTCACAAAAATTCCAATTTTTTAAAGTTAATATGGAACATGATTATTTGATGTATGATAGATATCAACGAGACACATCTCCTATGCAAATTTGGTCAACCTCACTCCAAGGTCAAGGTTACTGTAGCAGTCCAAAGTCAGTATAGGTACTTTGAAGTGACCTTGACCCTAAATTATGAGAGCTATAAAGTTCAAACTTGTTATATTTAGAGGTTATAGATTGACCTTTTATATATGTTCCATTTTTGCATCGATCTTGAAGGTCAAGGTCATTTTAGGCCTTGCCAAATTATAAATAGTTAATCGTACAGTGGAATGGCTCTAACTCACAGTATGCAACATTTGGTTATTTGTTTATACATAAGCATGAGAGTTAATATTTCAGGACCTATTTCGTCTGTCACAACCAGCTTAGTAAGATGGTGTATATCCATGAGACTTCTGTGAAGGCATGAAGATCAACGTCACAGGGTCAAATGTTGGTTAAATAATGACAATTTTTCACAATTTTTTTTTTGTTATTGATATTGAATTTACGATTCTTTGATGCCTTTTTGATATTAATAAGACACACATACCATGCACATTTGGCCAACCTCTCTATTTATAGATAAGCAGTGGACGCGACCTAACGGAGCACGTGTTTGGGGTGTTTTGCTGGCAGACATCGGGCGACTTGACTAAAATTAGCATCGGGCAACATGAGCGGACTTGACAGAAAAAGGGTTCACTCATTATATGATAGGGGCTTTGCTTGTCTTAAATCTTCATCTGTACTGGGCACTCATTTTCATGTAGAATATTGGTTATAGGCTCCCTAATAAGCATGCGAGTCATGTTGGTCTTTGCCCTTCTAGTTGTTATTACACTGCACAGTATATCCCTGACTCTCTCCCGTGATATATCCCCACTTTGTGGAAATTTAGCGAGGGGCCGGTTAGCTCAGTTGGTCAGTTGGTAGAGCAGCTTACTAGTAACCGAAAGGTCCCAGGTTCGAATCCTGGAATGGCTAACGTGTGACCATATTATTTTTCCCTTACCATCAAGTGGTTTGCTGGTGTTTAGTTAATGTGACCAGTAGTTGTCTATACGCTCTGGTGTCCTGTGACTATAATCTACAAATGAATTAAAATTTAGTGCTTTAAGTTGCCAATGTGTCATTCTCATTTGTTCTTTTTCGTTCCTAATCTGTTCTATCAATCTACTTTTTATGCGCTAGACCAGCCACCTTCCTTTTTTCTTGAAAACTCTTCCAAAACATTTGTATATGGGGCCTGTTGGGTTAGCTTGGGGATATTGGACACTTTCTGCCAAATGGTCACTTGGGCTTTGTATAGTATTATTATTTAGCAATGTATAATTTGTGTTTTATTAATATTTTATAATGATGTTTATATTCTATTTTGTTTTTGTAAATGGGGGTTCAATAGATTACAGCCTCCACGTCCCCTTCTTGGGATGCCTTTATTGTAAAGTGACCGGCTGGTACAGAGCCTTTAGTGTTACCATTAGAGTTGTTTCAGCAGATCTTTTATGTGTATCAGGGGTGAGTCCTCTTTCAATCAACTTGTGGTCCTGATTTGGCTCTTTGCAGTGCACTGGACCCTAAAAACAATGACTACCTAACTAACAGCGCCATACTGGTTGCTCTTTAGCAAGCAAAGCCCTGCCTATCACTTATAGCATTGCTGCTAGAGCAGCCAGAAAAACACATATCCTTCGTAAAATATCAATATCTTTTGACTCATTAAAATTTTTTTAGCTCTGTTAACATACTCTGAAGAAAAAATGAATTTGCTAAACAACATCAAAAACAACTTTTTAAAAATAAAAGTTGTTGCGCTTGTATGCCTGTTTAAAATAAAATTGTGAATACGGCTTTATTTTTAACACAACACTGCTCAAAATTCTTACTTTATCCAACAACATGCTACAACTTTTCAGAAACCCATGCGGATCTGCTTGCAGTAACCATTAGTTTTCATGAAGCCTCTAGTAGGCCTACATGTCCGTTAACATTATTTTATTATAGTCTGTCATTTAGTTTAGTTTTTGAGACCTTTGTCCCAGTCTCCTACAGTGTTTCTTATCACAATTTCGGTTCGAAACATTTTGATGCTATGCTACTATTAGTAGTATTTATCATTACAAAAACGCTTCCATACATTACCAAACTTAAAAAAACAGAATCGTGCACAAAATGTGGTGAAGACGGTCAAAAATCAAACGGAAACAACTGGCCGCCTACGCTATAAGTAACACAGAGCGAATCACGTAAGAGAGAAGCAATCTGATTGGTGAGATAAATTTAGCTAGCCAATCACAACGCCGCTTTGATATGATCGTTAAAATTTACTGTCATGGCGGTCTAGCAGACGAATCCCGCTGATATCACCTACCATGATAAAAACGCTTGCAATTCTTTCTTTTCGACACAGATTTTTTTAATACTCCCAGAAATTTTTCAATCACCTGGAAAGCCACCAGGGCCCAAAAATCGATCTCCCGGAATTCCGGGAATTACCGGAAAAGTAGCATGCCTGATGAGTATTGATCTGTCGACTGCTCTGCCTTTGACGTCAAAATTTGGCCAGTCACATCCAGAAATTGTTGTAATTTTGCAGTTACCCACCCCCAACCTATTGGAAATGTCATGTTCCGGCAGCGGGTATTAAGAAGATCTAAAGTTTCTTTGAGGTGATTAAGACCAGCTTGGCGGTGGCTTAGCATTTTGAGAAAACGTAGACCTGTGCTTATTAGTATTGAACTTTTGATATGTGCCTTTGATGCACTAGAAAAGTTTGCTACTCCAAGTGAACAGAAGCTGATCAACATAACTACTAAAACTGCCAGCACACACTAAGCACCCACACACAGAGAGGAGAGACGGAGAGAGAATCAAATGAACAACACATGAGAGAGTGCATATAGGTCACAAACATTACCCTGAAACAAACTGTGATATCTTCCTTGAAACGGAGGTTTCACTTAAACTTATTATACCAGTACAAAGCTTCACCTTTTCTTTATACATTGTGCAAAAACCAACTGAAAGCTGATTTTTAATACCCAGTACTTAACAAACATTTGTTTACATGAATCAGGGATGGGAATTAGTGCGCCCCGGTCGTATTTACGCCCCATCGAGTCCTTCAAAGCGCCCCAGCAATTGTTGTGTACGCCCCATTTTTTTTTTTTTTTTTAAAATTTTTTTTAGGTGATTTGTGTGTTTAGTCAGCGGACAATAAAAAAAAAAAAAGGGAAGTAACTAGATGAACTTCCTAAGCGTGTTGTGTGTGACCTAGCAAGATTATGATTCGCATTTAGAATGCTTTCGTAGCCATAGGGACTGTTTTGACAAGACTGTATGCGAAATACACGCAAAGGAAAACCTTTGCCATTGCTAACTTGGGTTTATGCAACTCGGTCTCTTGTTTGTGAGATCCATGCGCTTTGCCGCAGTTTATGAGTTTGTGTTTCACTCACTGTGACTGTTTGTGTTCGATCGAGAAAAGGCTCGAGTATTATCAGTATTGTAAGTTTTTTTTTTTTTATTGTTGTTGTTATTACTATTTTTTGCTTGTTATGGCGCGAAGAGTCGATGTTGTCGAAAGACATCAACAGTTTTCTGATGCCAACTGTTGATATTCCTGGAACTGGAGTTGGCTGGACTGTGAATTGGACTATTTATTTGGCGACCGGACTGTTAATTTAAAGCACAGGCGATGGATCAGGAAGATAACGAAACCAGGTCATGCCTATTGTGTTTTATGCCAGATTGAGTTAAATTATGCCAACAAAGGTATTTCCAGTTTAAACAGGCACTTAAAGTCTGGATCACACGTCGATAAGGCTGCTGCTGAGGCAACAAATTCAGTGCTTACAGGTATTTTGTCTTCCAATTAAAATTTTATACTTATTTTCGTTTTATAGATCTACTCTCTGTTAGTATTATACTTATAGTCTTATCTTCATTAAATCATCACTTACAAGAAACAGCGGTAGAGGGGGAGAATGAGATAGTAACAGTCAGTGAGAAAAGAATTGAGTCTGACACCAGAAAAGAAGATGAAGGAAATGAGGTGTTATTAGTAAAAAAGATAAAGAAGCAATCAAATATTAGTTCTTTCTTTTCAAAGTTATAATTTTTTTTTCATTTCAACATCTAAAATTAAAAAATTCCAAAAGAAGATAAACTGGTTTATAAACTGTTAAAGAACTTGACTATTTGTATTTTATATTATAATATTAATAGTAAGAAAACTATACAGTGAAATATTTGGTTACAACTATGTAATGCTTCAGCTGCAAATGTCTTTGTGAAATAGTAGGTTTAAAGCAATGCTAATACAAGACTCGTCCATATATTATGTCTGTATCTCCATGTGGTATGTCTTTACAGTAAAATCAAATTAGAGTAAAAATACATTTAATCACATTGTTTGAACAATTGGAACGGTGTGCATAATGTGACAAAGTACCAATCAAAAAGAAATGGTGGGAGATAAGTAGGACTTACAGAGAAAAGCTTTAAAGAGGTAAGAAGGAACAAGAAACTGATTAAATAATTAAAAACCTTGCATCATCTTTTTCTTTTCTAGCTCTTAAAAGAGGCTACAAAATTGAGTTAATTTTGATAAAATGAATTTTCTTCAAGGGGGCTCCGCCCCCCTGGTCCCCCTACAAGGGCTTTGCCCCTTGACCCCACCGGGGCCTAAGCGGCCCCTGGACCCCGGCTTGCAGTTGCAGTAAGCCCCATCAACTTTTGGCAATTCCCATCCCTGATGAATCAAATTTTATTGGTTAGAGAAATTCATTTGTATAATTTATGCATGCATGTGGGTTTTTTATCATCATCTCTGAAATGCAAATTAATTAAATGCATATTTGATTGATAAATTGAAGAAATCTCATAAATTGACGACTATGTCTGTCAGCAATAACAGACGACACCAAAAGAAATATTAAGAAACAAAAGCAAAATAATGCATTTTATTCCAATTTTCTTGGTTTGCTTATATTAGTAGCATGAATAGACTTGAGATGGCTGTTTTTTTTTTGCATAAACATAACTTTTTTTTAAATCTAAATTTCCTGATGGTGTCGTATGTTATGCTGACGGACATATTAGTGAATTTACTTATGTAAAAAAAAAAAAAAAAAAAGTCAAGATTAAAATCCACCAATAAGAGCTTCTTATCTTCAACTTAAAAGCAGCATAAACAGTTAAATTAAAATAATAATATTTTTATAATTTTTTTTATGTTTGTGTCCGTCAGCATTAACGTAGGACACCGTCCAAATTTTCATGTCATTTTCATATATAACTAACAAATTAAAAGTCCCACTGCTCTTTCCTTTCAGGGTATAAAAGTACATTATATTAGGTATATTTTGCACCAAAATTTAGTTTGTGCTAAGTTCATTTTTGACATTATTGGTCCTTTTCTGTGACCACCTTTTGACACCTAGTCATATATATAAGGACGACCTCTTGACCCTCACCAGCTTAGTGAAGCAAGGCATTATGATGCGTTGCGTCACATAGCCCATCGCAGCTCACTCGGACTGCAGCTAAAGAACGACTTTTAGCTTTGTGACCAGCAGCTGTGATTACAGATTTATTGTAATTTTTAAAAACTTTTGTTTATTGTTTTCATTTTTTACAATTGTTTCAGTGACATACGCCACCCAGCCTGCAATCTTGCATGGAGAGAATAAGGAGGTAATGCATCAAATTCTCTATTTTTTTTATTCATATTTTTTTTATATATTTTTTTTGGGTGGTGGTGGTGGTATTTCCAGAGGGGAGGGGGATCAGAACAAGCACAATATCAGCCCATTGAAAGCCATATCTCAAGAACTATTGAACAGATTTTGACCAAACTTCATAGAAACATTACCAAGGTCATTGGCCACAAAGGTCAAGATGACTGGAGATTTATGTTGATAAATACGTTTTGCTCAATCTCTCAAAAACAGCTGCAACAATGTTGTTGAGTTTTGGTATACAGGTACTTTAAATCATGGGCCATCCTTCAGTAGCAGTCCGGTTGTGGGTCAGTCGGTTGGTATATTTCTCCGATAGTCCCTTTTTTTTTTTGGGGGGGGGGGGGGGGGGGGGGGGGAACACACTTTTTGCCTTATCTCAGGATGCTGTTAGTTCAGTAGTGTATGCAGTGTACTTGAATATCAGGCGATATTATTGCAACCTGTACAGGCAGTGGTTCAAACCCCATTAATGGCCCGAATTTAAATTTTTTTTAAAAGATGAAAACACACTTTTTGCCTTATCTCAGGATGCTGTTAGTTTAGTAGTGTATGCAGTGTACTTGAATATCAGGCGATATTATTGCAACCTGTAAAGGCAGTGGTTCAAACCCCATTAATGGCCCGAATTTAAATTTTTTAAAAAAGATTTTAAATATATAAATAAATAAAATAAATAACTAAAAAAAACTGTGACACTGCGCTCCTACTCTTTCGGATGAGAGTATAATCCAAGGCCTAGTCTGTATATGCATGCATTCCATCGCATGGACTTTAATGAGATCCTTGCACTCATGTCTTAGATGGGTGAGTGCCGGCTACACAAATACACCCAGCACACACTAGGCCTCTTCACACCATTCCCGGTCGCCAGGATTGTGCTCAGGTGTCTGGGCAACAGACTATGCATCCAAAGACTGCTAGTGGGCGCCTCAGGCGGCTTAAGTTAAATCCTTATCGGCCAACACCTTCACTTGCTCTTGAGCTGGAAAAGCGTTATTTAAAAGTGATTAAATAAATAAATAAATCTCAAGATTAACTAAATCAAAATTCATGATTTTTTAAATTTTTGGGTACTTTACCAGGGTTTGTACGCTCCTTGAATCTCCTTGAACGTCCTTGAATTTTCCATGTCTTGTTCAAGGGCCCTTGAATCTCCTTGAAAATAGCCAAATTGCCTCAGCTCCTTGAAAACTCCTTGAAATTTCAACCAGTGTATCTATCCATTGCTTGACCTAGAAATTGTATTGTCAAGTTTTCAAAAAAAGCCATTGAAAAATAAAAATTAATAAAACAAAAATTATAATATTATTTGTGTTGTCAACTGTTCGACGATCATAACTTTTGTCGTCTGTTAATGATAAGGGAAGTAACCTCCACTGGCAATTGTTCATTTCCTTGCTGTCGCGCATGCGCAGTTGTCGGTTTCTGTACATTCGTCGTTCTTCCGCTCTTGTACAGAAAGTACGAAAACAGTGAAAAGGACAGCGAAACCGCGCATGTTTTTGCTTCGAAATCTGAATATGCAGGGTGGCTGCTTGAAAAGAAAGGGAACAAGCATGCATGTTTCTGCCGCGTCCGCCAGAAAATTATCGATGTGAAAGTGATGTGTTGGACCAGCTGTTCAGCACACACATGAAAGCAACAAAGGACTATCAAGATCTTTGGGCTGTTGTGAGGCAGCTGTTACTTTTGTCCCATGGGCAAGCTAATGTCGAGAGAGGATTCTCAATCAACAAAGAGACCAGCACTGAAAATTTCTTCCAGCAGTCCTTGGTTGCTCGCCGACAAGTGCTGAACGGTTTCAGGAAGATTGGTGGAATCGACAAGGTGGACATCACCAAGGAGCTGCTATTATCAGCATCTTCTGCAAGGAGAAAGGACCACTACTACCTTGATCAACAAAAGAAAGACCAGGAACAGGCACAAGCAGCAAAGAAGAGGAAGGCACAGGAAGACTGTTGCTGATTTTAGAGAGAAAAAAGGAAGAATGGAGAAGGATGCTCAGCACCTGATTCAAGAGGCAGACAAGCTTTCTGAACAAGCAGAAGAGCAAGGGTGCGCTGAGACTCTTGACTCAGTCAAATGCGCTGAGGAGCAAATCCAAGGAAATAAAGATCCAGCTGGAGAAGATTTCCCGTCAGATTGATGAAGAGATGGAAAAACTGAAATAACTGAAAACTCATTCATCTGTATAAGGTGTATTATATATTAGGCGGTGGTGGTACCTCTTTCTGACTTTTTACAGTTCTATAACTTGTGTCTAAGGACAACATGCTTCACAATTATTGTTTAAATAGGTATAGACTCTGTAATCTGCATCATCATTATAGCTGCAACTTCATCGACATGCAATATTTATGTGTATAGATTTCATAATCAATATCAACATAAGTATCACCATCAGATTCATGACTGCAAATAATTTATGGATATCGCTGGGTAAGAGATTTTATCCTTTATTTTGACTACTTGTCAATTCTTATGTGCGTTTATAATTTTCAAAAACTTGAATTTTTGGAAAAACTCCTTGAATTTTTGGAAAAACTCCTTGAAATCTCCTTGAAAACTCCTTGAATTTTTTACAACAATTTGAGTATGAACCCTGTAATTACTACTAAGCATGTTAGATCATTAGTATTTGTACTTTCTCAAAGGTTGTTATTGTGCTTCACCATTATCTAAATGCGTTTTGCGCCGTATTAAACTAATTGACTGCCAATTTGAGTAATTTTTTGCTTCCAAATACTTCAGATAGTGTTGCCTAAGTTACATTGACCGCACCCCTGGAGGCGATTGCTGCTCGAGTATTTTTCAAAAAAACTGTAACAGTCTGCTCCTTATACATGTATTTATCCCCTTCCAAAACCATATACAAAGCTGGTTTAATAAACTTGATAGACCCACTCCCATCTCCCTTCGTGATTGTTGGGGATCTGAATGGTCTGGCCATCTTTGACCCTTCTCTTTTTTTTGGACCTGGATTGGAAACCTCATTCGGATCTCTGTGGGAGTGATCATTTTCCAATTTTTATAAAGTTTCTAGAAGATCAATCTGAGAAGCCCCAGCGGCACTGGAATTTCAAAAAACAGATTGGTACTGAATTGTACACTCCGCAGCTTGTTGAAATTACCAATGACATTTTAAATTCCGAAGATCCAGCTTTGGAGTTTTCTAATATCCTAATAGAATGTGCTTCCGAAAATATACCCAAAACATCTATTAAAAGCAGTGCCAGAAGACCCCTTGGTTTGATGAAGAATGCAAGACTCTTCATCATCAAAGGAAACAAACCCAGCGGAGTTTCTTTCAAAATCCTACAGCTGAAAATAAACGTAATCAGAAACCGCGAGCTAAACCTAGGTATATCTTTAAACAAAAAAGGCGTAAATCCTGGAAACCTTCTGTTCCAAACTTCATACCAAAACCTCTCCCAAAACAGTCTGGAACATAATAAAATGAATTAAAGGAAAAAACTCCAAAGCTGTGATCCAAGGTCTGAAAAAAAAAGGACAGATTATCACTGACAGAAAGCAGGTGGCTGACTTGTTGGCCTCTACCATCCATCACAATTCTTCGTCTGCTCATTATTCCCCAATATTCCAAAACATCAAAGATGAAAAAAAAAGAAGAGAACTCTGCTTTTTTGACTCCGATAATTGTAAACCATATAACCTTCTCTTTTTTATGGAATAATTGACAGATTCCATCCTGAAATCCAATAATTCTGATTATGACCCTGATGATAATCATTATTAGGTAATTTCGCACCTGCCTAAAGATTTCATTAAAAGTCTCTTGGCTGTGTTTAATCATATCTGGTCTTCTGGTTTGTTCCTATCCCTAAACCTGGTAAGGATCACTTTGACCCAAACAACTACAGGCCCATTGCCCTTACAAGTTGTTTGTGCAAAACTATGGAAAGAATGATCTATGAGCGTTTGATGTGGCAGTACAGTTAGAATCCATCAACGCTCTTGATATCTCCCAGTGTGGTTTCTGCAAAAGAGGAGCACTTCAGATCATCTCGTTCGATTCGAGTCGTTTGTCAGAAACACGTTGGTTAACGGCGAACATGTTGTTTCTGTGTTGTTTGACATACGACACGACTTGGAAGTTACGACTTGGAAGATCTAGAACTTCTAGGCTTCTGTGACACTTACCCATTTTTATAGACAATTTTTTAACCGATAGAAAGTTTCAGATCCGTCTTGGCTCCACTTTATTATCAGATTTTTTTTAGCAGGAGATGGGTGTCCCTAAAGGTAGCATTTTATCTCCTCTTTTGTTTAACATTAAGATCAACAACATAGTTCAAAACGTCAAATCTGGCATAGATAAATCCTTGTTTATGGATGATTTCTCCATCTTGGCTAAGGGTAAAACCGTGGCAGAGGTAGAGCGTCAACTTCAGCTTTGCATAGATAATATTCAGGGGTGGTAGAAGAAAACGGCTTCCAATTTTCACTTTCTAAAACCGAATGCATTCATTTTTATCGCAAACAGAACCAGGGTGTGAACCCTTCTCTCCATGTTTATGGCCAACCCATCAAAGTTTATAAACAATTAAAATGTTTGGGTATTATTTTTGACAGCAAATTTACTTTTCTGCCGCATATTAAATATCTGATGGAAAGCTGCCAGAAAGGTCTTAACGTTTTGAAAGTTATCAGCCACACAGACTGGGGAGCAGACAAGCAAACTTTGCTTCTCCTCTATTATTCTCTGGTAAGCTCTAAATTGGATTATGGTAGCATCATATATGGTTCTGCTAGGAAAGTCTATTTGAAAGCCTTGGATCCAATACATCATCAAGGTCTTCGGATCTGTCTGGTGGCGTTTCTCACTTCACCAAAAGAAAGTCTCTACTCTGAGGCTGGCGAACCTCCCTTGGAGATCCGCAGGCTTCAGCTCGCCATGAATTATTTTCTCAAACTTAAAGCAAACCCTGAAAATCCTGCTTATGGTTATGTTCTAAAAATACTCCAACAAACCGACAGAAATTCCTCCTTTTGGTATCAGAATACGTCCTCACCTTGACATTGCAGGCATAGATGTTGACTCTGTTATTGATGATCAATTGCTAACTCTACTTCCACCTTGGAACCTTATCAACCCCATTGGCAACTTCACTCTCGCATCCTTAAAAAAAAAACGAAACTTCCGAAGCTGATTATAAGCAACTTTATTTTGAACAATGTTCATTGTATAAAGAATATCAAATATTTTTACAGACGGGTTGAAGAAAGGAGACTCGGTTGCTGCTGCATCGGTCTTTGGTAGACACCTAGACCAGCCTTTGCAACAGCGTCTACCTGATTTTTTGTTCTGTTTATACAGCTGAGCTCAATGCAATTCATCTAGTTCTGAAACAGGTTTCTCAATCCAAAAGAACCTCGTTTTTAATCATGTCTGATTCACTGTCAACACTTCAGGCTCTTTCCACGAGAAAGATATCACACTTTTCTTTTCCTGATAAAAAGGGACAATAAAGCAATAAAGCATAAAGCACCCTTTTCTGGCAGAGATCCATGACCTCCATACACAACTTGTTTCTGAGAGTAAAAAGATAGTTTTTATGTGGGTACCTGGTCACATGGGCATCCGCAGCAATATTGCAGTGGACAAAGCAGCTAAAGAAGCTCTGCATCTAGATTTCCCTTCAGAGATTTTCCAGTTTGTTCCATAATCTGACCTGCGTTGTATGACTGGATCTTATTGTAAACAGCTGTGGCAGACTGAATGGTCTAGTCAAATCAATAACAAATTATTTCAAATTCTTCCGGATTTGTCTGCTTCTTTGAATTGCCTAACTTTGCATCCACCCGCAAAGAAGAAACTGTTTTGGCTCGCCTTCATATTGGGCATACTTATGTCACCCATAGTTTTCTTTTGAAAAGAGAAGAACCACCATGGTGCTTTGCATGTGACAAATCCTTTTCCGTTAACCATTTTATGTCTGAATGTGCTGATCTGGTTGATGAAAGGGAAAGATATTTTGGTTCAATACGATTTAATGAGATTTTTAAAGTACGCAATAGTCAACACCTTTTTCAATTTTTACATGTTGTTGGTTTGTTTTATCGCATATAAATCATATCGTCTTGTTTTGTAGTCTTGGTTAAATTTTATTGGTGAGAGTGAGACTGATTTTATTTACATCTTTTATTATATCTAATTTTACTTAATTTTGTGTGGTCCTGATTCGGCTCTTGGCAGTTCGCTGGACCCTATAAGCACCGCGTATCTATCTATCTATCATTCCATGTTTTCCTTTTAATTCTTTAGGATAAAGCTGAGTCACAGCACTGCCAAGAAAATTAACACTTTAAAAAAATGGTTATGTTTATCTGGAAATACATTTGAATGGCTTGCCATCTTATTTAAATTGCTATTTTATGCTTTGTAGTTTGTGCCTCTTTATGTATTTGAATGTAAATTGATTCTCAACTGACATAATACTTGGAAGATATGAAATGCATTTAATATCCTCCATGACCATATACAATTTATTTAATTTTACAGATTGCTTGCATGAGCACTACATCCAATGAAGATTTCATTGCAACATCTACACGAGACGGTGGTATTGTGGTCTGGGATGTCAGTCATATACTACAGGTAAATGGAATTGTTGTGTGGTCAAGAGCGTTATGTAATTATTACCATTATCTAATTCCTTGGTTTTTTTCACTGTTTGAAAAGCATAATGCAGACTTGACTACCTTCCGTTTTTGGCGGAAGATTCTTCCGAATTTTAATGCTTTTTTCCGCCCTTCCGCCCCTGACAACTTTTTTCCGCTGAAGAAATCGAAAATCTTCTGCATTCTAATCTAGTCTTGAATCCGTAAGGGAGATCGTAGTTTTTGTACAGAAGGGAGATAACCACTGTGCTGCACTCTTCTGTACTGAAGAACACAAAAGAAGTCTTTCTTTCTCAAACATGGCGACGAAGCGCGTAGTTCCCCTTCATGAAACTGACGACGAAGAAACCATTTACGTTGACAAAGATGAGAGTGAGACTGTAAAAAAGAAGAAATATGAAATTATGAGAATTCTTCAGTGATGACTGCCTGTGTGTACAAAAAATAAAACTTACTGTTGGGTAACAAAAAAAAATTAAAAGAAAAAGTTGTAATGTTATGTTAAAGGATCTTTGTACAAAGAAGAAAGTACAAGTGCGAGAGGCATATTCAGCGACAAATTTTTCTTCTGCTTTTGTGCTGGATTCTTCCACTTTTTCCGGAGTGTTCTTCTGTCAAGGCAAAAAGGAGGTAGGCAGGTCTGATAATGTCGAAAAGGAGGTGGGAAGGTTGCTTTGCTGGTTCAGTGGTAGTGGTGTTGTTTGCATGCAGATTCAAAAGAGCAAAATGTACTGTACATTCAGTGATGACGTTTGCTGCACATTTTTGCAATGCAATACAATAGCTGGAAAATAAAATTATCTTTATTATTTTTTCAGCAACGGTGTTCATTCTACCTTGATGCTTCTGATGCCTTGTCTGCTGTTCGGTCTTGCAGCTCTCCAAAGGAGGTAAAAGGAAAGAAGGCAGTATCCACAGATGAAGATCAGGTTGACAGGTATGAGCAGACAAATTAAAAAGTCTTCCAAATCAATTCTGTAAAATATTCTAACTAAACCTAAAATTTGGTTGAACATCCTTATTATTGCGCATTCTTGAATCGGTGAATGTGTATATCTTAACAGATTTGTTCTTGTGTATTTTGTTTTATATTTTTGAGCCTTTAGCACTGTGTCATCACCATGGCAAAGCTTTGTTTGTTTACTATAGTCAGAGCTGCCAAGTGCTACGCTTTGGGCGTAGTTTGCAACGCTAGAGTTGACTTGGCTACGCTGTTACGCCCGGTCTCGATTTGCTATGCCCGGTCAAATTTTGTCTAGCGTACCACTTTTTGACAAGAAAGTGGCTGTGTAAAACTCGCTCAGCAACAGCAAGTCGCCGTGTGACCGTTTTGTATCTCCCGCACGCACGCGCACTGCGTCTGTGTGAGCCAATCGGAAAGCGCAGTACAAAATTACCGGAAACGCTTAACTGCCATCTTAGTTCTTCGTGGTTTTAGACCATGTCAGAGTGTGCAGATTTTTACCATTTTCATTTCAACATGTCGAAGCGACCTGCTGGAGCGAGTACAACGAATGAACCGCCCAAGTCCAAAATGCGTCATGCTTGTCAGAAATACCGAACGAAATACAGTGAAACACATCCGTGCATCACTTCTTCAAAAGTCAGTGCCCAGCATGTGTTTTGTAGCATTTGCTACATGGACATTAAAATTGTTGAAATGCTACTCCCAAACGCCATTTTGCTACTCCCAAGTTGCCTTTTTGTTACTCCCGACCAACAATAGCAGTTGGCAGCTCTGTATAGTTGCCTCACGTCGCTAGCTCTTGTTTAAAGCTTCGGTACACATGTACTGCTGCTATTTTACCGCCATAAATGACTTTGAATATCGGGAACAAAGAAGCGTTACTTCCGGGGTTATTCCTAGTTATGTACTTATAATAGAAAGGGTGCTGTGATTTTTTAAAGTTGAACCTTGATTTTTAAGTCTTTTCAGTCTCAAAAGGGTGGAGTTTGAAACTCTTTCAGTAACTTTTCATGGATTTAGATTGATTTACACAAAGTGAGGAAAGGGAGGGGTGTATCTGATGGGGAAGAATGTCAGTTTGCCGATATTAGTGCAGGGTTCGTGCGCTCCTTGAACCTCCTTGAATTTTCCATGTCTTGTTCAAGGGCCCTTGAATCTCCTTGAAAATAGCCAAATTGCCTCAGCTCCTTGAAAACTCCTTGAAATTTCAACCAGTGTATCTATCCATTGCTTGACCTATAGATTTTATTGTCAAGTTTTCAAAAAAAGCCATTGAAAATTAAAAATTAATAAAACAAAAATTATAATATTATTTGTGTTGTTCGACGATCGTAACTTTTGTCATCTGCTAATGATAAGGGAAGTAACCTCCACTGGAAATTGTTCATTTCCTTGCAGTAGCGCATGCGCAGTTCTCGGTACATATTCTTCGTTCTTACGCTCGTTGTACACAGCGAAAAGGACAGCGACACCGCGCATATTTGCTTACTGAAGGGGTAAAAATGCCTGGAGGCGATTGTGTTTTGAATCTTTTGTGGTTATCGAAATCTGAATATGCAGGGTGGCTGCTTGATAAGAAAGGGAACAAGCATGCGTGTTTTTGCCGCTTCTGCCAGAAAATTATCAACGTGAAAGTGATGTGTTGGACCAGCTCAGCATTTCAGCACACACATGAAAGCAACAAAGGACTATCAAGATCGGGCCCTCAAGATCTTTGGGCTGTAGTGAGACAGCTGTAACTTTTGTCCCATGGGCAAGCAAAGGTGGAGAGAGGATTCTCAATCAACAAAGAGACCAGCACTGAAAATTTCTTCCAGCAGTCCTTGGTTGCTCGCCGACAAGTGCTGAACGGTATCAGGAAGATTGGTGGAATCGACAAGGTGGACATCACCAAGGAGCTGCTATTATCAGTATCTTCTGCAAGGAGAAAGTACCACGACTACCTTGATCAACAAAAGAAAGACCAGGAACAGGCACAAGCGGCAAAGAAGAGGAAGGCACAGAAGACTCTGTTGCTGATTTAAGAGAAAAAAAGAAGAATGGAGAAGGATGCTCTGCACCTGACTTAAGAGGCAGACAAGCTTTCTGAACAAGCAGAAGAGGAAAGGTGCGCTGAGACTCTTGACTCAGTCAAATGCGCTGAGGAGCAAATCCAAGGAAATAAAGATCCAGTTGGAGAAGATTTCCCGTCAGATTGATGAAGAGATGGAAAAACTGAAATAACTAAAACTCATTCATCTGTATAAAGTGTATTATATATTAGCCGGTGGTGGTACCTCTTTCTGACTTTTTACAGTTCTCTAACTTGTGTCTAAGGACAACAGGCTTCACAATTATTGTTTAAATGGGTATATACTCTGTAATCTGCATCATCATTATAACTGCAACTTCATCGACATGCAATATTTATGTGTATAGATTTCATAATTAATATCAACATCAGTATCACCATCAGATTAATGACTGCAAACAATTTATGGATGTCACTGGGTAAGAGATTTTATCCTTTATTTTGACTACTTGTCAATTCTTATGTGCGTTTATAATTTTTAAAAACTCCTTGAATTTTTGGAAAAACTCCTTGAAATCTCCTTGAAAACTCCTTGAATTTTTTACAACAATTTGAGTATGAACCCTGCAGTGGTGTATTGAGTGTTTCAAGTGATGAAAGTATTGGACAAGTACCGGATGGATACAATAAGCAGCAGAGCTTATTCTAGGGCGCGGGATGCGCGGGATCACGCACAAAAAGTTTTTTTCCCGCAAAGAAATTCGATGAGCGCGTTCGCGATCCCGCGGAGTTTGGAAATATCCCGCTACATGTCTTGATCGAAGCGGGCTTTACTGTGACGTTTCTGTCGTCTGCTATGGCGTAGCGGAAACTGGAGTTAACCTTTCTTCTGAGTGTGGCATCGATGAACCTGACCGGTTGGAACTGGTTTACAATCAGATTGGCTTCGAAAAAGCGCACGCTTTTCGACTTCGAATTCAGTGGAGGAACTGTGAAGAAAACAGTCACACTGTTTTCCCATGACTGATCTTCTAAAATAGCAGAGCTTTTATGCAACAGTTGTGAAAGCAAGGTTACAGATACCAGTTTGTGATATATTTTGTCTGCGGTTTGTGTGTATTTACTGTTTGGAGAGAATGCGACCCTTGACTGTTTCACAGTTTATCCGGGAACATCACGGGAGAAAACAGATATGGATATTTGTTTGTGTGTACACCCTATATATGCCGAGAAGACGCCCCCACTGTTTTGGTCAGAGGGGAGCCTAATCCCCCCCTTTTTTTCAAGGAAGGGGGGCCTGCCCCCACTTCTTCAAAATCCTAGAATAAGCTCTGAAGCAGTGGCTGATTACATTTACCAAACCAAATCATATTAAAAACATTTCAGAGGCACAGTTGTTTCTGTTGTTCATCACTGAAGTGTTAAGAGTTCTTTGTCACTGAAATAAAAGACTACTCCAAGTGTAAGTAATTGAGTTCAGTCAATCTGTTATGTTGTGTCCATCGTGCGTTTTTTGTTTTTTTTTAGGTACACTTTTGTTTTTTTAATGCCTTATACATGATTTTATCACATTTTACATTCATTTCTTTATTTCTGTTCCAAAACTCATTGTGATACATGAATAAAAAAAAAAGTTAATAAGCTTTGTATATAAAAGATTGATGAGCAAAAAAAGAACGCAGGTACAAGGGGATGAACTGTAGACAAAATGCAGGGTTCTAAAGGTTAAATTAATTTGTTAGTAAATAATGTAGTGTGTTTGTTTAACCCTTTTGCTGCTAGCTTGTTTTGCATGCTGTATGCTAGAAAAAATTTGCATTTCCGTCACTGTTATTGTTTGCTATAGCTCTTACACTATTCAAAATGAACCAATAAAAGAATGTATCCACGGAAAGGAAATTGAATACAATGTCATTTCTGCTACAGATAGAGGAGTAAATAAGAAAATGAAGATTTGCACGTCTGTAAGAAAATGTGAAATTCAGTTTTTGCTAAACCTTTTTTTAAAAAAATAATGTTCCTGACTGGCAAAATAAAATACATAACCACAATCATGCATGTTTAGTTGATTTACAAACTCAACAATGTTACGAATATGATCTCTTTATTATCTCAATAAAAGAGAAATTCACACTTGGTGCCACATATAAATGTTACAAGACGATAAAGGACAGTATAACAACAATAAACAGTTAACAGTAAAACAGGATAAAAGTATATCAAGAAGACATTACTGAATTAACCATTTAAAACTGTAATCGTAAGAAGTTACATGGGGAAAACAAATACCTATCACATGATTTGTGTTCAGTGTCATAATCATGATAGAGGGTGTTGCAACATAACAATCACTGCTGGCAAGCAATAATCGCATCAATATACAACAACGTAAGACTTTTAAATAAATATGTTCATAAAAGAATATTAAAATCACTAAGCACATAGGCCTACACTAAAACTAGTAAAAGGCAATATAAGGTCACAGTGGCACATACCCACTAATCTCGTGCGGATTGGACATTAACCCTTTAACACGCGGAGTGACCTAGAGCGACCGAAATTTTTGCTATGTGCATGCTCGCTGAGCGACGTCAGCGACCGGTAATGACATGGTCTGCTCAGAAGCTGCCATGTGGAAATCTATTTATAGCAAAGTGCGAGACTCTCGCACACGTGATCATGATTTCCGGCGGTTTCCAGCAGAGTTTTCACTGCATTTTTAGAGTGTAGAACGTGTACAGTGAATTTTCAAAGTTTGATTAAAGTTTGAAGTTTGAGAAGTGGAGAATTATGGCGTCAGATTCTTGCAGAATCTGTTGAAGAAAATGACCCATTTGAAGGAATTTAGGAGGCTGATTTGGTACAGGTTAATGATGGAAAGGAAAGTGATTTGGACTTTCACTTTGATGATCTGTTTCTGTCGGATTTGAATAACAGAAACGAACAATCAGTGCTTTATTATTTGTGGCAGTGATCATATTGCTGCATGTTGTGCAGTATGCAATGTTGACATTCAGATTTTTTTTTCCAGTTGCAACACATTGTAAAAATGTATGTGTAACATTTCATTTTGAAGAAAAATATGTGGTTGATTTATTAATAATGATAAGTGGAACATAATTTTGGGTGGTGCATTTTTAATTAATTTTTGTATGTGCATGGTGTAGTGATTTTGACGGAGTTACTTGCCCAGACCTAGGAAATAGAAGCAGATAAGGCTTAGGCTCCTGTGGGGGTTAGAGGGTTAATTATAAAAATCATGCCACGCACACTGTCATAATAGAAACATCATACGTTCAAATTCTTAACCATTTAATAAAAAGATTGCGGTGGGTATAAAACTATTTCTATGGCATACACTTTTCAGGGTGGAGAATTCTCCGCGGATCCGCGGATTTCCGCGAAAGGCATTTGCATTTCCGAGAAAAAAATATTGAGTTCCGAGTGTGAGAAGCTGAGGGGCTACACTTTACTGGGCATAGCGGCCAAAAGCGGCCGAATGTCTAAACAGGCAAAACGTCCAAAAGCGTCCGTATCAACCATGTGGTTATATTCTCGCGTTGTTTGAAAGATTGCGAGACTTCCGGCAATTGACTTCCGTTTTATTCTGTTGTGAAAACATTTGACTGCATTTCCACAAGTTTTCTCTGTGATGCATTCGTTTTTTCGATTTTTGTTTTCAAATTTTATTGTGTGTGTGTGTCTAAAATGGATTGTTTGGATTCTTCAACTGATGAAGGGGAGTTTACAGGCTTCCATTTATCAGACATTAAAGTGAGAGAAATGGACTTGGAGTCGGAGGAAGAGATCGGTACTGACATTAGACAATTAGTGTCAGAAGTGTGCATGCATACGATCTTTCAGACTGGCATGAAAGTAAAGAACAGAAGGGGGCTTGTTTGGACTTTTTAAAACTTTTTTTTTTAATACACATGGAGTAATAAAAAACAAGACATGACAAGAGAAGTAGAAAAAGGTAGATAATCAAAAGAGAATTTATTTCTGTTCAGTTTGCATTTTATTTCATTTAAATCTATACACTAGTCACTAATACCTAAGATGTGGTGTTTTTACTAACGTACCCCTAAATATCTCTAAAATTATAAAAATTCTTGCCTGTTTACAGCTAAAAAAATAGACAACCGTGTGCCCAGTAAAATTGGAAATGTGGAGTTTGTGTGTAACAGTGGTGGACCTCAAACTTTGTTAGGCCTATAAATCAAGATTCTTAACTTTTTTGAAAGACATGTGCATAAAACATTCTTTTTTTTGTTGTTTCTATTCATGTTTACTTTGTGCTTTTTGCTTTCAGGAGAGGCCCTAAATTACTTTCAAAATTGCATACATTCATTTTCTTCCAGGGGGCGAATACCGGGGCTTCGCCCCTGGGCCCCGGCCGGATTTCAGAGATTTCTTGATTCAGTTGTTCTCCACCCTGACTTTTAAACTTTGGTGTACTGTAGCGCCTACCCGAGGGCAGGAGATTGAAGTGCCGTTCGATCACGTGACTGCGGTCATGAAGTATGCGACGGGCCCTTTCTCGCCACTCGCCTTTCATACATCGCTATCATACTCACTTGTTTTCTCCCCCACAACCTTCCCACACACTCTCACCACTCTGTCTAACACATTCCTGCTGCCCAAAGACAAACTTCCATACCAACATACAAAGGTGAAAGTGAGAATAGAAGAGATGAACAAATCATAAAAGGTTTGGAGGATACGGTTTTGAACATGCAAGCGTCGGTGTTTCTGGAGGCAATAAATTCTAGATTGGCATGTTAAAATGTTATAACACTCCATGGAGAACTTCATTGGACGTCAAACAAAACAAAACAAACAGAAAAGAAATACACCGGCTGTATTACTAATTCTTCTGAAAGTATCTCTTCAAGCTAGGTTAGTGATTGAATCACTGCCAGTCACTAGATGTAAATGTAGAGTCAGAATTTACAGGTTCAAAATCTGAATCATAGTTTTTATGTCCATCAAAGTCTTCTTCACCTCTATCACTATTTCGCAATATTTCAGCAAGAACATCTTCGAGAGGCACATCATGTCGAACAGCCAGTCGGAGAGCACAATCAAACATATGATTTTACAACCATAAAACCTGATCTTTGTCAGTCAGAAACTTAGGACTATGCTTCCCGTTCTTTCAGAGAGGAAAGCTTCAAGGGAAGTAATTGAATGTTATGTGTGTTTTTTTTATCAATAGTTGATTCAGCCCCGATGCTTGAATCTTGATAAGTGTAACTCGAATTAATTTATTCACGCAGCCTGTTCACTCAGCAACAAGGCAGGAGTCGTCATATAAAGTTTTCCAACTTTATTCAGCAAACATCAACAACTGCACACAAGAATCGCTTTATGAAAAGCACTACAACCATCATTAAAAATCATCATAAATCTTCCCACAAGCAGACAGTGCATTACTTATATAGCCTCTCTGCAATAGAGAAAAAATTCGAACATTCCAGCATGATGCAATAACACCCAATCAAAACAAAAGTCATCACTGGAACTATGCACTGTCTTATGTCATTAGGTTAGGAAAATCGCTTAGCTATTACCAGATCTTATCTGGAAGCTTCGGTCGATAATAAACGAGTAATTCCAGAAATTTCTCAACAATATTGACCGACGAAAATTATTAACCTTTTACAAAGCTTCTTCTAGCAAGAACCCAAAATAAAATCAAAGGTAAATACACTCTGTTATTGTATGCTTTGCAAAACAAAGTGATCGGATCTATCATGCGAGTCTCAATCGTATCACTGAATTACTCTGAACTGGGAACTGAAAGTAACATAGTGTTGCAATTTTTTTATGTGCTTTGTACGTCCGATAAGCATTGCAAGGCAGTCAGAGAGTTCAAGTTCAAGTTCAAGAATACTTTATTATCTCAACAGAGAAATTATGACATACAATTGCTGATCGGTATGAAAACATTAAAACAATACATACATAGATAAAACAAGTACACCGTAGACTACATCTATAGTAAATTTCCAGTATTAAATGACATCTCAAACATCATCACAAACATCAAAATCTTATATAAAAAAAATATTACTTAGCGCTTATTTAAAAACTCAATAGATTTTGGAATAAAACTTTTTTGTTCTTACGAGAGAACATTGAGGCGACATTGAGGCACACGCAGACTGCGACCAGAGGGCAACATTTCATAATACTTTGCCAAAACATGTGAAGTGTCTTTCATAACCACTCCCGCCTTCCTCACCACACGGTATTCATGCAGTTCTCTCAAACTGTTTTGTCTTTCACGCGTCACTCTCGCACACACTCTCACCAATCTGTCAAGCACCCTCTTGTTCTTTACACTTAGCCCTCCAAACCAGCAGATAAAACTAAAAGTCAAAACTGATTCAATAAAACAGCGATAAAAAGAAGAAAGAATGGGTCGGCTGATGTTCAAAGAACGGAGTTTCTGAAGGCAGTACAGTCGAGGTCAGCATTTCTTTTCTATCGCAGCTGTGTTTTGGTCAAAGGACAGTTTGTTGTCGAGAATCGTCCCCAGGTATTTGTAGTTTGTCACTCCACTTTCGCACCGTCTATGTACAGGTCGGGGATGGGGGCGGGGTCTCGTCGGAAGTCGATCGTCATTTCTTTTGTCTTCGTCACGTTAAGGTCAAGAAAGTTGTCTTTGCACCATGTGCAGAAGCGGTTAACTTGTTGAAAGTAGACAGTGCCAGAATTGGAAAGGTCTTCGAGAGCGGTGTCGTCAGAGTATTTGATGAGAGGTGAGGAGTCAGAGCCAGTACAGTCATTAGTGTAGAGGGTGAACAGAAACGGTGACAGAACAGTACCTTGAGGAGAGCCAGTAGAAGTTTTTAGAGTGCCAGAGAGAGAATGTTGAAAGGAAACGGCTTGAGTTCTATTGGTGAGAAAACTGGTGATCCACAGAATTAGTTTAGGGTCGACATGGAGCTCCAGGAGCTTCATTGCCATCAGGTGAGGTTGAATAGTGTTAAATGCAGAAGAAAAATCAATGAATAGGATGCGAACGAACGAGCCAGCTTTTTCTAGGTGATTGTATGCATTGTTGAGTAGGGTCAGTGTTGAGTCATCAGTGGATCTGTTTTACTTGAGATCACATGACACATCCTCAGAACAGGGGAGGAGGGGTAAAAGCTTCAAGCAATACAGTATCATGGTGACTGTTACTTTTTTCATTAGTGTTTTTAAAGGAATGTGTTTTTTGCTTGCATTTTTCACATGAACTAAAGGCAGTTCATGTACTTTGCCTTTCCTTTGCCATCCCCGAAATGGGTAACAGAATGGCAGAAAGCAATACGAGATTGATTGATGCATTATGCTTGTTACCCCTTGTTGCAGCCATATTGCTGATAGCACGTCTCCCATGGTAATGCCTGTTGAAGCCACAGGGGAGCCACAGTTTGTGCAAGAGTTGGTGACTCTTTCTGTTCAAGGTAAGGTTCACAGATTTGCAAATTTCCAGAAGAATTGGTCTGCTGGTAAGAGACGTGAAAAGATCAAACAAGTGTGTGTTTGCAGAAAGTGTGTTATTATTTTGGAAATAGCTGCAAATTTGAAGACCTATACCTGTGTCCATGCTGCTTTCAGATTAGATTTTTGACGTGCATGCGTGCAGCAATGTGAGTATGTATTCGCACCCATTTCTTATCCCCCCCCAAAAATCCCAGATTTGTGCAAATATGTGCGAGGTGAGTCCTCATTATTTAATTTTTTTGTCGATCCGCGTCTGTACTATCCATCTGTGCAGAACTTTAAAATGGCTAAATACTTGGAACTTATTTCATCTGTCACAACAAAACTTGGTAGGATGATGTATCCAAGAGACCTCGAAAATGATCAATGAATTAATGACTTCACTTCAAGTTCATGGGAGTCAACAAATGTTTATGAAATGAATGATTGTTTGAGGCATGATAGATAACAATGAGACAAACATACCATGCGAATTTGGTTAACATTGTCTCATGGTCACTGGAACTGTCCGAAGTCAGATCATATGGGTACTTTGAAGTGACCTTGACCCTAAAGTATGAGAGATAAAATGTCCATACTTGTTTTAACTAGAGGTCATAGCTTGATCTTTCATATTTGTGATGTTTTTGCATTGATCTTGAGGGTCAAGATCATTTTACTCTTTCCAAAAAGATTTTTAAAATGTGTCTTTATACCATGGAATGGCTCTATATTTGATCCAAAGTATCCATCAACGTTTAAGTTATTTGATTATACATAGCATCAGAGGTCAGGTGAAGGTCAAGGTCATCCCAAGGTAACTGTGTTTTTTTTTTACATAAAAAAAGGTTTGCTATAGTTTATTTAATCATATGTATCCATTTGGATCTGGAGGGCAAGGTCATCTCAAGGCCAAGATCAACTCAAAGTCAAGAACATCACAAGATCAAAGTCAGTATTTGCATTTTGATGCCACAGTTTTGTTTAATTTTTTTCTGGGCACTAATTTTCATTTTTAATATTGCAAATTCCATAAGGAGCATGTGTCATAGGCTTTGCCTTTCTAGTTAGGTTGTAGCACTGCAAGTGATTTGTATAAAAACCAGAATTTTCAATAGTTTGCTATGCAAGTTAGTGAGCAGCTGTTGTTGGGTCTAGACTAACATGAAGTGTGTGTAGGTGCTTTGTGGGGGTGTCGAGTGTATTCATATTTCTGCCATAATTGGACTATGCTCAGATTTGTTTTGCTTGAAACAAATTCTAAGTGCTATTTTAGTTTAATGGAATTTCTTTTCAGAAACTGTGAAAGAGAATGTGGAGAGAGATGTGAACGGCCTGAGTGTGACCTCCATGAGCATCATTGATTGGTCTTGCCGCAAGGACACTGAGCACATGATGGTGGCTGCTGCAGCTAAAAGTGCAGAAACAAATGACCCCGTTCACCCTTCATTGGTCTGTGGTGTGTCCTTATGCACTCTCACTTGTTCCAGAGTTCTGTCATCAGGTCTTGCCAGGAGTGAAGAAAGAGTGGAGGTGTCGAGACATTGTTTGTGCTATCCTCACTTGATGGTTGTGACATTTGATGGCTTTGCTAACCCAGCAAAGTCAGAACAGAGCAAAGGTAAAGATAAGAGCATCACAGGAGGGGGTAGTAGTCAACATGCCAAAAGTAAAGTGCTGGTTCCTTCAGCTGATGAAGGAAAGTTGGTGGCCATGAACAACTTCAATGACACGTGGTCAATGCTGTTAGAGAATGACCCTTGGCTTGACCCAGATGTACAAATAGTCGGCTTCACCCCTAGCCCCGCTCAGGCTTCGCCTTTGAAAGATGGACCGACTACGATACTACAGAATGGCCCTAGTGAATTGGACAACCAACATCCGTTGTCATTTTCATTCAATTCTGAAGGCTCTAGCCCCCAGTCATCTCCCAACTTGCACATGGCGCAAGAGATCACGGAAATGAAGAAGAAAGAAACTGAAAGTGTGGACAGCAATGAAGCTGGTGAGGTTAGTGAAGCAAGGCATCCTGGAAGGGTGCTGCAATGCTTGCCACTTCCACCAGAGTTTAGTAGTTGTGGGCTAGAAATCCAGTCAATCCAACCCACAGTGGATCGGCGATACTGCATTGTGGTGCTTGCTCCAACACAGCCTATACCTGTTTTGCAATCTCCTATTCTAAACGTCAGGAGAAAGGATGAAAGTGAGAGTGGTCAGTCCAGCTTGGACAAAAAAAGTGACTTAGAACCAATGGAGATTGACTCAGAACTAACTCCCCCATCAATCAGCTCCACAGATTCTTTTGGAGGCTTACTAGTGTACAAGGTGAAGCCATTCGGTGGGCGGACTGAGTTGAACAGCACACCATGTATGATGTACAAAGTGACACGACGAGAACATGCCATCAAGCACTTGTTTGTCCTCCCCCCTGAAGTGGCTGAGCAGTTGGAAGAAGAGGATACAGGAAGTCGCCTCACTATACCCACAGTATCACAGCCAACGACCAGCGGTACAAATGGCATTGGTGTCATCGGCCAAGTGTCGCTGATTCTTGCCAATGGAAGCTTGAAAATCCTGAACTTGGCTGATACCAAGACCATTAGCAGCCTGACGCCAGAGGATGGGGATGGTTTTGTTTCTGCCACATACTGCACAGGTGAGAAAATAACCTTTGAACCTCTGTACTGAAAAATTACAGTGAAATAATAAAATCAAATGAATGCTACAAGTTCATGAAAAGGGAAACTTACTTTTTAGAAGGGGAAAGCATTGAGTTAAAGGGTTTGATTGTAACAGCTTGTTTGTACCTACCAAATAATGCTTCTAGTTAATTGAACTGGGTCTAATTAAACATTTAAATATTGTTTGAACATTCTGTGGGTTCGGGCACTGATTAGAATAGACCCAACGTTTCCAGTCATGTCGTAAGAGGCGACTAACAGGGGTGATGTCAGCACAGCATAACTGGGCAAAAGTTTTCTACACAGAAGTCACCAGGACGGAGGAACCTCAAGTTACTACAGATTCAATGACCATGTGCTTGGGCCCAAGACGAGCCACACTGTATTCGTGGATATCGGCTGTGGCCAACAGCCTGGAGAGGATTGGGCCCTGCCAGGTCTTTCTTGCCCAAGACACACTGCATGATCAATAAAACCATTTACTCCATACCGGATCGGTCGTCACCCAGGTCAACAAGGACCGCGCCTTCCGTTGGCCACCAGGACGGAGGCGATAAGTGTGCTACTGATGGACAACTTAGCAAGATCCACACCAGAAATAATATCGTCATATGAACCTGGAATGTCAGGACCCTAAATGCGGAGGGAAAATTAGAAGAACTGGCCCACGAGATGGACCACTATCGATGGAACGTTTTAGGGATCAGCGAACTGCGCTGGAAAGGCATAGGTGAAACAACGACCGACAAAGGCCACAAGCTTTATTTCAGCGGTAGAGATGACAGGCATGAACACGGAGTTGGATTCTTGGTCCACAAGAACATTCTAGCCACTGTCATGGGTTGCCTCCCACTCCCAGTCTCCAGTAGACTCATTACCATCCGTCTGAGAGCAGCCCCTTTCAACATCACCATCATCCAGGCCTATGCCCCAACATCAGACTGACGACAGCGAAGTGGAGGATTTCTATGAAAATCTACAGGCTGTCCTTGACCAAGTGCCCAAGAAGGACATAGTCATAGTGAAGGTGACCGGAATGCCAAGGTTGGCCAAGATGCGCACCATAACTGGGGAGACACATGTGGACCCCACTGCAGCAACGAGACAAATGACAGGGCTGAGCTTTAACGTTCGCCAACTCGCCAATGGCCCCTAAAAATAGTGTGTGGCGAGCTCGATTTGGGGTACCATTCGCCCGGCTGTCGACTTGAAAATACCGCCAGTGGTAGAGATTCTGTACCTATACACGGACTTTTGACTTGCAATGTAAAACAAAACACGCGCCAACCGCTTCTGCAGTCAGCACCGGAGACCCGTTCCTATGCATGCTAGGAAGTTAGGTAACGCTAGCAAAGCGAGGGATTTGCGAAGTAAAAATAGCCTTTTCTCGCGAGACTTTCTTCTTTCCCTCGCCGCGAAAAGCTACTGCCCTGCGAGATCCTAGCCTTCTTGCTTCCTTGCGTGTATCGGAACGAGTCTCTGACTTCCTTGATGAGTCACGCAAGACTTGCCGTACTTTCGATATTCCCAATTCTCAGTCTTTTGTCAATCTCGAACGATGTGGCGCTTTTTAAGCGGTGTCTCGGAGCCTCCAGCAAAAAAATAAAGTCCGAAGAAGAACAAAAACAGCTGAAGAAGGCACACCCAAGCTCCTTCAAGTGTTGGAACATTGAGGAGGAGGATGTCGATGATGAATAGGGCTACCAATCTTCCGCCGTTCGGCGAATTTCCGCCATTTAAAAAAAATTTCAGCCGAAAAATTTTAAAGTTCCGCCGTAGAAAACTGCCGAGGTAAAAATTTCATAGGGGCTCCAAAATATCCGTAACACAGTCTCAGTTTGGTTGATCTGTAATTGGCTGGTTTCGAAGACTGGAAACGGATCATCGTTCTGTTTGCGAATAGGCAAAAATGGCGGGTCGAATTTTTGTTCAACGCGGCCAAAGGTTTGACGATGTTTCTTGCAAAAACAAGTGGAGATGGGACTGGATGGAGGTGGAGGTAGAAGAAGAAAAATTGAGTCAACATATCCGAAAGATTCTACGTGTCGGACACGCGTTTTGCGTCTTGTGCTCGAACGAAATCAATTACGGATCAAAAATCAGAAAACAGTCATCTATTGGGAGCTTCTTTAGTCCCATTTCAAGAAAGTGAGCTGACAGTTTTCAACTTGCACAGTAGCCTACTTTATGTTGTGCGATGAGCATGGATCTGTGTACATACATTTGTGTTTGCAACCTTATCTTTTCCTGCCGACTAGAAAAACATTTTTTAAAAGCGAAAATTTAGACTTGTTTCACTGCCAAATGCCTTTCCTACTACTGATGGCCTAAAAGGTGCAAAACCATTTTTCATCACCATAACTGTGTATGCATTTGACCATAATTTTTTGTAAAAGCAGAACTAGTAGGAGTAGTTTAATATTATGAACATTCTATGTAACACTAACAGAGTAGACCATGAGTGACTTGCTAGTGAGGATTGTATTCTGTATTGTATTCTGATTTCATTGTGGTTTTACTAAGTCAGCTGCACAAGAAAAATATCTTCTAATTGCAGATTTTGGTAAGTCACTTTTTGCTGAACATTCCTTTTTTTTTCTTCAGTTTTTGCTTTTAAGATATGAAGCAATTAAGATCGTTAAAATATGGTAAATTCCATATTTGCCTTAATTATTCTCTATTCATGTGAGACCTTACATCAAACCTTTTGTAAATCACTTATTTTCTTTCTTCTACTTCACTCTCACTAATAAAATTGTTTCTTTTATAGCAGACAGTGTTGTGACAGTGTTTGGGGTCGTGCGCTCGTGACCTCGTCACTCGGTCATTTTCCTCCTTTTTTATCTCAGACCATTGGAAGCCCTGATTATACAGTGCTTGTTTAAAAAAATGAAACAGTGTTGTTGTTGAAATTTATCTTGTTTATTAGCTGCAATAGTTATACAGTTTTTTAAAAAAAAATGGCCGTGCGTTCAATCAAGGGGTCAGGCAACCTGAGAAATATTTTGGCAACTTCAACTTCCCAGGTTAGGAGCCCGGCTGGCTCCTTAGCCTGGCTTGCTAAATCTCAGCCCTGAAATGACAGGGGTATGAGACTCTTGGAGTTTGCCAGATACAACAATCTGATACTGGCAAATACGCTTGGTCTCCACAAAAACTCCAGACGATGGACATGGCACAGTCCCGGCGGGGAGCATCACAACCAGATTGACTACATCATGGTCAAGAAACGCTTCAGATCAAGCATCAACATTGGCAGGACACGCACTTTTCCAGGAGCAGACATCGGAAGTGACCCCGATCTCGTGATGATATCTTTCCGGCTTCACTTGAAGAGAGAAAACACAGCAAAGTGCGTTAGACTGAAGTTCGACCTGGACAAACTACAAGACCCGGAGGTGGCAGAACTATTTCAGGCCACAATTGGAGGGAAATTTGCACCACTGCTAATTTTGGGAGCTGGTGAAGTAGATGTCAACACCATGACCACTACCTTCAACTTAGCTGTGACAGATGCCGCCACGGAGATCCTTGGAAAGCACCGGCCAAAGAAAAAGCTGTGGATCACATCTGAACTTTTGGACCTGTGTGATAAACGAAGAGAGATGAAAAAGAATAAGAACACCTCACAGGGAGCTGATGCCTACCGAAAAATGAACAATGACATCCGAAAAGGCATGCAAATAGCAAAGGAGAACTGGATAGAGTGAGGAGAGCTCAGCAAAAAAAGTTGTCTGTGGACAATTTTCACAATTATTGTTAGTTTGAGTGCCATGTTATGCATGTGTGTGTATATATATATGGGTGTATATGCATACTTGTATTATATGTATGGGTGTATATGTATGTATAGAGATAAATATGTGAGAGTGTGTGTGTGATAGTGTGTGTGTGTGTTTGTGTGTGTGTTGGTGTGTGTGTGTGATAGCGTTATGATCTTAATCACTGTAGATATCATCATCATTATTATTTATTTTCAGTTAAGTGTTGTTACGGTTTTTATTGCTTCAGATTTTATATGCAGATGGACACTGCACTAAGAATTTCCTTGCAGGTGTTTGTGGGGACAAAGATTCTGTATTCTGCATTCTGTATTCTGTATTCTCTGTTACAAACTAAATGAAACTGAATGCAACATATTTTATGCAAGTAGTACTAACTTACTTATTCCTTCTCCTTACCCCTCCCCTTCCTACCATTATATATTTTTAAAAACCTTTTGAGATTTGAGTTGTATTTATCAACCTTTTTTTTTTTTTTATTCACATGGTAGCAATGTAAGTCTATGTATTCACCACCACCACCACCACCACCACCACCACCCCTCCCACCACCACCATTTCTCTCCCCCCCCCCCCCCAAAAAAAAAAATATGACTTTTGCAAATCTGAGCAAGATGAGTTCTAAATAGCCCAAAAAAGACATTAAAAAGAAAAGTTGTCCGCCAATCTATCTGGATGTGCAAAACTTGCAAGTGGATTAATATCTCAGAACCTATTTCAACTATCACAACCAAACTTGGTAAGATGGTGTATGTATACATGAGACTTCATAAATTCATGAGTTCCCTTCAAGGTCAAGGTCACAGTATCAACAAATATTACAGGCAAGCTACTTTTCAGCGATTACGCAAATTTCCGCGACAACCACTTTTGGTTAAAATTTTTCCGAAAAAGTTAAACATTTTCAAGGAAAACAAAATTGAGATCAAATTTTTAAATCCCACAACGCATTCGTAAGCCAGTCAACCTTAGGCTGGTCCCTGTGAGATACTGCGGATCCAGTTTAATCAATGCGCATGCGCGTCACGATATTCGACTTCCGCATTCTTTTCCGTACCGCCATAGTAAGAATATGTTCATTTAGACTCGGCTTGCTTTCGCCTCGAAATGTATCGCAATGATATTGTGGAGAGGGGCAGTCTTGGAGACTGATAAGGGAGAAAAAAAAACAAGTGGCTCTGGAAATGGCTTGAGAGAAAACATGAGGATGTCGAGTACGGAACGTACATCTGCAAATCAAACAGCCTGGAAAGGCCTACTGCACGCTCTGCCGATGCGAATTAAATTACAAATCGGCGAGTGTTCGGGCCCTTACAGACCACAAATCCAATAAAATTTGTTCTAATAATTATTGATTTTTAGCAATCCTTTAATGGAATTTGCATTCTTAGAACTGAAGTATAAAGAAGTTTCTCACTGCTTTTTCTTTTCTTATTTTATTAGAAACCAAGTTACGATCTTTTTTTTTTTTTTTAAGCATTCCCTTGCCAATCAAGTTGTTTAATGCAATCCTCTGATGTCATGTCAGTTACCACATGAAAATTAACGTGACTTTTTTGTAATTTTTTAAATGTGTCCAAATGTCAATTACCATGAAATGGCCCATATACATTTTTATTTTATTGCATAAACAGTTTGATTTACTTTAATGATTGCTGACTACTACTGAAATAAACCTACCAAGAACAAAAACAACTAAATGTTTATTGGTTTCTTTTTTTTTTTCCTGAGGCTTGTCTCACACAAATATGCTTTCAGTTAGAAAAAGTAAACATGCATTTTTCATTCTACCGTTTTGACTATAATAAGTAGTAAAGGTACAACTCTGTTTTGGACAATATGTGCATTGGTAAAGCCTTGTCTTGTCATTGTATTTAAACCATTCTTGTCTGCAGTCAATAGGAATGTTTGATTAATACAAGGCTTAACTGATGTTTGAAATAAATTCATTATGTGTTGAGCTGTGGAGAGCTAACAACAGCATTTTAGTACCAAAAAAACAACTGATCTGACCCCATAAAATAAGGCTCAGAATGCATAGATTTTAACCATCTTTTTAAGATGGACGCCCCCCGCATTGCGTCCCTGCTTCACAGGTACGCGCACTCGCGGCTGGGTCACTCCACAGAATTTTAGAGAAATCTTAATTTTGCCTGTAGTATTAGTCATAAAATGACCCATTTTTCACAAAATTTCACTTTTTAAAAAGTTATTAATATTGAACTTAGATTCCTTGATGCATGATAAATATCAATGAGACACACATCCTGTACACATTTGGTCAATCTCAGTCCAAGGTTAAGGTCACTAGAGTTGTCCAAAGTCAGCATATGTACTTTGAAGTGACCTTAACCCGAAACTATTAGAGATAAAAAGTTCAAACTTGTATTTAGAGATGTTTGATCTTTCATATATGTTCCGTTTTTGCATTGATCTTGAATGTCAAAGTAATTTTAGCCGTTGCAAAAACATACACGAAAATAGGTCATCATACAGTTGAATGGCTCTATTTAACCCATAGTAATATTAGTATGCATCAACATTGGGTTATTTGATCATACATGAGCATGACAGGTCATGTGAAGATCAAAGTCATTCTAAAGTCAGGGTTACTGAAGGTCAGGGTCATCCCAAAGTCGCATTTGGGGAGGGGGAAGGGGGGGGGCATAATACATCTTTTGCTGTAGTTTATTTAATATTACATGAGTGTATTTGAAGCAAGAGGTCAAGGTCATCTCAACAAGGTCAAGAGCTTAGAAATATGAAAGTCAGTATTTGCATTTTAATGCCACTGTTCCAGTTTGTTCTTTTTTCTGGTCATTTTCATGTTAAACATTGCAAGTTTTTTAAGGAGCATGTGAGTCAAATGGGCTTTGTCCTTCTAGTTGTGTATTTCTCAATTTTCTGTAATTAATATGGGTTTGTAAAATACCTGCTCTTAGGTGAAAGAAAGATTTTATGTTTGTGCAGGTATCGAGCGATTGTGTATGTGTACTGTGAGTGGGAAACTGAAGTTTTACCAAGTGGGACCACAGCAAGCATTGGAAGAAAGTCCTCCCCCTAAAGCTGAAGGGATAACGAGCTCAAGGGTTACATCACATGAATATGCTGAAAACAAGCGTGGACTTGCTGAGGACGAATTTTCTGAAGTAACACCTGGCAAGATTCTTGCAGGTAGGATCTCTTTCCTTTTCATATTAAAATTGTGTGTGCACATGCACAATTGAGAATGTGCTGTTCAACTTCCTGTTTTATCATGCATTGATAGTTGTTATTTATAAATTTCTTTGTGTCCTTATTTTGTGTTTTAAAAATTTTCTGCAATATAGTATGTACCAGCAGGTCAAAAAAAAAAAATACACATAGACTTATTAAATGTTCAGTAACAAAATGCATTGTTGTTGTATCAATTTTTATTCATCAGATTAACATAAGTTGTACTGATCCACAGAAAGCAGATGACATACAAAAACAAAGCAAAAAGAATTTTGTGTCGAACTTTTAAAGAAGCTTAGATAGGGACAAACTCTTTAGCACATAAATAGGTAATTTTTCACCCAATTTTGGTTATTTAGCCAAACAGCCTAAGTTGTGTCAATACTGACAATACTAAATAAAGCACACGGGAGCTTCAATTTTACATCAGTCATTCTCAATATTATAGAGAACCAGGGAATGTTTTACTCACATTCATAGCAATGTGAGTCTATGTACCCCCCCACCCCCCCCACCAAAACAAATTCCAGAATTTTGCAAATCTGTGCGACATGAGTCCTAAATAGTCCAAAAATGACATTTAAAAATTGTTTCCGCCTGTCCACCGTCTGTGCAAAACTTGCAAGTGGATTAGTATCTCAGAACCTATTTCAATTATCACAACCGAACTTAGTAAGATGGTGTATACCCATGAAGCCTCATAAATTATCAGTGAATAAATGACTTTACTTTAAGGTCAAGGTCACAGTGTCAGCAAATGTTAGTAAAAAAATGACACATTTTCACAAAAATTCACTTATATTCTAGATTATTAATATTGAACTAATGAATGATTCTTTTTGATGCTTGATATATTAATGAGACACACAAATTTGGTCAGCCTCACTCCAAAGGTCAAGGTCACTTGAACTGATAGTATAGGTACTTTAAAGTGCCTTGACCCTATACTAGTTGAAATTTGTTGTATTTAGAGATGATAGATTGATCTTTCATATATGTGACCCTCCACCACGGTTTGAGTCTTATTGTGCCTCTGGGTCATTTTGAGTTATTTGTGCTATCTTAAAGTATTTTGAATGCCAATTTCAATGGAAAAAACCGTTTGAAAATCTGACGAATAGTCTCGGAGCTACATGCTTTTTACTTTGCCCCCCCTCAAAAACGCGATTCTGAGAAATCTCGAAATTTGTGTTTACAAACTTTAAGACAGTAATGTCCTTAGCAACCATGCATGGATCTTAATGAAATTTGGCACTGTAATCTAGCACAGCATTAACAACACACACACACACATTTTCATTTCAAAGTATGAAGTACTTTTATTTGTACACTTTTTTAAAATACATGTTAAAATGCATGTTTTACTTAGTTAACATTTTTATGCAGGCCGATTGCTACTACTATAATAATTTTATTCCTAACAATATTAAAATCATTACAAATGAGCAAATGTCAACAATTTGTATGAAATAGCAGCATAAAATAAAAAAGTATGTGGTCTAAAAATTGTTTAATTTTTTCGGGGGGTGGGGGGTGGGTGATTTTAATCACAAGCCACCATGAAATTATCCTAAATTAATGTTTACCAAGAGACATACAATTTTAGTTCTTTTCCAAGCAGATAAAGCTTTAAGTTTCTGATACCCCCAAAAATAAAAATAAAATTAAATGATGCATTTCGCTGTCTGTGTCACTAGTTTCCTCTTCGTGTTCTAGGCCTACACCATCACAATCACTTTCGACACCACCACTCACTTCATCATCACTTTTCTCCTCGTCCTCGCTTAAATCACCGGTATCTTCTAATTCTAGAGATGTAAAATACTCTCTTATCAGACTTTCTAATTCTTCAGAATCTTTTTGGTCCGTAATATTTGCATCTCTGGCCGAATTCAACGCTTTTGCGACGAAAGCTTCGGAGACGCCACGAGCAGCCATGTTGCAAAATTTTAATTACCTTCCTGCTGGTTGGTTGGTTGACGTCACGCGCAGATATTAGCCAATTGTGGAGCGAGCTTCCCCTACATGGTGACGATTTGTTTACAGGGGCATTCCCGGAGAACTATTATTTTTAGCCTATTGTTTTAGCTTTCTATTTCGAATCAACCAATCGTATTCTACATAGTTTAAAAGCTGAGCCAAATACTTTTCAATTGGTGCATAGTACATCGGGTCGGCTCAAAAAGCATAGGGAGGACAGGTTGTTCAAAAGAAGTGGTAGTGGCAAGATTTTCTCACCAAAACGGGATAGGTGGTGCTTTTAAAACACATTTATAATACTTTTAGAAGTGAATTTTAGCAAAATTCCAACGGAAACATGTAGATAAATGATTAAAGAATCAGCAACAACTAAAATCTCCAAACCGACAACCCACACCCCCTGCACCTATTTTCAGTGATTGCTCGGAATGGACTGAGGCGCAATACGACTCATCCCGTGGTGGAGGGTCACATATGTTCCATTTTTGCCTTGATCTTGAAGGTAATTTTAGGCCTTGCAGTGCAATGGCTGTTTATTTAACCCATAGTATGGGTTAAATAAAAAACAAATATTGGGTTATTTTATCAAACATGCATGAGAGGTCACATGAAGGTCAAGGTCATCCCAAGATCAATGTGACTGAAGGTCAGGGTCATCCCACAGTCACCGTTTGTTTGGCATAATAAACATTTTACTGTACTTTTTTGATAGTACATGAGTGTATTTGGAGCCGGAGGTCAAGGTCAAGAGCAATTGAAAGATCAAAGTTGGTATTTCTTTTTTTTTCTTCTGGGTACTCATTTTCACTAATGGATTACAATTATTGTTACAAATAAGAAATGGACCTGCATAGAATGTTAAATGAGATAGGATGAAGTGAATGAAAGAATGAAATAAGAGACCGGACGTTCACCATTGGTTTAAAGGTGCACAAACATTTTAATATTTGTTAGTGCTATAACAGAGTTTTCAATAATTACAATAATAAATCAACTCTAAGTAAAATAATAAAATTTGTACTTTAAGTTTAATAAGTTTTAAGGAATGAGAAATTGTATTCGCAGATGGGGCAGTTGTTCTGCCCTCCATTTGAAGGCTGACGAAGATGTGCTTAGAATTTTAAAGCAACGAAATATATCTGGAAACATGATAAAACCTTACAAGAAACATTGAGGGATTCATCTCAACTTTTGAACTAATATTATGAAAATTTATTTCCCAAATCCTGCCTAATTTTCTTACAAATGTCGGGAGCATTCAGGCTGCCATTTCTTTGATCACTGGCCCAGATTTTCCTGTTGATGTCACAATTTATATTTGTGGACCAATAGAAAGGAGGAGTGGGAAGGTGGGGGAGGAACAGACCTTTCTAAACAATACAGCGATGGAGATTTTCCCTTTGGGAAATGCAGTCCAAAATGGTTTTTTGAAAGCTTAAAAACATATTTTCGGGGAGAGACGGAGGGGGTCAGGGGTAAGGGAGGGGGTGGGGAGAGAAACAGATCTTTCTAAACAATACGGTGATGGAGAGCTTCCCTTTGGGAAATGCACTCCAAAATGTGTTTTTAAAAGTTTAAAAACATATTTTCTAACACATTTTTCAAACAAAACCAGCCGAGAATTTATTGTGTTGACATTCTACATTTCTAACTTATATTAAAATTTTTTCTCTAAATTTACTATTATTAATAAGCATACTTACCATGACTCACAAATGCAATGTTTTTGGCATTGCTAGGTAAATGTAGGTACTCCAAGCCCTTCATTGGCTTTTGTCCGCTCAGCAGTTTTGACCCAGTTTTGACTTCACTTTCAACACTTATTATTAATGTAAAACTGCATTACAACGAACAGTGGCTGTATTCAAATAAAAATTGAAAGCTTTATCTTTACATCTGTGTTGTTTTTAATGCATGTTTATGCGAAAGATTCCGAGAAAACAGCTTTTGAATACGCCCCTATCCGAGCGCTGAATGCCGGTGCGAAAAAGTTGTCAGCGTCGTTTGCTGCGAGGTGGCTCGTTTCAAACTCTAAGCGCTTTGAGATAGTTCATTGGATGGCCTAAAAATAAGAACCAATGAGAAGTTCGGATACTTAGCTTCATTTACATATCAAATATGGTGGGCTCTCATGTGTAAAAGTGTTGTTACAAGCCGAACAAAGTGGATAAAGCGGTTTTGATATAAGTTTGATTTTAACTAGAAGTTTAAAAATTAGCAAGAAATAAAGAGCAGACTTTCCTTTATAAAACTAGGGTATTTATTAATTTGTGCATTACTCTATCGCGGAGCGCTTTGTCGTAGAAAAGTGTACCCAAACAGTGTTCGGGTTTTCTTGCAGCCATGGCCAACTCGTAGGCCTATTCAGCGACACGAGTGCTGAGCGTAGTAGCACACTAGTAGGCCTATAATTTGCCGGCACGCACTGCGAATTTGATGATTTCCCAACTTTGAAGCACCAAAACGGCTGAACATTACATGGGATAGGCCTGAAGAAAATTGGGCTTGGAGTATAACATATGAAGGGGTTACCTGTCAAAAATCAGCTTTCTGGTATCAATATTGGCTTCACTTTGAGACTCCAAAGTTGTCAATTTCTTCAATTCCAAAACGTTGCCAAAAAACCACCAACATTCGGCATTTTCAAACCTTAATAACTTTTTACCTATTTGTCCTATGGGGAAAAAAATATACCACTGTGTTCAGAATGAAAAGCTCTTTAAATCTATGTCAGTTTTGTGATGAGGAAATCATTTTTTTTAAATGGCTTTTGACTACCTAGTAAATGCCCATCAAAACGGAAGTTGATTCCGAAAAAACAAACCATAGAGTTGCTTCCCTTGCACCATCAAACCCCTTGCGTCACATGCTACAGACCCCGCATAAAGCGCTCACGGCAATAGCCACACACTTCAGGTCTTATTTGGTACTGAGGGGAGGAGGGAGTGAAATTAGACGTGAGTCATGGTAAATATGCTTATTAATAGTAAATTTAGAATAAAAATTTTAATATTAATTTCACATACTATACCATGACTCACAAAATGCAGAGTAGCGCGCAAAGGACGGAAGGAAGCAACTTGTTATAATCATGAGTACCAGCCGAAGAGAGAGAGGGGGAGAGCACAACCCCAGTCTCTCTCGTTACTCCAGGATAATCGAACATATGCCGCACAGATGACTGTTGCTATCCGTCTCTCTACAATAGTTTTGCTATATCTAGAAAACCCTGGGCTGACAGAGAGAGAAACAACCTCCTCTTCCCCATTGAGCGATACAAACACTAATGAAGAGCCTGGAACCGGAAAGTTATGTGCCACTGGGACTGATTGAAGCAACAGGAGGAAGAGGGGACAAACAAACCCCACTACCCAGTTCAAGCTAGGAACTCGGGCAAGAAACGAAGCCAGACTGAACCAACATGCTCAAAGGCTACAACCACTGGAATGCCGAAAAACGCATGAATCTTAGGATCGAACGACCCCAAAAAGGGAGGCCACAACACTAGCTGAAACGACTTCACAAACCTCCAAGCAACAGCGAAGGGCTGAGGCGTCTGAACTGATATGCTAACAAGTGGACTGACCAGTCCCAGAGTGTTAAAATAGGCTTCCAGGTATGCGAAACCTGGGACGGAGACAACTCGGAACTAGTGAAGGCAAGCCGAGAACTCTTAATGCCATGTCCAAAGGAGGACTGGACCGGTATTTCCTAAAGGCAGAGAACGTGATCACTCGCCTTGACTAACCAGTCGAGGAAACGGAGAAACGCAAGCGGAGCCCGCATACCACAGCAGCAAGTACTTAGACAATCCTCCTGAATACCCACAGATTGAGCGACAGCCCGAAGGGGAGGGGCTCTGAATTGAGAATTCTGATCACAGCAGACGAAGGGAAGCCAGCGTCTGCAATGAGGAAAAATAGAAAAAAAAAGACACAAGGGAGGTTGCCCAATCCCTGAGTGCGGGAGTCTCGATGCGGGAGTTGCAGGCGGAAGCAGACACGCTGCAGAAAAAGTTCAGAGTAACCGAACTAATACTGGACACAACCGCCGGAGGTCTTGGGAATGACGAAGAGGCGACCACAAACCCCGTGGTTTGCGGACAACAAACATCCTCTAAGCGCCCTTTTTCCTGTAACCTACCCCAGCCCTGCCATGGGAAGAGCGATCGCGGTCAAAGTGACCCCGAACCCTGACTAAGGAAGAGAGGAAAATGGGGACCTCGACCTCCCCTAGAAAAGGGAGGAGAGGCCCTTGAGCAGGCTGAGCCCAGAGGGCGAAAAACGCCCGACTTGGTCCGCTCAGACTGATCATGAACAGCCGCACGAGCGTAAGGACCAAAAAGCGCGGGCCACCAAAGGGACCCACTTAAAGCGAGGAGGACAAGTGCATAGGCAAAGGTGATACCGCTTGCCTGATTAATACTTATAAAAGGAGTGTCGCTGTCGTGTCACCCGAGTGGTTTCCGCGACGTTCAGCTCAAACAGCGAGTGAGGGGATAAAAACTCAAACAAAAGAAACTAACACAAAAGCCAGATGTACAGTCACACCCTTTTATTCAACAACAAACACACACATACACACACACACACACACGATAATGGGAAATCTAAACCACCCTAAACCCCTATCTAGGCCCACAACCCGGTATTTACTTAACAATTACCCCTCTCCCCCCCCCTTGTCTAACCAAAAAACCCCAGAACTGTACACAAACAAAATGCCCACAACAATATGCAACAATGGCAATAATCACTTAAATTTTATATAAATACAATTCCAAACTGAGTAAACAAATCGGCAAATCTTAGAAATTCAATTGTGTTAAATAAGCTAACTTATAATTCAGTGTCACCGTTCGTAACTTAACTGTTCCTAACTGAGCTCAGAATAAACTATAGCAGATTATCACGCAGATAATTGAAGTAATTCACATGAAATACTGAAGATGGAGATATGTTTTATGTGCGTGAAATGCCAATCTGTGTGTGTGTGTGTTGGTGCGATGTAGCCTGTATCCTGTAAACCCCGATGGAAAGCTCCCGGTTGTCCCAAGTACCAGGGCAAGTCCTGCGGTGATGGAGGATCACACCCAGCAGCGGCGCCCCCGACAAAGGCAAGATGTGGTGGTGGCGAGGCCTGGCAACGTCCACACCTCACAGTAGCAAATGCAGAGGCCTCAGAGGCTGAAGTACATGGGGGATAGTCAAACAGCAGTAAAACCGTAGAAATATAACAACAGTGATATCCAAATAGTAGCAGTAGTGATAGGCTCAATCTGTCAACAAATAAATTGTCTCACTAGTTCATCCTTAAAACGTAAACACTACATAACAAATACTCCTTCCGCCGTCCACCATCTTGACCTGTTTATACATGCATCTCAATAATTCAATGCAATTCTTAATTCTAATAATTTATATTTCTTTCATAAACATAGTTATTTATATAAATATACATAATTATTACAATTGCCCTTCCAGTCACACAATCCCGATTCATCTCATTCTCACCTCCATCTTCATCACCCCTCTCCACGTGATAGTACATTATCTCCCTTCATTCACAATTATCTCTTATCACGATGTAATGCAACATCACCCTTCCCTCATATCCATCCCCTTATCACCCCTCTCCAACATAGTACATTGTCTCCCTTCCTTCAAATACATCACCCCTCTCTCTCTCTCTTTAACATACTGGAGGCACTGTGGTCTAATGGTAGTGCTTCGGCTTGCGGATCGGAAGGTCCCGGGTTCGAGCCCTGGCCGGGCCATTGTGTTGTGTCCCTGGGAAAGACACTTTACTCCTGTTTTCCTACTCCTTCGGATGAGAGTATAAACCGAGGTCTAGTCTGTGTCGCATACATTCCATCATAACGGACTTTAAAGATCCTGACGCTCATGTCCTAGACGGGTGAGTGCCGGTGACAAGAACACACCCAGCATGCACCTAGGTCCTTCTCCCCCATCCCTGGCTGCCCAGGATTGTGCTCAGTTGTCCGGGCGTCAGACCATGCGCCCAAAGGCTGCGGGTGGGCGTCTCAGGCGGCTTGAGTTAGATCCTTGAGCTGGAAAAGCACTATATAAGAATGATTAAATAAATAAATAAATAAATATATACTTCATCATCACCCCTTGACCCCATTTGGCAACAACCGCAATGACACTATTCATTTACATATTTAAACAAGAAAATCATGAATATCATATAAAATAAAAAAAACTACTATTTATGAAAATGTAACCCTTTCCCCCTCATTCACCATCATTCATTCACGTACGCAAGCTCGGAGTGCATAGCCATTAAGGAAATGAATTACAGTGTTCACGCTCATCTTTTAGTTCTCAGCCTGTGACACACGGATACACGTACACATACACCACAACACAAAACAGTACAGCACTACACTGGTTATTTGTTTGAGAGTATCAAGTTCGTTTCTGAGCTAATGCTATGCTTTACACCGGAGCATCTCAATACCGACGAGGTAATTGAGCCTTGGAAGATGCCTAAATGAAGGCCATACAACCTTAATAGAGAACCCTACACTTATTACTTCCTGAATAAATAGCGGTTATAGTCTTTCCACTAGTCTTTTAGTCATTCTTTTCCCGACGAGGGCGCAAGACCTTGGGTGGTTCGAAACAACGAGACTCTACCCTTACAGAAGCACGTTACTCTAATCCTGACACACACTGTCAGAAAGTTACTTCTGTCCAAAAAAACACGACTGCTCGCAAAAGCTTCCAACAAGACTCTGCGGACTAAATCTTCTACCAGTTCACAGCACAAGGTATCGAGTCACAATCGCGACGAGCAAGAAGCATGACAACATAGGTCTCATCCAACATTCGAAAAAAAGCAGAAGACAGAGCCGCCGTCAGCAAGCCTGCGAGTTCAATCTCGCAAAAGTGCCCGTAGAGGGAAAACCGAGTATCAACAGACTCGGCGAAAGCCAAGGGCCCCGCCTAAAGGGATAGTATAGAGGGTGAGGAACCGCGACTTCCTCCACCACTTGGGGAGGAAAGAGCGAAGCTTGGTGAACGGCGCCTTCGAAAGACAGTCCAGAGAAAGACTGTCTAGCAGACCTGTCCAAGGCAACTGGTTCCGGCGACAACCCTGACAAGTTATCATCCACTGATGAACATAAATAGAATCTGGAGAAAGCATCCGCAGATCATCATGTCCTGACCGCAAATCAGCCTCAGTGAAACCAGAAAACGGAAGCAGGTACAACAACGTGGACACCACCCGAACCGGAAGCCAGTACTCCAAAGATACTGGAAATTGGAGAGCTGAACCGGTCATGAATATGCACGAGCATGACACAAATCGAGAAAAGGCTGTCCTGAAACAGAAGTAATAATAATAATAATAATAATAATAATAATAATAATACTGGATGCTATATACATGCCTTTCCCCAAATCAATCGGGCTCAAAGCCCAGCGATCTGTGCCAACATTCACGCTCAGCTATCTCATCCACCCTCACACACACACACACCCACACACACACACACCCCCACACACACACAAACACACACACACCCACACACACCCACACACCCACAACAAATACACATCGATCACTCAAACAGGTGGTGTAAAGGCTATTTGAAGATGGAAAGAAAATCGAATTTTTATTTTTGAAATTTTATATTGATTGCGTGCGTCCAGTACCATTATTGAAGGGAGGGAGGTAACCGGAGTGCCCAGAGAAAACCCTCGGTGACCTCAATAACTAAGTCATATACGTTTGCCCCTTGCGGGAATCGAACCAGCGACCTTCGACATAGGAAACTGGCGACTGATCCACTGCGCCACGAGGCCACCACATCATAGCGAGCACATCGTACCATTTACATTGGAAACCAGAGCCCCTGAACCATGACCGAAACCGGCAGTGGCATACACAGGAAGTTGGACTGAGAAAGCTTACGCCCAACCGAGAAATGGAAGGAAGTAACGAGCACATCGTACTATCCATACCGGAAACCAGAGACCCTGATCCACGACCGAAACTGGAAGTGGTACATACAGGAAGCTGAACTGAGACAATTGTGTCAAACCGGGAAACGGAAGCAAGTAACGAGCACATCGTACCATCCGCACCGGAAACCAAAGCCCCTGATCCACGACTGAAACTGGAAGTGGCAAAAACAGGAAGCTGGACTGAGACAAATTGTGTCAAACCGGGAAAACGGAAGTAAGTAATGAGTACCATCCGTACCGGAAACCAAACCCCTGATCCACGACCGAAACTGGAAGTGGTAAAAACAGGAGGCTGGACTGAGAAGGCTTATGTCAAACCGGAAATGGAAGAACGTAACGAACGCATCGTATCGTCCCGTACCGGAAACCAGTCTCCGCCCCACGACCATAATCGGAAGTGGTATACATCGGAGGATGGAAGGAAGAGAATTGGGATTAATCGGAAACCAAGGCCGCTGGGGGCCCCAGACCGGAAAACACATCCCGTGTCGCAGCTGGACTTAACACTGCAAGCAGTGCTCATAATGTCTCGAGCTCGACATAAGCCAGAAGCCCCGACCCAGGCTGAATCCTACCTGAGGAAATAGGCGGGAAGGCTCTACCGGAAACGGAAGAAGGTAACGAACGCATCGTACCCTCCCGTACCGGAAACCAGAGCCCCCGCCCCAGGACCAGAAGCGGAAGTGGTATATATATCGGAGGTTGGAAGGAAGAGGATTGGGATGAACTGGAAACCAAGGTCGCTGGGGACCCCAGACCGGAAATCACATCCGGTGTCGCAGGTGGACTTCGCACTGCAATCGGTGCTCATAAAGTCTTGAGCTCGACATAAGCCAGAAGTCGACCCAGGCTGAATCCTCCTTGAGGAAACAGGCAAGACCATCCGTGTGTTTCTGGTCATAACCTCGACCAGAAACGGCTCCAAGGACACTTCTGGCAAGCCCAAGGAGCACATAATTAGCCAGAAGTCCCATCCAGGCTGAATCCTAGTTGAAGAAACAGGCGGGAAGGCTATGGCAGGGAGCTGATCCGGCCGAGCCGGGGCGTCCCTGCCAGAAAAAAACGGAAGTGGTCCTAAACTAGTGTGACCATCTGTGTGTCTCTGGTCATAACCTTGCCCAGAAACGACTCCAAGGACACTTCTGGCAAGACCAAGGAGCCCCTCTCACCTCACTACCGCCACCTCTCATCTCACCACCGCCACCACTTTCACTAACCTTAAAAGATGCAGACGTCGATGACGCCACCGGATGAAAACCGGAAGTAGAAGGCCTAGAAGTGGACAACTGCGAAGTACAAAACGCAGCAAAACCATGGTGAAGAGAGGTGGGAGGAAGAAAAAAAAACACACCAAAACGGCATACAACAACCAAAGGTGAAGTTAACCAAACCTGAAAAACCTACTGCTTAAGAGCAGTATAATGGCGTATGAAAGTGTCAAGTGGCAGTGAAGAGGCGCCATAAAACTACATACTTCAGGTCAAGAAACGAAGTAACGGCTCTTAGGCAAAGCACAGAGCTTAGCTAGAAGAGCAAAAGGTAGGCACGACCGTACCTAACAGATGCCAAAAAAGAACTGAAGTGTGTGGCTATTGCCGTGAGCCCTTTATGCGGGGTCTGTAGCACGTGACGCAGGGGTTTGATGGTGCAAGGGAAGCAACTCTGTGGGTTTTTTTTTTTGAGAACTTCCTTTTTGATGGGCATTTACCTAGCAATGCCAATAACATTGCATTTGTGAGTCATGGTATAGTATGTGAAATTAATTTATAATTGTATAGCATACACAGTAAGTGTTTCACAAAGTGATTGATCGTGTGACCCCAATTTCAGCAAAAAGTGTTCCAGCTGCAGCCATGAGGCCACCCTACCCCTCTACTTTAAAAATCGTCATAAATCACACACTTTCATACATTCAAAACAAATGCATCATTGTAAAGACAGAACATTCTTCTTTAGCTTTGATACCAACCACATTGGTCAAGAAAGCAGTATTTGATGAAATTGGTAAATGAAGATGGCTAACACTGCAAATTTCCTGTTTGCTGAATCTTGTGCGCGGAGGCTGCCAGTACATACATATAAATTTAATTGCTTTTATAGTATTTTCTCTCTTGCATTTGCTGTGATTTATATTTGATTTTGTTGAGGTTGTGTTGTAGTCGTTTTCCTTTTTCATTCATTTATGATTCTCCGTGTCTTTATTTTCCCCCTCATTTAGGCGAGTTCTTAGCGACAGGGGTATTGGTGCCTGAGACACTGACTGCCCTGTATAGCCTGACATTGTTTGAGAACTTAATGCCGCGCTTCACAGCCACTGTGCCCCCATGCTGGTCAGAGATCCAGCAGGAGCAGCAGCAGCGACGCCACCCACAGCACCTGCAGCAGCAAGGCGAGGCCACGCAGCACACACGCTCCTGGAAACTAACACCTAACGGGTATGACAAATTTGAGTCTTTACATGAAATATAATTGTTGTGCAAAAGAGTGAGAATACATCAAATAGGTTTGCGATGTGCTAAATTTAAGTCTACATACATTATACAGTGCATCACCATGTGTATACCACAACATTCATAATCATAGAAGCATTTATAATGCGAGATTCCATGATACACTTGCTCAAAGATTTCTTGTATCAACCCTACCAGTGTGACTACACTACACTGTTCAGAAAATTTATTGTATCAATGCAAGTAACATTACTCTTCTTTCCAGTAATTGTCGACAGTTTCATATTGAACTACAATTTTTTTATTTCCAGACTTATTTGAAAATACTTTGAAATGGTCGGGGTAGAATCACAATGAACAAAATGTCTGTCAGTCCGTTTTAAGCTATATCTTTGTCACGGTCGGGGAGAGAATAGTAAAGATAGAAAAAAATGTGAGAAAGACAGAAATAGAGAAAAACCTCTGCCCATTCTTTTCAACAAAAGATGTGACCACACCACAACCAGGAACTCCAGACACAAATAGATGATTATGTTCATTTATTACATATTTTACACTGATGAACAGGATTGAGGCGATTGAAGATGGAGATGAAGGTTAGATGAAGTCATGAAGTCGAGTGAAAGTGAGCAGAGATGAAGGTTAGATGAAGTCATGAAGTCGAGTGAAAGTGAGCATGACTGATGGAACGATGTACAGTCAATAAAATAAACCTAGAAGAGTTTTCCTTTCTTTCCTTAGATAACTTGTATAATGTCTCTTTAACTGAATAAAATACCGTAACCTAAAAGAAGCCTAAAATAGTTAATATTTCCCATAATGTTTCACCCTCAGTTGCACTAGATCAGTAGATGGTTACATAGTCTGTACGTCCTGATTTAACCTCCCTTCCAACCCGAAACATAATAGGGCTACTACTTAGCTCAGAGTTCCAAGGAAAGGTCCTATCCAGCGACCTCAGAGAAGACCAAAGACTGAAGACTAAGGACAAGACGAGCAGCGAGTACGACGACGTCAACAGGAAGACAACTCCTCTCACACCAATAGAGACTCCAACGCGAGGGAAGGAGAAGTCCAATCTACCCTGTCACAAGTGAACGATGACGACGACACTGCCGCTAACGATGACAGAAGGATGAAGAGGAGTTGCTCCAGCTGCACAGCAAGACTAAATCAGAACGCCGGCACAAGTCATAGTGACAGCAACTGCCACTTCCCACAGCAGAAGACCTGAATTTCAGGAAAACCAAAGAGGCCTAAAGGCCCAAGTAAGACACTTGACTTTAGGATCATCATCATTCCCTCTCTTTCTGCTATACAGGCAGAAAAGAGGCTCACGACCACACTAAAATAATGATGCACTACTTAGTGCAACCAATCAACCCACTTACATGCATATGCATTATTTGTAGCCCATAAAGAATCTCAATTATTACCACCCCATACTTATTACTATAGATATTGTATTCTAAAACATCGTAAAGCTCAATGCACACTCTTTATAACATTCACTAAAATATAGATAAGAAAACTAGAAAAGTAACATGTGAAGATTACCCCAACACACATGAGCTAAACGACAGCAGCAATGACCAGCAGATCTCTCTGTACTAAAATAACCAGCTGTAGTCAGATAAAAATAAATAAAAAACCCAATAACTATTCACTTACTCTATAAAGAACCTCTTTATAGTATGACAGCCCTGGCATCAACAGCCACATGCAACCGGCCGAAGGGCTCGCTCGTGATGTGAATAACCAAGACGGACACAACCAACGCCACCGAAAGCGAAGACGACGACTGCGCCTCTCCTTGAACACAGAAGGAACAACTGCAACAACACTGTAGCACTAAGAAGAGCCGGACATCGGGCAAAGCTGTAGCTTCAAGATAACACGGGGTAGACCCGCACCCATCATGGCGAAACAGGTAACAGAGCAAGCTATTACAGAACCTTCCTGCTCTATGCACGGTCTGCGAACCTACCACCTAAAACAGGCCTGCCTACCCACAAAACTCAATTTTCGTACTATCTGATGTAAAAAATTCAAATTTCCTTACTGCATTTCAGATTTCCTTATTCAGCCTTTCGGCAAAGTTATATCAATCGTTTACACTCGTGATGTAGAAGGTTCCTGAGATGTTGATGGTTGCTGTGATGTAGAAAGTTCCTGAGATGTTAATGGATGCTGTGACGTAGTTTGAAGAGATTTGTAGTAGGCACTTTTCAAACTTTTTAGTTCTTCTTTTGTGTATTCTCTGCTTAGAAAATCACCTGGTCTTGATTTAGCCACAATCAAAGCTTCAAGTGTTTCGTTGGACATGCTTCCCCGGAAATTGTTTTTGTCTTCCTGACAATGACTTGAGAGAACACTCTTTCACAATTGAGATGATGAGTGTGGAAGTGTCAGAAGATACAGCATCACTCTTGGCAAATGTTAAAACATAGCTGCTCCGTCTTCTCTGAAATCACTGCTTTCTGCCCAAATGTGATCATCTCGTTCAAAATCTGCGAGAAAGTGACTAATGTCAGTCGTTTGGTACCTTGCAAATTCAACCTGTATCTGGTTGATGGTAGTACTTGCAGTCTGAATATCTTCACACCTGGAACAACATAAAAAAGTTTTAAGACACCTGTTAAAACTGCCAATGTCAATGAATAATTCATCAAGGGCTCACATCCAGGCAGATCATCGGTCTATGACTTGTACCTAAAATAAATGTCTGAATGTTATTAATCTTGAATGTCGCAATAAAAAGTATGCACACACATACACTTTGTGAAACTGATAGCAACTTATAGGATTGGTGGATAAGGGTAAATTAAAACTTTTTTTAAAAGCGACAAAAACAAACATAAACAATTAAACCAACCAACCAACAAAACAAAAATAAACACACACAAAAATTTAAATTACTTGTAACACACACCAAAATAAAAAAATAAAAAAATAAAAAAATAAAATAAATAAAACGATTTAAACAATAAATAAAAAAATTATTATTTAATAACATAAATAAATACATTAATAAATAAATAAATAAACTAAAAAAATAGTAACATTCATAATCAACAATACATACCAGTAGCGGAACCCTCGATAGCTGGAACACTCAATGGATCTGACCGTACTTCTTTGGTATAAGGGTCGGATGTCTTCACAACCCAAGGAAAAAGTTTGAAGCTTCCTTTGTTATTGCTTCCATCAGTAGAGATGGTAAATGGCTCTGTTTTCATTCTTTCAGCTAAAGAGTTAGTTGTTAATGCAGCCATTTCTTTAACCATTGCAGTTCCTTTACTTCTCCCACAACTTATTTCTTCGCTATTTTTGAATCAGGGAGGATTTTGCACAGTCCTTTTGAAAGTTGATCTAATGCAGACATTGGTTGATTCATTTCAGCTCTAATCAGTTCAAAGTTGTTGAGTTGACACAGGCTGAGATTGAGTAATAAAACTAGAAATGGATTTGTTAGCGAGAATTGCCTTCTTTTTCTCGGTCATCAAACTTTCGTTTTTCTTGTGTCGTGGTCCCTCCATGTGGGTGATCACATTGATAATACCACCTGATCCGATTCCAGACTAACTTACACAAATAGCACATTTTGCTCTAGAATCTTTTCCTTTTGTGTTGCAAGGATATCTCTCCATGTAGCTATTGAGAAAACCTTGTTTGCGCCTCTTGCTAGAAGTTTTCATACTCAGTTCGTCGCGCATTTGTTTAGTTGCAATGTTTTTTTCAACATAAAGGATGAAAGGGAAATAACTCCTGCGTTCTCAGGAGACAATGACAAGTTATTTCCATGGACATATGTCGTCTGCTATAATAGTTGTCTTTCTCATATGACATAACATTATTGTCTCTAATTTCCGTAACACAATAACCAATTTACGTATTTTCCCGGAACACTCAATATTATTTTTTTAATTTCCGTAACAAAATACGGAAATTCCGGAATGGTAGGCAGTTCTGCTAACACCTTACCGACAATATGAACACGGTAAAAATATTTCAAAGCTGATTGGCTAAACAGAATTACAACTGGATAATGGAAAGGAAAAGGGAGAAAGAAACAGTATTCATCCTGTACCACACCTCTACACCCATACAGCAGAACGAGCAAATGGCTCTATCAGTGTTCGCACATGCAAAATCTAATTCTAGCAAAACAATTATAAATTAATGTTGAACTACCACAGAGTGAACATGCTCGTGAGAAACAAACCAAGAAAGCAAGAAATGATTAAGAAGGCATGCAACAATAGCTTTGAAAAACTATGCCATAAAAACGCCTATATATGGCTTGGAATATTTCTGCCACCTCCGGTCCGGGTCTTGTAGTTTGTCCAGGTCGATCTTCAGTCTAGTGCACTTTGCTGTGTTTACTCTCATGAAGTGGAGCCAGAAAGACATCATCACGAGATCGTGGTCACTTCCGATTTCTGCTTCTGGAAAAGTGCATGTCTTGCCAATGTTGACGCTTGATCTTGTCCATGATGTAGTCAATCTGGTTGTGATGCTCCCCGCTGGGACTGTGCCATTGTCTGGATTTTTTGTGGAGACCAAGCGTGTTTGCCAGTATCAGATTGTTGTATCTGGCAAACTCCAAAGAGTGTCATTTGTCTTGTTGTTGCTGTGGGGTCCACATGTTTCCCCCCAATTGTAATACGCATCTTGGCCAGCCTTGGCATTCCAGTCGCCTTGCACTATAACTGTGTCCTTCAAGGACAACCTGCAGATGTCGTTGTCATAGTCTGGATGATGGTGATGTTGAAAGGGGCTGCTCCCAGACAGACGGTAATGAGTCTACTGGAGACTGGGCAGCAACCCAAGAATCCAACCCCTTGTTCGTGCCTGTCATCTCTTCCACTGAAATAAAGCTTGTGGCCTTTGTCGGTTATTGTTTCACGTAGGCCTTTCCAGCGCTGTTAATGTTCACTGATACCTAAAATGTTGCATCAATAGTGGTCCAGCTCGTGGGCCAGTTCTTCTGATTTTCCCTCTGCAGAGGATCGTGACATTTCACAGGGCTCGAAATTAGCGGGGGCCCGGGGCCAAAAACCCGCAAAGTTGATTTCGGGCTCGGAAAGTTGAAAAACGAAGGGCCCGCTTGGCCAGCAAAATAATTCGTCTGCTACAGCTAGCTCTACTCGGCAGTTTCGTATTTGGGCCAAGGGAAGCAACCCACACTGGTGCCCTAAATTTGGACAGAAAAAAAAAACAGAAAAGAAGCGAAACCCCTTTAATTTTGCACTCAAAAGTTTAATATACACTTCAATATCTTTTTAATATAATAAACAAAAGGCTATGGCACAACATAAGCGCAAAATGTCCATCTTTGCAAGCACGAAAGTATGGCTACATATCGTCGCCATACAGTTGCTAAAACAATCGGCGATGGCGTTTTCCAATTTTTGGGAAGCGAAAGACGCCAGAAGAAAATGTTGACGAAAGGAAAGAACAAGAATAAGAGAGAAAAAAGAAGTATGAAGAGGAAATAAGATCAAGGAACTACAATGAAGGGTGGAAAAAAAAAATTCCATGGCATGGCCTTGAAGTGAGCGAGGAAGAGTACTGTTAAGTTTATTTCCCTTTCATGGTTTTGTTTTGAACTTTTGTGCATTGAGGTCAGATTTTTTGTTAGGTTACTCATATTAAAAATTTAATGATGTGTATTGTGCAATACTCAGTCACAAAACTGAAAAGTATTATACAAGAGACTCAGTTGATTTTTTTTCTATTTTGTTTAATGGCCATTTCAGGCTCACTAGTCACTGGAATATGTGTGTCACTGAATGTGTGTGTGTGTGTTTTCCCCTTTTTTGTTGGTAATGTTTGAAAGTGAAAGAAAAGGCAAATAAAAATGACATCACTCAGAAAAATTGGAAATTCAATTGTTTTTATTTTAGATTATCAGACAAATTGTTCTTTCTACTTATTATATTGTCAATAATTCTTTTGTTTTTTGTTTGCATTATTTTTCAAGTTAAGCCCCGAAAGTTGCTTGCGGGCCCTCACATTTTTCAATCAACGGGCCCGGTGGCCCCCAAAGATAAAAGTTAATTTCTAGCCCTGTTTCAGGTTCCTATGACGATGTCTCTCATGCGGATCTTGCAAAGTTGTCTATCAGTAACACGCTTATCGCCTCCGTTCTACAGTCCTTACAAAACTGAACTTACAAAACTTGGAGAATAACACTAGATCAGATTTAGTATTTGAGATTAGATGCTTAATGATATTATTAGCAGAGGGATTGGTGTTGATTTTTGTTGGGTTCTGTCTCATTCTGGCTTGTACTGGAATGAACAGACAAACTTGCAAAAAGAGGAGCTACGAATGCCAAATTGATAAACAATTGTAACTTTAAATTATCTAGTCACAAACTCATTTCATTAGTAGAAAGACATTTCCCAAAATTAGTAAATAAGCAAAATAGTATGTCCCGTTCACGAAATATTTGAAACCTTATATATAAAATGTACTTGAAATCATGGATTACAAAATATATAAATGTTTTTTTTTAATTCCCAACTTCTTTAATAAATCAAATTATGTCTGGCACTACAGAAACCTTCAATTTTATGTCAGACATGGGTTAAAGGTCACGGAGACAGAAATAGAGGTGGGAGGACAACGTTCGAGAATGGACTGGCTTGAAACTGAGTGAAGCCATGATGATGCTGAGGACAGGGAAAGATGGAGTATGCTGGTTAAACAAGCATCTGTGGCGCCCCAATGACTTCTAAGTTACGGGATAGGATGGGGATAGGGACCCTATAAACAATGACTAACTAGTAACTAACTAACTAGCACGCACACACACACACCACCCAAGCACCTACCCCCCCATTCACACACATACACAGAGTAAAGAAAAATGAACACTAGAACGTGACACATAACAGATTCCTTCAACCAAACTTCACCAGTGGAAAACAATGCCAGTTTCATTTCATTGATTCATCTCTGCTTCGTTCAAAATGTAGGCCTAGGCTTAGTCGACTCTAGCTTAAGCAGCCAATGAAAATAATGCCAGTTTTATTTGCTGATTCAGTCGGTCCATTTACTCTTCCTTTCCTTGAAACTATCATTGCTGTAGTATTTGTGAATTATTGATGGTTGGGAATAAAACCTTGCTGTTTTAACGCACCTTAGAAAATACAAGAAGATCTGTTTTTTTCATTCTTTGCAGAAAAAGCATAGGAGACTGATTCTTAAATGGGTTAAAGTAGGCCCTGTATTCTTACAACTTGTATATTTCACAGCTTGCTAGAAACATCGTCATCTGTGATTGGTCAATTGCCATGCAATATCAATTTTATTCACACTCTACCCCCGTTGGAGTGCCTGTGTTTTCTGTTTGAATAGTATCCCCACTTTACGGAAATGTCATGCTTTAGATTACCTCTGTATTTTGTCATTCTCGTTTGTTCTTTCTCATTCTTAATCTATTCTATCAACTTACTATCTTTCTTTGATAGACCAGTCACCTACCTTTTTTCTTGAAAACTCTTCCAAAACTCATTTATGTATGGGGTCTGTTGGCTCAGCTTGGGTATATTGGACGCTTTCAGCCAAATGGTCACTAGGACTTATTATTATTTAACAATGCAGGCATTTTATATGTTATGTTTTTTTGTGTGTTTTACTTGGCCAATGAAAATATAAGACACTTGTGGAAATCGATAGGTGTGTTTGAGTATGTGTGTGAGTATGTGTGTGAATGAATGTCTAAAATCATTTTAAAAAAATAATAGACTTTACATTAAAGGACTGAACTGAAAAAAAAACACTTTTTACCTTATTTCAACAATAACTGTACTGTAAATTCACAATTTTACTTTGTGGATACTTTAACTATTGCTAGGCATGTTAGATCAATCAGATTTGTACTTTCTCAAAGGTTAAGGTCATTGAGCTTCACCATTTTCTAAAATGTAGGCATTTTTCTAGGTATTTGTTTTTTTTTTAATATTTTATAATGATGTTGATATTCTATTTTGTTTTTGTAAATGGGGGTTCGAAAAATTAGAGTAAAATCTCAGCGTCCCCTGCATGGGATGCCTTTATTGTAAAGTGACCGGCTGGTGGAATGCCTTCAATGTTACCTAGAGTTGTTTCAGCAGATCTTTTATGCGGATCGGGGTTGATCCCACCTCCTTTGTGATCATTGGAGATCTGAATGGTCACTCCCCCAGATGGGGAAGTGATCATAGGAATCCCCAAGGCAAAATTTTGGAGAATGTTGTCGGTGACCTAAACCTATGTATTTTGAATTCTTCAAAGTATTGTAGCCCTTAAGGAACATTTTCTAATTTAGACCTGGCCATCTGTGACTCCTCGATTTTTTGGGACCTGGATTGGAAACCCCTTTCGGATCTCTGCTGGAGTGACCATTATCCTGTTTTTCCAAAGTTTCTAGAAGCTTTACCATATAATTTGTCATCTGTTCATTATTCCCTACAAGAACCCTAGCGGCGCTGAAATTTCTAAAAATCAGATTGGGACAAATTTAGCCACTCGTCATCTTGTCCAATTACCTCTGACATTTTAAATTCCGAAGATCCAGCTTTGGAGTTTTCTAATATCCTAATAAAATGTGCTTCCGAAATTATTGCCAAAACATCTGTTAAAAGCAGTTCTCTGATGACTCCCTTGGTTTGATGAAGAATGCAAGACTCTTCATCACCAAAGAAAACAAGCCCAACAACGTTTCTTTCAAAATCCTACTGCTGAAAATAATTGTAATCACCAGAAGCTGCAAGCCAAAACAAGGTATCTCTTTAAACAAAAAAGGTGCCAATCCTGGAAAACCTGTTCCAAACTTCTTAACAAAACATCTTCCAAAACAGTCTGGAAAATAATATAAAGAATTAAATGGAAAAACTCCAAAGCTGTGATTCAAGACCTGAAAAACATGGACAGACTATCACTAAAAAACTGACAAAAAAGCAGGTGGCTGATTTGTTGGCCTCTACCATATAATTTGTCATCTGTTCAATATTCCCTACAATTCCAAAAGATCAAAGTTAAAAAAGAATGAGAACTCTGCTTTTTTTAATACGATAATTCTGAAACCTATAACCTTCCTTTCTCTATGGAAGAGTAAAAGTTGACAGATGCTTAAATCCAATAATTCTGCTTCCAGTCCTAATAATATTAATTATCAGTTAATTTCGCACCTGCCTATAGATTCACTCCAAGTTCTCCTCGCTGTGTTTAATATATGTGGCTTTCTGGTTCCTTTCCCTCATCTTGGCAGGTAGCAGTTGTTGCTCCAATCCCTAAACCCAATAAGGATCACTCTGATACAAACAACCACAAGCCTATTGCCCTTACAAGCTCCTTGTGCAAAACAATGGAAAGAATGATTTATGAGCATTTGATGTGGCATAGACTCCATCAACGCTCATGCTATCTCTCAATGTGGTTTTCTAAAAAAATAGGAGCACTTCAGAGACGTTCGTCCGAGCCGCGTTGGTTAATGGTGAACATGTTGTTTCCGTGTTATTTGATCTTTAAAAGGCACTTGGAAGTTCGGGATTCTTAAAGATTTAGAACTCCTGGGCTTCCGTGGAAATTTACCCATTTTAATTGAACATTTTTTAACTGAGTGATAGGAAGTTTCAAATCCGACTTGGTTCCACTTTATCAGATCATTTTGAGCAGGAGATGGGTGTTCTTCAAGGCCATTCTTTCTCTTCTTTTGTTTAACATCAAGATCAACAACAAAGTTAAAAATGTTAAATTTTGCATCGATAAATCCCTTTTCTCTATTTTGGCTAAGGGGTAAAACCTTGGCAGGGGTGGAGCATCAACTTGTTTTGCAAAGATAAAATACAGGGAAAAGTAGAAGAAAACGGTTTCCAATTTTCGCTTTCTAAAACCGAATGCATTCATTTTCATTGCAAGCAGAACCAGGTTTTGAACCCTTTTCTTCATGCTTATGGCCAACCCAACAAAGTTTCTAAACAAGTTAAATGTTGGGATATTATTTTTGACAGTAAACTGACTCTTCTCCCACATATTAAATACCGGAGGGAAAGCTGCCAGAAAGGTCTTAATATTTTGAGAGTTATCAGCCACACAGACTGGGGAGCAGACAAGACAACTTTGCTCTTCTCTGGTACGCTTTAAATTGGATTATGGTAGCATCGTATATGGCTCTGGTAGGAAAGCCTATTTGAAAGCCTTGGATCCAATCCATCATCAGGGTCTTCGGATCTTCCTGGGGGCGGTACGCACTTCAACAAAGGAGATCTGTTTGCTTCAGCTTACCAAAAACTATTTTCTAAAACTTAAAGCTAACCCTGAAAATCTCGCTTAAGATTGTGTCCTAAACCCATTATTTACACTTAAATTCTCCAACAAACCAACAGATGTTCCTCCTTTTGGTATCGGAATACGTCCTCACTTTGATACTGCAGGCATAGATATAGATCTGTTAATGATGACCAATTGATAACTGTGCTCCCACCTTGGAACCTGATCAACCCCATTATAAACTTCAATCTCACATCCTTCAAAAAGAACGAAACTTCTAAAGCTGTTTAGAAGCAACTTTACCTAGAACAATGTTCATTGTATAAAGGATAGGAAAACCTTTTACGGACAGGTCGAAGAAAGGAGATGCTCTTTTTATGTACATCTTTTATCATTTTTTAATGTTAGCGTTCTAATCTGATTTTGAATAGTTTTGTGTGGTTCGGCTCTTAGCAGTCTGCTGGACCCTATAAACATTGAATATCTTTCTTTCTATCTGGGGTGAGTCCTCTTTGAAACCAGGTTGTAGTCCGGATTCAGCTTTTTGCAGTCCGCTGGACTCTATAAGCAATGAATAACTATCTAACTAACCATTTTCTAAACATGCTTTCCTCTATATCTAAAAATGGAAGGAGTCAATTTTGATAATTTTGTGCTTGCCGATAGTGGCCTATTGTTCCATGTTTTTCTTTTACTTCTTCAGGATAAAGCTGAGTCACAACAACGCCAAGAAAATTATCACTTTTGAAAATGCTTATTTTTCAGCTAAGTGTGTGAGTGTCTGGAAATGCATTTGAATAACTTGCCATCTTGTTGTTTATTTTGGTAATAACATCAAGCGATTTAGCAAGGGATGTTCAGTAATTGACGAGCTGTTTGAGCAGAGTCACCGTCATGTAAATAAAAAATAAATGTGCTAAAGTACATTTTTATCTCCATGGAAACTTATTATTTAGATACTACATCCAAGTTTTATTTGCAATTTTCTATTTTGCAGATCAACCTGGGATGACCATCTGTTTGAAATAGTACTCCCCAAACCTTGTTGCGTAGGACATGTTGATGTCAAATTTACCTTGCAGTCTACCAACAGTAGTCAACCCAATGTTGAGGTGAGATTCAGCACTATTATTTACTGGAAATAATAATAGCTTTTTTCTTGTGAATAATGATGTGCAAGCGCTTATGTTATGATGTAATGGAATATATTGCAGGTGCTCTTCATCCACCTTTGACAATAAGTGGTAAAACATTTGAATGATCCTTGTTTGTATTCATTTTCAGATGTCTTTTATCATCTCAGTTTTATTTAGGTTTCAGAATTATCTTTCCTATCCTATCCTAGAACCGACACATCAAATGCCTGTCCGCCCTCCATGTCACGTTCCTGTCCGTCCCCCATGTCACGTGCCTGTCCGTCCCCTCCTTCCCTGTCAGGTGCGTGTCCGCCCCCCTCTAAGTCTATGTCTGTGTCTATGTCAAGTGCCTGTTCGTCCTCAGTGTCCATGTCAAGTTCCTGTCTGTCCCCTCTGTCCACGTTACCTGTCCCCAATTTCCATCTCTGTCATTGCTGTCAAAGTCAATAGCATTTTATCAGTCTTCGTGGCAATTGCTTTTGGAACTTTGTAGAAAAAGACCATTGACCATGACCTGTCTAAAGGAATAACGAAATGACTGGACGGATGGATTGTGGACATTTCCTTCTTCTCCTCGAATTACTGAGAACAGACCTGCTTAGTCTCCCGCTTTTGGCGGGAGACTCACGCTTTTGACATGTCACGAAATACATATTATTCAATCTTTATTGTTTGCAAACACGTCCTGCTTAACGCTAATGCCATGTCCCATTGTTATTATATAATGTCTCCCGCTTTTACTCTAAGGGGAGTAGGCTGGTCTGTGAGAATAGATTCTCAGCATAGTCTCTCTGCTTAGATCTTCAAACAACATCAAAAGCGAGCTAATGGCCATCTTCCAGCCCATAGTTATAAACAGTGCCAAGGAGTCTATCCCACAAACTTCATCAAAACCGTATACAATTAAAAAGCCCTGGTTTGATGATGAATGTTAAAAACTTCAGCAAGCCCGTAAAAAAGCTTTAAGAATGATGTATCTGCACCCAAGCTCTGAAAATAAACAGAACCACCAACGTTTGCGAGCGCAATGCCGATAGCTCTTCAAACTTAAGAGAAGAGAATCGTGGAGAGGTTTCTGCTCCACGCTAAATTCTAAAGCAAAACTGTTGAAGGTTTGGAAAGTGGTCCGCAAACTCAAAAATAAAAGAAACAGGTCAACCCATGCCTTACTATGCAGGGGGATGTAATCGGAGATAAAAAAAAACTAGTAGCTGATCTTTTGGCCTCTTCTTTTGCTGCAAATTCTTCTTCTGAAAATTATTCCGTCTGTTTTCAAACAATTAAAACACGTAAAGAAAAACAACGGTTAAATTTTACCTCTGATAATTCTGAAGACTACAACATTTTGTTCTCATTAGTCGAGCTTGACGATGCAATTAACAAAAGTGCAGATTCAGCAGTTGGACCGGATGATGTACATTATCAATTTCTCAGACATTTAACAAGGTACTCACGGTCTCAACTGCTGGACATCTTCAATCAGATTTGGATCACTGCAGCCCTGAAAATGAAAAAAAGGTCAACCCATGCCTTACTATGCAGGGGGATGTAATCGGAGATAAAAAAAAACTAGTAGCTGATCTTTTGGCCTCTTCTTTTGCTGCAAATTCTTCTTCTGAAAATTATTCCGTCTGTTTTCAAACAATTAAAACACGTAAAGAAAAACAACGGTTAAATTTTACCTCTGATAATTCTGAAGACTACAACATTTTGTTCTCATTAGTCGAGCTTGACGATGCAATTAACAAAAGTGCAGATTCAGCAGTTGGACCGGATGATGTACATTATCAATTTCTCAGACATTTAACAAGGTACTCACGGTCTCAACTGCTGGACATCTTCAATCAGATTTGGATCACTGCAGCCCTGAAAATGAAAAAAAGGCCCCACTAGCCTTTGGCTAGTAACTTAAAAATTTTACTAGCCAAACAAAAAATTTTACTAGCCAAACTAAAAAAAGTTCATTTTAGCGCACTCGCATTTGGCGACTACAGTTTTTTTTTAGTCGCCAATTTTTTTTCCCACTAGCCATGGCGACTAAATTAGTCGCCATTTTCAGGCCTGCACTGGCACCTTTCCTACCTCTTGGAGAAAGGCCATTATTGTACCCATTCCTAAACCTGGCAAAGACCATACTAATCCAACAAACTATAGACCAATAGCCTTAACGTCTTGCTTATGCAAGACGCTGGAAAGAATGGTTTATTCCCGTTTACTGTGGTATCTGGAAACAAATAATATCTTATCCAACACTCAGTGTGGCTTTCGAATTGGTCGAAGTACTGTTGACCACCTGGTGCGACTGGAAACTTTTATCCGTAACGTGTTTGTCCAGGGTGAACATGTCGTTGCCATCATGTTTGATTTTGAAAAAGCCTATGATACCACATGGAAATATGGCATTCTTTCAGATTTACAAGAAATGAGTTTGAAGGGACATTTACCTCTGTTTATATCCAATTTTCTAACGGACAGAATTTTTCAGGTTAATGTTGGGTGATTTTTATCAGATACGAGAGAACAGGAGATGGGAGTGCCTCAGGGTAGCATCTTGTCTCCCTTGCTGTTTAATATTAAAGTAAATAATATTGTTCATTCCGTTAAATGGGGAATTGACAATTCTTTGTTGACAATTTTGCATTAATAGCCAAAGGTAAAACCTTGGCATCTGCAGAACGTCAGCTACAGTTATGTGTCAATGCCGTTGAAGTCTGGGTTTTACAAAATGGTTTTAAATTTTCTGAAGCAAAAACTGAATGTATTCACTTTTCCAAGCACCGGGGAATTATTCAAGATCCTAATATTACCCTCAATAAAACTCCAATAAAGGCGGTCCAACAAGTCAAATTTTTGGGTGTTATTTTGATCAAAGGCTATCTTTCCTTCCTCATCTGAAAAATTTGAAAACTAAATGTCAACAGGCCTGCAACTTGCTCAAGGTTATCAGTGGTACAGACTGGGGAGCTGACAAGAAAACTTTATTGCTGTTATATCATTCTTTAATTAGATCCAAGTTAGATTATGGTTGCATTGTTTATGGTTCTGCTAGAAAATCTTATCTTAAAATGTTAGATCCAGTTGTTCATCAGGCATTACGCATTGCTTTGGGTGCTTTTCGCACCTCCCCTTGTGAAAGCCTTTATGTGGAAGCTAACGAACCCCCGCTGGAGCTGAGACGTACAAAATTGTCACTGAATTACTATTTAAAATTAAAAACTGATCCTATGAACCCCGCCTATGACTGTGTTTTCAACCCAGATTTTGTTCAGAAATTTGAAGCCAAACCTAACACAATCCCTCTGTTTGGCATCAGAATGCAGGCTCATTTGGAAAAAGCAGGCATCGATGTTGCTTCCATCAACGACGATGAACTTCGGACTGAAGCTCCCCTATGGAAATTATGTACCCAAACATTAATTGGCAATTGTCCGCTTTCCTCAAAAACAATACATCTGAAAACATCTATAACCAACTTTATTTAGAACAGTGTGCTTTATACCCAGGATATGAAAAACTTTTTACAGACGGGTCAAAGAAAGGAGATTCAGTTGCTGCTGCTTCGGTCTCTGGGAGACACTTAGACCAGCCTTTACAACAGCGTTTACCTAATTTTTGTTCTGTTTATACAGCTGAGCTCAAGGCAATTCATCTAGCTCTGAAACAAATTTATCAATCCAAAAGAACCTTGTTTTTAATCATGTCCGATTCACTGTCAGCACTCCATGCTCTTTCCACAAGAAAGATATCACACCCTTTTCTGGCAGAGATCCACGACCTCCATACACAACTTGTTTCTGAGGGTAAAAAGATAGTTTTTATGTGGGTCCATGGTCACATGGGCATCCGCGGCAACATTGCAGTGGACAAAGCGGCTCAAGATGCTCTGCATCTCGATTTCCCTCCAGAGATTTTCCAGTTTGTGCCCTATTCTGACCTACGTTGTATGAATGGATCTTATTGTAAATGACTGTGGCAGACTGACTGATCTAACCATATCAACAACAAATTATTTCAAATTCTTCCCGATTTGTCCGCTTCTTTGCCTAACTTTGCATCCACTCGCAAAGAAGAAACAGTTTTGTCTCGCCTTCATATTTTGGCATACTTACGTTACCCACAGTTTCCTTTTAAAAGGAGAAGAACCGCCATGGTGCTTTGCATGTGATCAATCCCTTTCCGTTTGCCATTTCATGTCTGAGTGTGCTGATCTGATTGAGGAAAGAGAAACATATTTTGGTTCAATACCTTTCAAAGAGATTTTTAAAGTATGTAATGGTCAACATCTGTTTCAATTTTGACATGATGTTGGTTTGTTTTATCGCATATAAATCATATCGACATGTTTTGTTTAGTTTGGATTTTATTGATAGGACTGAATTTAGTGATTTGATTGAAGAAAGAGAACATATTTTTACTACATCAGTTTTAAATAAGACTTTTAAAGAGGTGTCATGTGAAAGTTTGTTTGAGTATTTAAGGCTTGTTTTTTAAGATTTGAAACATTTTATAATATTTTAAGATAACGTCTCTCTGGTCCTGATTTGGCTCGGAAGAGTCCGCTGGACTTAAAGTAATAATCATGTAATGTAATGCTGTAATGCACAGTCGCAGTAGAGACACGTGGCATTGAAGTTTCCGGTAGAGGCACCGAAGTTTGCGCAGTTGCAGTGAAGATCGGTGCTCGTGAGACAGAATTCAAAACATGGCGTCCAAACGAATGGCTAAGCAAAGCTATTGTGAATCTGAATCTTCAAAGAAACGGCGCAAAGGGCAGACATATCTTGCCTCGTATTCGGAAAAGTGTCCTTTTGTTATTCTCGGCAGCACTGACTCAAAAGTACAATTTGTGACAACCAGTTTGGCTTCTCCGCCAGTGGTATGAACGACATCAAGCGGCACGCGGAAGGCACACAGCATATCAAGAATTACGAGACTTTGGAGAAGAAAAAAAAGATTGTGGCAGGAAACCAATCTATTACTGGATTCTTCGCATAATATCAAAAAGGATGAGTGCAAAAACAATAGGTAGTAAAAGTAAATACTGAAATCGTAATAGTAATACTGAAATTTGAAAAGCTAATACTGAAACTTCAAATTGAGTGTAGGCATGCCTGCTTTAAAATATTATTTATTTCATTCTGTTCCTCTTCCTTTTTTGGTAATGTGAATTAGGGAGAAAAAAAAAGGTACAGTGCGTAAAGACAAAGTTCCTAGGCTTGTTGTTGTTGTATCAAATTTTATTCATCAGCTTTACATAAGTTGTACTGATGTAACATAAACAAATTACGAAATCTACCATGCGCACAACATAGATATTTTTCACATTATGAAACCATAAAAATTATCATACTACTGACATACACATACATTTTTAACAACATACAATCCCTTATAACAATTAGTTTACATTAAGAAACAAATTTTTAATAATAAATAAATGGTAAATAAATATAGTGGAACCTTTCAACTTCACCTGTGAAGAACGAAGTATTTATAAATGTCATTTTGCGTCTTACAGAAAGTTGAAGTTTGGCCTCTAGGCCCCTACCCTTCCACACCACATTAAAAAAATTAATAATAATATAATAATAATAATAATAATAATAATAATAATAATAATAATAATAATAATAATAATAATAAAAATGAAAAATGATAAAATAATAATAATATTATTTATTTTTTAAAAAAAAAGAAAAAAAACTCAAAATTAAAACAAATTAATAAATAATTCCCACCCCCCTTCCCTCCCATCCCATACCAAAATAAATAATAAATATTTATTGAAACTAATAATGCTTAATTAAATAAAATAGATAAAAAAAATTTTTTTTAACATTTGCTGGACTGTAAAAAATTAAAACAATAAACAAACAAAGCATTAGAAGAAATTGAATAATTCATGACTTAATTAAATCTATGAGCAAACAAACAAAACATTAGAAGAAATTGAATAATTCATGACTTCTAATTAAATCTATGAGCATTAAGCTCAATGACCAATCAGAATGTTCTTCTGGATATACAATACTTGAGATTGAGATAGGTAGTTTTAATTTATTTAATCTAATGAGTAAAGGCTGAAAATGGTTATAATTTTGTTGACCTTCAAATATAAATATGCTACCACAATTACAAAGTACTGGAGGATTTATTAAACGAGCACGCCAAGCATTTAGCCTTATTCTGTGAAATAAACTGTTAATATGAAAAGATTTTGAAATAGATATAACATTTTGTGATGCTGGTGAATTATCCAAGTAATGTTTTTCAATGACCTCTTGCTTGTATTTCTCATTCCACTGATTCCAAGCACATCATTTTATTTGATTGTTAATTTCATTTGTTGTCAAGTTGAAAAATAATTTAATGGATTCATCTGAAGATGCAGCACTCTTTGCTAAGCGGTCAACAATTTCATTTCCTAATATATGTAAATGACTAGGTATCCAAATTAATGAAATATCCGATCCCCTGGTAATGATTTGATGACATAATATCTTTATTTCTGTTAGCACTTCCTGTCTCTCTTTACTAACCCAAGAAGACAAAGCCGATAATGCTGATTTTGAATCAGAAAAGATTGTTATTTTTAAAGGAATACTAGTCAAATCAGTTATGAAAGATAAAATCATTATTATTGCAATTAGTTCAGCTGTAAAAATCGTACTACCTTTCGGTAAAAAATATTGTCGGGATATTTTAAAATTGGGAATATAAAATGCTGCTCCAGTATTTCCATTGTCTAAAACTGATCCATCAGTATAGATGTGCAACGAATTTTGAGAATACAAATGAATGAAAAGCATGAAATTAACTTACCTTCTGCGGAGGATTTGGGAAGTTGAACAGGGTAGGCACTGCTTTCCACACCAACCACTTTCTCTTCTCTGGGACGTTGAACTGCGAAGGTTCAATGTGGTCACTGCAGAGTTTGTAATTTCTGCGATGCAAATCGGCACACAGTAGATTCAGGTCAAAATCTCGTCTGCTGTTCTGCATCCATTTTCTGCACCTATACAGAAACAGTAGAAATTTCATTTAATGAATCATTATATCCCAAGAACATTATCTAAACAGCAGATCTGGCCTATCAGTATAACAATGCACCATTTGCATGCTTCTTTTGTCGCCTGTTGTACGTCTTTACCGTCTACTTTTCAAGAATATTGTAGTTTCTGAGGCTATGTGAAAAATTAGGCACTTGAGCAGAAAGTTAGATCTGCGATGCAAAAGATTTGATCTGGCTTGTCTTGTCAACCAGCTGTCAGTGGTGAAATACTGTACGATTGCTGTATCAAGGCTAATCACAACATGAAAAGGGTTAAAGAGAAGCGGGAGAAAAAGTAACCCACAATATCTACATCTACCTTCAGCTTGTCTTGTCAGCCAGTGCCAGTGGTAAAGTTTTAAAAAAGAAGTAATATCAACATGAAAATGTATAACTCACCTCTTTTCGTCTCTGGGAAAGACAAAATACGCTTTCCCCTCACAGCCTTTCTTGTTTCTGTCATTTGTCAGAGCTTATTCTAGGGCGCGGGATGCGCGGGATCACGCACAAAAAGTTTTTTTCCCGCAAAGAAATTCGATGAGCGCGTTCGCGATCCCGCGGAGATTGGAAATATCCCGCTACATGTCTTGATCGAAGCGGGCTTTACTGTGACGTTTTTGTCGTCTGCTAGAGCGTAGCGGAAACTGGAGTTAAACGGAAGTTGCTCTTGTATATGCGATGTGTCTCAAATTTTCATTGGCCGATGCTATTCTTTTTGACCAATCACCTTTCTTCTGAGTGTGGCATCGATGAATTGACCGGTTGGAACTGGTTTACAATCAGAATCAGAATGGCTTCGAAAAAGCGCACGCTTTTCGACTTCGAATTCAGTGGAGGAACTGTGAAGAAAACAGTCACACTGTTTTCCCATGACCGATCTTCTAAAATATCAGAGCTTTTATGCAACAGTTGTGAAAGCAAGGTTACAGATACCAGTTTGTGATATATTTTGTCTGCGATTTGTATGTACTTACTGTTTGGAGAGAATGCGACACTTGACTGTTTCACAGTTTATCCGGGAACATCACGGGAGAAAACAGATATGGATATTTGTTTGTGTGTACACCCTATATATGCCGAGAAGACGCCCCCACTGTTTTGGTCAGAGGGGGTCCTAATCCCCCCCTTTTTTTCAAGGAAGTGGGGCCTGCCCCCACTTCTTCAAAATCTTAGAATAAGCTCTGTTTGTGCAACCATGAGCTGCACAATAATCTCCATGTTGTTTTCCTTTCCCCGAACGGCCTTGTTTTCCATTGGCACCCAGGAGACACAACCCGCACGTCCTCCGTTTTTTTTTTTCAAGAGATGGTTATCTTTCAAGGATGGATTTAACCAGAATTTACCGGTATTTTACCGGTTTGAGAATAAAAATACCGGTTGAAAAATTAATAGCCAGTAGAGCCTACCGGTTTTTATTTTGTTTGACTGGTTTCAAAAATAAAGGAAAAGAGAAAGAAAAACAAGAGAAATGAAGAGAGAGAGAGAGAGAGAGAGAGAGAGAGAGAGAGAGAGAGAGAGAGCGCCAGCCAGCCAAGCTGATTATGTGTTTAGGGAGTGTAGACGAGAGGCCTGCGAATGCATTCAGTAGCCTTGCCATATTCTTTGAGGTAATTAATACAAAATGATATAACATTGGCGGTGCAAGGCTATCATGAATACGGATTAATTAAACTCGCGCACTTTTCAATTTTTTCTTTCCTCATGCTCTGCGACAGTGGCAGATAGGCTAGCAATAATGAAAAGCAAAAATCTCTTTTTTCACTTTTATTTTTGGCAAACATCGTTTCACTTATAGTTAGTAGGCTTTACAGTGAGCAATAAATTAATCACTGCATTCGTCGGCAGATTTTCGGTTGCAAAAATAATGGTGCATTATTAAGTTTTGCTATGGGTCATACCTGTTTCCGTGACTGGCCTCCCGGTTTGCGTTCGAGTGGGTTTGTTTACTGTGACGTTGTACCGGTTTTGCGAATCCCTAGGACGATCACTGATCTTTACATTAAAAATCTGTGGTCTTATCTGCTATTGTTGAGATGTGTGGTTTATGGATTTTTTTCTTCCTTGTTTTCAGGTGACCTTGCTGAAACAAAACATTGGCAGCATGGGGCATAGGCCTTCTGACCGACCAGACAAGAGTAAAATGAATTGCAACAGCGAGGTTGAAGACAAGGAGAACTTCAACTCTGTTTTGGTATGTGATGTATTTATGCTGTGTTTACAATATAAATAGAGCTTTTATTGTCCATAATGCAGGGCTCGAAATTAGCGGAGGCCCGGGGCCAAAAACCCGCAAAGTTGATTTCGGGCTCGGAAAGTTGAAAAACAAAGGGCCCGCTTGGCCCGCAAAATAATTCGTCTGCTACAGCTAGCTCTACTCGGCAGTTTCGTATTTGGGCCAAGGGAAGCAACCCACACCAGTGCCCTAAATTTGGACAGAAAAAAAAAAACAGAGAAAAGAAGCGAAAACCCTTTAATTTTGCACTCAAAAGTTTAATATACACTTCAATATCTTTTTAATATAATAAACAAAAGGCTATGGCACAACATAAGTGCAAAATGTCCATCTTTGCAAGTACGAAAGTATGGCTACATATCTCGCCATACAGTTGCTAAAACAATCGGCGATGGCGTTTTCCAATTTTTGGGAAGCGAAAGACGCCAGAAGAAAACGTCGACGAAAGGAAAGAACAAGAAAAAGAGAGAGAAAAAAAAGAAGTATGAAGAGGAAAAAAGATCAAGGAACTACAATGAAGGTGGAAAAAAGATTTCCATGGCATGGCCTTGAAGTGAACGAGGAAGAGTTACTGTTAAGTTTAGTTCCATTTCATGGTTTTGTTTTGAACTTTTGTGCATTGAGGTAAGATTTTTTGTTAGGTTACTCATATTAAAAATTTAATGATGTGTATTGTGCAATACTCAGTCACAAAACTGAAAAGTATTATACAAGAGACTCACTTGATTTTTTTTCTATTTTGTTTAATGGCCATTTCAGGCTCACTAGTCACTGGAATATGTGTGTCACTGAATGTGTGTGTGTGTTTTTCCCCTTTTTTGTTGGTAATGTTTGAAAGTGAAAGAAAAGGCAAATAAAAATGACATCACTCAGCAAAATTGGAAATTCAATTGTTTTTATTTTAGATTATCAGACAAATTGTACTTTCTACTTATTATATTGTCAATAATTCTTTAGTTTTTTGTTTGCATTATTTTTTAAGTTGGGCTCCGAAAGTTGATTGTGGGCCATCAAATTTTTCAATCAAGGGGCCCGGTGGCCCCCAAAGAAAAAAATTAATTTCTAGCCCTGATAATGTGACAAAAACCTAAGTGGTGTTTTTTTTTTTAAATTATGATAAAAAGCTGAGCATACAATTATAGCTTCAATAAACAGCTCTATCTTTAATTAGTGTTAATCCTTAACTCTTAGCGTCCCGCAGTACTCTTACTACATATAGAATTCTAGAAAAGTGCCACGAAACGGGTTGGTGTACTAAAATAACAAAATCTATCTTTTTTTTTGCATTGATTAGCTTCAGAGTTTTGGGAAGTGTTGTTTGTTGAATGTACTATGCAGTAAATATATTATTTCGAGTTTCTGCATATTGTGGGCCTGTAAGTATTGCTTTTGTAAATCAATAATCACAGGTAAATTAGTAAAAATAAAGTCAGAAATACCATGATTACGATGATGGTAATGCTCTGAAAAAATAATACAAGACAAGCTTAGTGCAATTAGCATGCATTGCAGTCTGCTGGATCCTATAAGCAATGAATTCAATTCAATTCAACAATTCAATTCAATTCAATTCAACAAATCTTTATTACCTCTTACAAGGAATTATGACAGGCACTTAATCACTAAAATAAAACAAATAAAAATGAAAATAAAAATAAAAATGCAAGTAAAAAATTAGACATATTATAAAGTAATATTTGTTTAAAATCTTTACAACATGTAGGATACGATTATATATGGACAAACAAATACAAACCCACACTATTAATTTATGTAGTAAATTATGTAATAAAAAATGTAAAACAAATTCTCACAGAAGAGGCTATTCCCTCCAATCCAATGACTAACTAACTTAACTTAGAACTAAACTAATAAGCATGCATGGAAGCTTAAAGTTTGAAAGAAGGTTAATTTCTATTTCGGTAACCATTTCGTGGTTTGGAGCAGATCAAGATTCTTGGGCATGCGCGGTATAGACGCTAAGATTTTATTAGTGTTAATCCTTAATGAGTGTTAGCAAGATTAATATTTGTTCAGGTGTGAGGAAATTAAAGTGTGTATACTTATAGTTTATATCTAGTTTTATTTTACAAAATCTAGTAGTAAAGCTTTCAAGTGGTACAGATGTCAGTGTGCAAAAGATATATCTCTTTCAATAAGTTAAACTCATGAGTGGAAAAAAATGGTAGTCTCAATATTTTATCTTTTGCATTCTTCACTTTCCAGGACCCAGCTTTCTTGTGCAAGAACAATGCAGAGATTCTTGTGGGTCCCATCAAACTGAAGAACTGTGTCTCTGGCAACGGAGGAGTTGTGTCGCTTACAAGTCCAGAGCTCCTAAACTCCAAGCCACGATCACTGCTACTGCACCTCAAGGGCTTCAAGGACAAGGATGATTCCCCCTCCACTCCCACCCCGGGTCCTTCGTCTTCAGATGATAAACCAGATAAGGTTGTTTTTGAATGTAGTTGTGTCCATTCCTGCAGCCCTTGTTCTTATCTGAGCAAATGTCATGTTATTTATGCTGAGTACAGAGAAAGATGGAGTATGCTGGTTAAACGATCATTTGTGGTGCCCCTACGACCTCGGGTTACGGGACAGGATAGGATAAGGGACAACCAACTACATGCAGCACTATTAGTTTCTACTAAATAGTTCCCGCGGCAGTGCCGCCTCTGTCTGCAGCAAAGGTAAAAAATAATCACCAAAAATAAACTAAACCAACAAAATCCATGAAACTTCTCCACAATATAGTTGAAACAATAGCGGCAAATATCACCAAAATTCTGCCCCTGACTCTTGTTAATACAAATTCGTGAGCAAATAACAAATATAGACTATGCCAAAACCATGGCTCAGGCTGCTTGCTACAAACTTCTGTTAGTTGAACTAAAAGGGCGGGCCGGCGAAGCGTCTCTTTGTCTGCGAGCGGTAGGCATATGGAGGGTCTGGAAGCTAAAAATAGCCTGTAGCATTGCTTGTATCATCGCTACTAAACAGATCTGCTGATGTAGCGACTGAGCTGGTGTGATTTTACTTAAATCTACAGTTTTTAATTACTGCTTACAAACCATTCACACACATGGACGATACGATATTATGGTGTTCGAACACTCACCAATGATGGTAGTATCTTCAGCTGTAATGATGACAAGAACACTGCAAATGACGATTATGATGTCGATAAAGGCAATGGGATACATCCTCTCGTGCTCTGATTTGTTGATCTTGCGACGGGAACCAATCACGTGCCTTGTCTGACTTCCAGTGGGTGTAAGAGCAAACTGCTCTCCTTGTCTGCTTGTCTGGCAGCATGATAAGCTGTTTCTTTCACACATCGAGATGAAACACGGCTTCTTTCTGCAGTATGCTGCCGATATGGTGGTATTTTTTAATTGTTATTTTTCGACACACAAAAAACACGCAACGCACTGAGTCTGCGATAGTAAAACCGGGAAGTGGCGAGGGATCACTGTATGTTCCATTTTTGTGTTGATCCTAAAATTTAAGTTCATTTTTGGGCCTAAAAAAAACATTGGAATGACTCTATATTTGAACCATAGTATACATCAATATTGGATTATATGATCATACATGAGCATAGGGGTCAGGTGAAGGTCAAGGTCATCCCAAGGTAAGTTTGGTATCAGAATACGTCCTCACTTTGACACTGCAGATTTTGACTCTGTTAATGATGATCAATTGCTAACTGTACTTCCACCTTGAAACATCATCAACCCCATTAGCAACTTCACTCTCACATTCTTCAAAATGACAGAAACTTCCGAAGCTGTTTATAAGCAACTTTATCTCGAACAATGTTCATTGTATAAAGGATATGAAAAACTTTTTACAGATGGGTTGAAGAAAGGAGACTCAGTTGTTGCTGAGTCGGTATCTAGGAGACACCTAGACCAGCCTTTGCAACAGCGCCTACCTGATTTTTGTTCTGTTTATATAGCCGAGCTCAAGGCAATTCATCTAGCTCTGAAACAGGTTTCTCAATCCTAAAGAACCTCATTTTTAATCATGTCTGATTCACTGTCAGCACTTCAGGCTCTTTCCACGCACGAGAAAAATATCGCACCCTTTTCTTGCAGAGATCCATGACCTCCACACACAACTTGTTTCTGAGGGTAAAAAGATAGTTTTTATGTGGGTACCTAGTCACATGGGCATCCGCGGCAATATTGCAGTGGACAAAGCGGCTAAAGAAGCTCTGCATCTAGATTTCCCTTAAGAGATTTTCCAGTTTGTTCCATACTCTTACCTGCGTTGTATGACTGGATCTCATTGTGGCAGACTGATTGGTCTAGTCAAATCAATAACAAATTATTTCAAATTCTTCCGGATATGTCTGCTTCTTTGCCTAACTTTGCATCCACCCGCAAAGTAGAAACTGTTTTAGCTCACCTTCATATTGGGCATACTTATGTGACCCATAGTTTACTTTTGAAAGGAGAAGAACCACCATGGTGCTTTGCATGTGACAAATCCTTTTCAGTTCGCCATTTTATGTCTGAATGTGCTGATCTGGTTGATGAAAGGGAAAGATATTTTGGTTCAATACCTTTTACTGAGATTTTTAAAGTATGCTATAGTCAACACCTGTTTCAATTTTTACATGATGTTGGTTTGTTTTATTGCATATAGACCGTGTCGTCTTGTTTTGTATTCTTGGTTAGATTTTGTCGGTTAGACTGATTTTGTTTACATCTTTTATCATATTTAAATGTTAACAGTTTAGTCTGGTTTTGCTTAATTTTGTGTGGTCCTGATTCGGTTCTTGGCAGTCCGCTGGACCCTATAGGCACTGAGTATCTATCTATCTTTATCCAAACTATCTGAGACAAAATACTTCTCGCTGCACGACCGCATAGAGCCTCTGACATTTTTGGCAAAGACCTCTTTGAACAACTGTGGTACACCTTTCCTATTAGCTATCATTGTACCATACGCAAGCACTTTTTTTTTTTTTAAAATAAATCGTATCAGAAACGTAAAAATTGTCAAACTAGACACAATAACTTTGATAAAAAATTGGCTTTTACAATTGCATAATAACATAATAGGCTAAACCAGATGTAGAAAATTTTGTGCCTTTACCAGTGTATACTTCAAAATTAAACGTATAACCAGCCAGCGAGTCAGCTAAAATCCATAATTTCATCCCCCACCTTCTTGGTTTATACTTTACAAATTGTCTAAAAGTAAATCTGCCCTTATTTCTGACCATTCTTTCATCCACAACTAAATTACCATATGATAGAGCTTCATGCATTTTGCTTTAACTCAATGAAGTCAGGCCGTAAACTGTTTGACGGCACTCGCGGTGCCGCAGGGGAGCGTGCCGTAGTTCTGTTTACTTTGCGGGTTTACTTTTTTTTAATAACAGAAAATGAGTACCAAGGGAACTAAGCAATACACATACTTGAAAGGGGTCTTTTTAAGAGTAGATTGCTTCCCTTTGACCATATTTTTGACGAAGTTTCTCTTGACATCTCGCGTTTTTCTAAACCTAGTTACATGCTTTGTTTACAAAATGGCTTCCCGTTTGTTACGTTGAAACGCGAAGTATAGTATGTCTGAAGCGTGCACGATAGATCTAATCGTTTCGCTTTGCAAAGTATTCAATAGTAGAGTGTATTTACCTTTGATTTGAGTTTGCATTGTTGTTAGAAGAAGCTTTGTATAACGTTGATAATTTTCGTTAGTCGATAGTTTTGGAGAATTCTCTAGATCTGCGTGTTTACTGTCGATAGAAACTTCCCGGTAATTGTAGAAGTTTGAGAACATTCCGGGAATGTGTATAGAGATGTATGACGTAAGTCAGTGATGACGATCTTTAGTTTGATTGGTGGTAGTGAGTCATTTCTACCGTGTTCTAAATTGTTCGGGAGTATTAAGAGACTATATAAGTGCCGCATTGTTTCAAAAGGGGTTGTTGTTGATAGTGAGTTGGAAAGTAAAAAATTGAGAGTGGAAAGGCGATTGAGCGATTGTATGCAGTTGTTGATGTGTGCTGAATAAAAGTGGAAAACTTCATACGAAGACTTTGACTTGTTGCTGAGTGAGCAGGCTGAGTGGATAAACGAATCTGAGCTACACTCATCAGTACTTCAGCATTGGGGCTGAATCAAATACTGATAGAAAAACACCAACATCAACGGAGTGTAACACCGTTTTTAACGCCGATTGTTCGGAAAATTTTGTTTTAGTTATGTGACAAATGCCTCTTCATATTGTGCTTTCATGATTATTTTTGTGTAAAATTCATTTCTACAGTGTTTTTACATCATAAAAACAAGAGAATCAAATATTTTCATTAAAAAAATGGGTGCAACATATAGATATTGTGCTTCTTTAAAAAAAAAAGTTTTTTTTTGCAAAAGTTGTGTTTTTGGTGCAAAATATTTTTTTTCTGGAGGATTATAGCAGATTGGTGGTAAGTGAAATTAAAAATACATACTTTAAGCTTTCATTTGCAATTTATTTTATGTTTATATGTTGCCTAGTACATTTGGTGTGATTTTTTAAAAATAGCCTAAAATCCTGCGACTCTGGAATGATGCCGAGTCTGGCACTCTGCGACTTCAATGAGTTAATGTAATCATGTAAGAACCTCACTGCACAATATATCCTCTTCGTGTTCTTCACCATTTTCAGTTCTAAGATTACACAACTTTAAAAGGGATTGTATGGCTTTAAAATGAGCAAATAACATAAAATGTCTAGCCCAAAGACCATGATAAAAGTTGCAATAGACCAATATGCTGCTTCATTAGGTGCTTTCACACAAGCCATATAAAATAACAGAGCAACATAATTATAGAAGTCATCTGGGGTGATGTCATTCCCAAACTGAAAAACAGTAGGCTTGTTAGGGCCATGCAGGTGGGTATAGTCGTTGATCCAGTTAAGATGTGCATCACGATATCCAAAACGAAGAAAAGCTTGAAAAGATACCCAGGTGTCAGGTACTTGTTGACATCGTCTCGGGTGAGAACGTCAGGCAGAATTACTCGAGGCACATTATGGGGCTTAAACATGGGGTCAGAAGGACCTTCATCCACTTTCCCGTAGTCCAGACAAAGAATCATAAGGCTATAAACATCTATTTATTGTTTGTAATTCACTGTTTCAAATGTAGAAGCTATTATCACACAAATGAACTGTTCTTGTACAAGCGAGCGAGCATTGCTATCAGAGGCCACCATTTTGTAAACAAATGATCGCAGCCTTATAGCTACCAGCTCTGTGAGATCTAAAATCAATACTTACTGAACACATTTCTAAGGACTTAATTCTGCTTAATCTGTCTTAGGTGAATATATGTTGAAAACATTTTGAACGAAAGTGAGACTACTGATTTATGATAATATTTTTTAAACGGCGAACGAAGGAAACCCTGTAATCTAAAAATAGAACCAATGGAATGCGCATGGGTTGTTAGAAGCAAGATGGTTTCCAAGCCTGTTCCTTGTCAGAGGGGCATCTTCGTCATCGGATCCATCAGAGGAAGTATCAGGGGAAAAGTCCGAGTCAGGTTCGCGGTCGTCAGCAGGCACAGAGGTGCCTACGCGCGTAGTTTTACAAATTTTCAACATAAAATACGACAATACGAGCAATTCCTTAAAAATACGCATTCTCGTGGTGTACCAAAAAAAATATTTTTTTCGCACTTATTTTATATTTCCTTTAATTGCTGACCCTAGAGCGCATGCGCAAAAGTGAAATCTCGTGCGTGAGAGGTAGTGCGAGACTTTGTATCCGCCATTGTGCTAAACATGGTGTCGCGAAAGCGTTTACACGAGAGTGACGATGAGAGCGAATCTGAAGAAAGCAAAAAGCTAGACATTTCTTACGCGAATACCAAGAACGTTTTTGAGGAATAATCGAATCTTCGAAAGGAGTTCATTATGCTCACTGCAACAAAGAGTTCAGCATTGCTCTGCATATGACTTTTAGCGACACTTAGATTAGGTATTACGGACGAACATTTTATTTTGGTTCAGGATGTTTTATTTTGTTTTTATTATATAGCACAAACCTTTAGAAGATTAAAAAAATTGAAATTGTTAAAATCGGTCAATATTAAGGCACTCATTTAACTGGTCAAAGTGGGTAACCCTCACATTAAAATAAAATGCGTTTTCCCCAAAAGTGGCTCAGGTGTCTAAAATTAATATAAAGTGGATAAAAAGGCACTGTATTTACACAACAAAATGCAGAACACTCTAGTATGCTCACAAAACACAAAGTGTTTCCAGTTTCAGCAGAATATACGAAAATAATGATGTATTTATATATATATTCATAATTCACATTAATTAATTGTTGGACAATATGAAGATCTTTGGGGGACGAGGTGGGGGGGTGGGGGTGGTTATGGAGTAAAATACAACACACAAAATAATATATTAGTGTGCATTTGTGACCATAACTTGTTGAGTTCTATATTATTTTGTTTCATGAGGATTAAAATGGTGAGCTGGAATTATTAGGAATTGATGTTTTGTGAATGTGGCAGTTTTCATGACAATAATTCTTTGATCAAATGTTGCGAATTGCGCGAAATCTGACATTACACAAAATACACATTTTTCATGCAGCCAGTACACAAATGGTCAGACTGGGGGGTAGGCACCTCTGCAGGCATGATGAGTGTCACGTGAAGAGTTTTTGTGAAGAGACCCTCCTACGTCTCGTTCCAAGAACAAGTTAAGTTTAGATAAAAGGTAGTTTGAAAGAATAAAGAAACTCGAAACAACGGTATAAAATTTCCCTTTTTGTTATTATTTACACTACTGGACCACGATTTACAAAAACTTCGAAACGTTTTCAAATAATCTGTACAAAAACCCGAAATATTCTTAAAATAACTGTCTGGTTTGTTATCCCCCAAATCCTTTAGAGTTCAATCAGATTAACAGTTCGCATCATCTGGTGGGGTATCGGAAATACCGATGGCTTCAGCAATGCTACTTAGCTCAGCTAAGAAGTGCAGTGGTAGCCCCTGTCGGTGATGATGCTGCTGATGATGGTGGTGAACTGCGTCGGTGTTGGCGGCGGCAGTGGACTGGTAGGTGGTTGGTTGGCTGAAAGGATGGTGGCGTGGTTGTGTGGTGCTGTGGTTGGATGGTCCTCTCTTCTCCTGGCTATGGATCCGGGAAAACTCCCCAGGCGCGGGATCCGAGAGAAGAGAAAATCTGCAACATGCTGAAAGACCATACAGTATCCCTACTCCCACAACCTTACCTAATAGGCAAAGTTTACACCATCAGAAAAATACAGTGCTTCGTTTATTATGGGTAATAAACGACCCTGCGCCCAGCACTGCTGTCATCCTGCAAAGAATATTAGGGTAAACAAACGACTGTCTGCATCAATAATGATAAAAGAAAAATAATAAATTCTCACCTCAAAAGATTATGTTGTTTTATAAAAGAGTATCCAATGAACGAATGTGACACAGATAGTCCAGGCCTACTATAATTCCAAAAATCTAGACCTGCTTTACTCTGTTTTATTCTATCCTGACACAACTGTCACTTGTCACTGACATGACCCTGCAATATGTCCACAGGCTCACAAAACACTTTGCTTTGACAACTGAAAACTGCACACGCTGTTATTATATTTCTGCCACAGAAATAATATATTTATCACTTTCAACAGCGCACCGTTATTTATGCCTAAATAACGAAGTTATAAAACACCAGTTTTCAGAAACAGATATTCGCTAACCAAGCGAAAACCACAAACGTATTACAACGTGCTTCTACTCTAGAAGACGGCAAAGAAGTGATGATTCTTACTGCGCTTGCAAAACCTATCGCTCACCTTTCTTCAAAACTTGCATTCTGCACGAATTACACGGATAAAACTTAATATCCACAATCAGCCATGCTAGGCCATACTCTACAGTTACTATCCTAGCAGAATTATACATTAGTGCAACTCAAAGCAAACACGTGTTTATTATCAGTGTAATTTATTCCCCAGACTTTTTACATTATATATTACATTGTCATTTTACATGTGACAATGAGGAGAAATCGGTTCAAAAGCACATGCGGAAGTAAACAAAGCACGAGGAAAAATGGCGTGTAGACACAAGATGACTGACCTCATGACATCCCACAAGATGTTTTTTAAATTGTAATTTTTGATCTTATTTTTACATTAAAATGCAAATAATTCGCATTTGGAAGTAATAGCAACTACACAAAATAATTAGATTACGTTTTTGTAGCATTGGGTATGCACAAGGCTTCGTGGAAATTTCCAACTGTGATGCATCGATGGAATTCCATTGAAATCAAGTGAGGCAAACGTTTAAGAGTTAGTCACTGTTTCAGGTTTTTTTTTCTGGGCATTAATTTTTTTGTAGAACGTTTCATGTTCCATAAGGAGCCTGTGAGTCCTATTGGCTTCGCCCTTCTAGTATTTATTGTATTGTTTGTATTTGCAGAAGCCACCCACTCCTAGCAGCTTGAAGAAAAAGGGTAGCCAAGAGAGGTACAAGACTATCAAACACCTGTTCGATCACCTCTCTGGCAGCATGGCTGTGCCCTCAGCTGCTGAGCGTCTGGCTGCCTCTGCCCCAAAGCAGAAGTTGGTGGATTGCAAGGGCTGTGACTGTGTGGCTGAGCTCTCCATCACTGTGAGAAAATTAAAGCGCACATCGGTGGTGAGGGAGCGGCTGCAGCGCAATGCAATGTTGGAGAACATCAGCTTCCATGAGCGCCTCCTGAGTGGTGTGGTGTGTCCCCCAATTGACCTACAGGGTATGAACACTGAGCACTTCCAGAACCTGGCCCTCGACATCCTGCTTTGGATTGGGGCCATCCAGATCAATGACTCGCTCAAAAGGTCAGAATGAATATATCTGGTAGTGTGTTATTTGAATATCTGGCAGTGTGATAACTTCATACATGATAGTGTTTTAGCTGAATATCAGGTGGTTTGATAGCCGAACTATCGAGGTTATGCACAGGTTTGTTAAATTCAATTACCTAAATGTTGATTCACATTGAGGTGCCAGTTTATGCCAGTTTAATGAGTAGAGAGGAAAGTATTTTATGCAAATCTTGGCTTTGCATTGTTATTTTTGCTGGAAAGTGAATTTATCAAATTAACTTTTGGAAATTCTTGTTACTTTATCATTCTCTTTGATTGTATATTTTGTCTATAGCCAAGTGGAGATAATATGCATGAACATTATTTCTAACTGTTAAATATTTTTACAGGGATGCTATGCAGAATATTGTGACAACAGCACAGACATACCTTCGAGAATTGGTCAGGGTGTGCTTTATTGATGCTCCACGCACTACTGCCCACAAGTGTGCTCGTCTCATAGCCCTTCTGTTGGAGTAAGTGTACAATCAGCAGAGAAGTATTGAGGCTAGGATTATAATACATGGGTGCCACCTTTCCGACTATGGTCGGAAAATCAGATTTTTGCTGAAGCCTACAATCGGAAATCCAATTTTTCAACCAAAAAAATCGTTAAAAAAAATTATATTGAAGTAAACGAAACAAGATTTGTATCAGATTTGTGTAAAGATGCACAGCTGAAAGGGGCTTAATCCGCGTATCCGGTTGATGACTTCCGGCCGGTCTGAGACTGAAGCGTGTGTGATGATATTCTGGGGAAGATACGTTTATCTTACTAGGGGGTAAGACTTATTGATAGATGGGCGATGCGCTACCACTATCGATCGTTCTTTTACCAGAAGTCCTAAAGTGGTGTGAGAGACAGATCACGGTACTTTGGTCACATAAAATTTATATTTGTTCTCGGGAATTTTAATATCATTTGGCTCAACTTGAGAACCGGTGAGGACTAATCAAAAGACTAGATTATTATGTCTCAAGAGAAGAAAACTAATAACTACACAACAATACAAATAGAATGACACCAGTCGTATGCATGTAATTTCACTTTTTATATATTCAACACAAACTTTAACATTTCTGCATTAATCGGTAAATTAATAAGTAATATAGTTCCAAGTGCTGGGAAAATGTCTTAACAGGTTTCTTTCGTCATTTGCTACCAGCGGTTCCGATTTTCACTGTTCGTAAGTTTCAAAGGTTCTAGTTTCTCGAGGGTATGACTCAGTTCTTGTGGGGGACTTAGCTAAGGTAAGTCGGGTCGCTCTTGAAGCTGTGGGGTTTGGACGTGGTCAGGTAGAATCGTGGTAGTTCTCCTTGGTTCCACGGGAGCGACGGTCAGGCGTTCGTCTCCACAAACGTGATCCCAGGTCCGACCTGTAAAAGTCGGAGCTCTGGCTACAGTATTCTCGTTAGCTATAAGTGTGCGGTTCCCTCTGCAAAGTGTCCATAGCATCAGACACCTGCAGGGTTCCCATATGCACAATTCAATTCGAATCTTAAGGCTAAGGTACATCAAACCACATGCATACTGTCTCAGAAACAATAATCTGTTTCTGTAACTATATATCAAGAACATATTATTTATACATGGCAATCAATATGCAATAAACATACACATATCAAAACTATTAGTGTTATCTTACTTGTAGACTCTGGGACTCGTGAAATCGTCTTTTACGTCTCTAGCACCCTCTTGATGAGATGGAGATAGACGAACACTGCAGTTTGTTCCTTTTGGTAGACCCACACAGCTGAGCAGTTCTTTTGCGACTGATCAGTTGAGATTTGGTCCCCAAAGGTATGCAAAAGTTCCCAATAGTCTTCTGACCAATTGTTTTTAGCTCTCGTGTTCGTTAATCTCGCATCTACAGAATTATGGTTCTAATTTGAATAGTTCCTCCCCTTCTCTCTTGTCACTGGGCACGCATAATCACTTTTCAAGTGGAGTATCAGGGATAGAGTGAAGAACAGATGCAATAACGATAAGCGGTGTCTGCCCAATACGGGTGACATCATCTTGGTAACTTTTGGCTGGAGTGAGCTACTTAGTGTCTCATGGTGCAGTAAGTTAGTTAATCGAAGACAACGCTATGGTTAGTTTTTGATTAAAGTATGCTATTTAACATTCTTGGTCGCTAAGTCTGTTGATGGTATCGGTAGCTATCGGCGGTGTGACTGTTTCAAGGAAGTTAATTTGCCATGTGTGTGCTGCTTGTTAGCTAACTGTTGTATTAATGTCCAGTTCCATTCGATGGTATCTCTGTTTCGCTAAGCTAATTTCCCACATGTTTGTCGTCAATATTTCTGCTGTCACATAGGCCCCCCAAAAAACTATTCTTACACGTGGGTAAGAATTGGTACTGAAATGGTGGCGCAAATATGTACATGCATTATTTACATAGAGTACTGGGGAAGAGGTCACTGGGGTACAAAGCTGGGTGCATCCACCCGCAACTGTGAGGGGTTGGAAGCAAAGTTAGGTTTGTCTACAGTGGGCACGGGGTATCTGCTGAGGTAGTCAGCTCCGTGGTTACTCTTTCCTGGAATGTATTCTACATGAAATGAGTAGGGCTGTAGCAAGAGTGACCAACGCATGAGTCTGGCGTTGAGTTTCTGCGATGACGCAAGGAAGGTTAAGGGTTGGTGGTCGCACTGCACCTTGAAATGAGCGCCATACAAATACATCTGGAATTTCTGGATGGCCCAGACCAATGCCAAACATTCTTTTTCTACTGTCGCGTAATTGTGTTCCGCTTTGTTTAATTTCCGGCTGGCATAAGCGACTGGCAGGAGAAGTGTAGGGTCATTGGGGTCAGATTGTAGTAGGGTTGCTCCTAAACCTTGATTGCTCGCATCTGTGCGCAACACGAATGGTTGGGTTGCATCGGGCAACTTCAGGATGGGTTGTGAGGTGAGTCTAGCTTTCAGGGTTTGGAACGCATCTTCGCACTCGGCATTCCATTCTACTTTCTCGGGCGCTTTCTTCTTGGTTAGATCAGACAATGGCGCGGCGATGGAATTGAAGTTTGCAACGAATTTCTGGTAGTAGCCACATAGGCCTAGAAACGATTGCACATCCTTCTTGTTTATCGGGCGCGGTGCCTTGTTCATTTTCGCGATGTTCTTGTCTTCCGGAAGAAGGCTGCCGTGTCTGAGTGTGTGACCGAGGAACTCTATCTCTTCGTATCCTAGCAGGCACTTTGTCGGTCGGGCTGTTAGTCCGGTTTCCCTAAGTCGCTGAAGAACGGTAGAGAGAAGTCTTAAATGGTCATCCCAGGTGTGGGTCGCGATTAAGATATCGTCCATAAAGTGATGGAGTTCTTCTTCTTGAATGGGCGCGAGAAGTTGTTTCATCATGCGTGAGAAAATGCTTGGTGCGTTGTTCAGTCCAAACGGTAAGACATTGAACTCATAGTGGCCATCAGCTGTACTGAAGGCTAGATACGGTCTTAGGTGCTCTGGCACCGGTATCTGATAGTACCCTTTGCTTAGGTCTATTCGCAAAAAGTATTTTGCGTTATGCAATTTCGCGAACAGTTGTGCTGTGTCTGGTAGCGGTTCAGCTTGGAATTCCGTCACGGCATTCAGTCTGCGGTAGTCAATGCATAAGCGATGTTCTCCGCTTGGTTTGCGTAATAGGACTATTCCAGCGCTGTATGGGGAGGTTGAGGGGGAAATTATTCCAGCCTCTAATAGGGTGGCTATCTCCTGCTTGACAGCGGTTTGTTTGGCAAGAGGGATAGGGTACGGTTTTACTCGGACAGGGGTAGTGTCAGTCAAGGTCATTGTCACTTCAACTAACGGTGTCTGTCCAGGTATGTCCGTCAACACTGCTTGGTGTTGTGCAACTATCTCCATTATCTGTCTTTGTCTGTCTGTCGATAGTTTTGGGTTGATAGCTACGTCTCTGTACGTCTCGCTACTTTTAAGCGGATACTCGATAGCTAAGTCCTCTGTTGCTTCGACTTCTTCTGCTATAGACAAAGCCATTAAATGATCTGTGGATGTTGCGTCATCGCGGTCTAGGTACCGTTTGAGCAAGTTGATGTGGTACATTCTCTCTTTTCCCTTTACCTTGATCCGGTAGTTTGTCCGCGACACTTTTTGCGTGACTACGTACGGGCCTTGCCATGCAATTTCTAGTTTGTTGGACCCGCTGGGGAGTAGGAGTAGGACTTTGTCTCCTTCAGCTAATTCTCGCTCTTTGGTGTTTTTGTTGTAGTGCCGAGCTTGGCGCGCGCGAGCTTGTTTGATGGCAGACGTTGCTAATTGCCAGGTAGAGTGTAGGCGACCACGTAATTCCGTTACGTATTGGGTAGCCGTTTTAACCTCTTCGTCTACCTGACAATCTGTCCATCCTCGCTTCAGTGCTTCAAGTGGACCGGCTATCGGACGACCAAATAACAAGGTTGCCGGGGGGAATCCCGTTGACGCGTGTGGAACCTCACGATACGCGAACAGCGCGGCGGCTACGTATGTATCCCAAGTCTCTGGCTTTTCGTTTACGAGTTTGCGCAGGATGGAAATTAGCGTACCGTTAAACCGTTCGACTTGACCGTTACTCTGAGGGTGGAACGAACGTGTTTCGTCTGAATGAGAGAGAATACTTCTTGCATCATCTTTCCCGTAAACTGCGATCCGTTATCTGTTAGGATTTGGTCGGGAAATCCAACCCGTGTGAACATAGTGACCAGCGCTTCTGCTACTCGTTTGGTATCGATAGTAGGAAGGGGTGTTGCTTCACACCACATGGTGCAAGTATCCACTAAGGTTAGGATATACCGATTGCGCTTTTTTGTGAGCGGCAGTGGGCCTACGATGTCTACTGCTACTCTGTGGAATGGGGTACCGGTGACGGGCATTTCGCCTAGCGTTACTGGGACGGTCCATCTCTTTGATGCTACCTTCTGGCACTGGGGGCAGGAGCGGACAAAGCGCGTAATGTCTCCTGTTATTCCCGGCCAATGATAGTGAGCGGTAATTCTCTGAATTGTTGCACTCACGCCCATGTGCCCGCTAAATGCAATGGCGTGTCCTACCTCTAGTACCTGTGGTCTATGTTTGGCAGGGACAACTAATTGAGAGTGGTCGTGGTCTGTCTGTCTGTACAGTAGTCCGTTTTTCTCAAAGAACTCTCCTTTCTTAGGTGGGTTATGCGCCTGAGGGAGTTTTTTGTAGCATTTAGCTAATGTGGGGTCAGCTAGTTGATCTGCCCTCATCTCGGCTGGTGCCGGATTAGCAGGGAGATTATCTGCAGCGTCCTGTCTGGTCTGTGCTCTAGTTTGGACTGATGCAACCACTTGAGGCGCAATTGGCGTCCCTAAATACACATATTTACACCCTAGTATGATGTCATACAAAGGTGCATCCATTACTGCCGCTTTTACTTTCCCTGACACATATCGGGAGTCTACATGGACTATCGCGATTGGTAAGGTGGAGGCGGGTATGGATCGATCAGGGCCTTGCAAAGTGACGGTCTCGTCGGTGATGTCCTCAGCCGCTACAAGAGTTCGACTGACGATTGCATCGTACGATAATCCGGTGTCGTATAGACATGACGCGGTTTTTCCGTTCACTACAACTGTTTCACTGACTGGGGGTCGGGACTTATCTGAAGTCTCCAGTTCAACAGTACTAGTTTGACTTACAGCCACTGTGTGCGTTTGATTCGCTGTTCTACGGCAATCAACGGTGTTATGGTTAGTTCTTTTGCAGTTAGAACAATATTTCCGGGGGTTTTGACCTTGACCGGGCGGTTTCACCGAGTTTTGGGTTTTCTTGTTATCCGAATTCTGCTGATTCTGATTAGACTGCTGTGTTTGTTGTGGGTGGAGTTTCTGGTTGTTTCCATCTCTGCTGGGTTTATCTGTTACCTTGCGTTTAGCTTCGTTTTCATGCGCGGTGGTGTAACGGTCCGCTAGTTTGATTAGATCAGCTAAGTTCTCGGCACCTTGTTCCGCGGTGAACATCCTAGTTTCTGGCGTCATTGCATCGCGTAACTGTTCGCTAAGGATTAGTTCAGCAAGATCTTCGAATGATTCTTCTAGGTTGGATAAGGCTAACCATTTACGCAAGTACGTTTCCAATCGGTCTACAAACTGACTGTGAGTTTCACCTTTTTCTCTTCGCGAGTTGCGCAATTTTTTCCGGTAGGTTTCGGAGGTCAACTCGAACCAAATCAAGAGTGCTTTATTTAGCGCTGGGTAATCGTTACTTTGTCCTGTGGGCAATTTCGCGTACACGTCATAGGCTGTACCTCTCAATCCTTGAGCTAATTTTATGTTCCATTTGTTATAGTCAAGTTCGAATTCCTGTGCTAAGCGCTCAAACCGATCAAGATATGCATCTATCCTATCAACTTTCTCGTCAAATGGACTTAGAAAAAAATTCATGCCTGGAGTGATGGACGGAGGTTGGGGAGGGTTGTCAGATGAGTTTGACAGTAGGCTAATATTCGGGTCAGTTGCCCGAGCTGCTATCAACTGGTCCCTTTCTTTTTCCCTGGCTTCAATGTCCATCTTTTTTAGACGTTCTGCCATCTCTAATTCCATAGCTTTCAGCTTTTCTGCTGCCTCTATGGCACGGTCTCTATCTTCAATTCTAGCTTTTTCTGCATGGATTCTTTCCTCAGCTCTAGCTTTTTCCGCACAGATTCTTTCTTCAGCTCTAGCTTTTTCTGCACAGATTCTTTCTTCAGCTCTAGCTTTTTCTGCACAGATTCTTTCCTCTGCTCTGGTTTTTTCCAATTTATCCCATTCTGAGGTTACATACGTGATTAAATCTTGCCCTGCCAGACCTAGTGCTATCCCCTCTTCTCTTAATTCTCGGCGTACTTTTATGAAGTCGGCCATGATAGATTTCTAGATTTCCAGAGTCCAAAAGCAAGATAACCTAACTACTCTTAGTCAATCTAGTTTAACACAAGTACAATCAAAATATCCCTATGTGAGATGTTACCAGCAATCCACAACAATTTTCAATCAATGCATAAGACACAATTATCTTACATCAATCAATACATACATGTGCATACAACAATCAATTCAATCATGCAATTCAAAAATCAAGAAAAAAGGTTTTCCCAATGTAACTGAGTCAACTCTCGGATTTTGTACTAGACCACTGTTACGAATCCTAAGTGAGATAATGTTTTCTATTCGTTATTATCTTAGGTTACTCAAGATATAGATACAAAAATTTATTATCCCGGACGAGCCCCCATATGTGATGATATTCTGGGGAAGATACGTTTATCTTACTAGGGGGTAAGACTTATTGATAGATGGGCGATGCGCTACCACTATCGATCGTTCTTTTACCAGAAGTCCTAAAGTGGTGTGAGAGACAGATCACGGTACTTTGGTCACATAAAATTTATATTTGTTCTCGGGAATTTTAATATCATTTGGCTCAACTTGAGAACCGGTGAGGACTAATCAAAAGACTAGATTATTATGTCTCAAGAGAAGAAAACTAATAACTACACAACAATACAAATAGAATGACACCAGTCGTATGCATGTAATTTCACTTTTTATATATTCAACACAAACTTTAACATTTCTGCATTAATCGGTAAATTAATAAGTAATATAGTTCCAAGTGCTGGGAAAATGTCTTAACAGGTTTCTTTCGTCATTTGCTACCAGCGGTTCCGATTTTCACTGTTCGTAAGTTTCAAAGGTTCTAGTTTCTCGAGGGTATGACTCAGTTCTTGTGGGGGACTTAGCTAAGGTAAGTCGGGTCGCTCTTGAAGCTGTGGGGTTTGGACGTGGTCAGGTAGAATCGTGGTAGTTCTCCTTGGTTCCACGGGAGCGACGGTCAGGCGTTCGTCTCCACAAACGTGATCCCAGGTCCGACCTGTAAAAGTCGGAGCTCTGGCTACAGTATTCTCGTTAGCTATAAGTGTGCGGTTCCCTCTGCAAAGTGTCCATAGCATCAGACACCTGCAGGGTTCCCATATGCACAATTCAATTCGAATCTTAAGGCTAAGGTACATCAAACCACATGCATACTGTCTCAGAAACAATAATCTGTTTCTGTAACTATATATCAAGAACATATTATTTATACATGGCAATCAATATACAATAAACATACACATATCAAAACTATTAGTGTTATCTTACTTGTAGACTCTGGGACTCGTGAAATCGTCTTTTACGTCTCTAGCACCCTCTTGATGAGATGGAGATAGACGAACACTGCAGTTTGTTCCTTTTGGTAGACCCACACAGCTGAGCAGTTCTTTTGCGACTGATCAGTTGAGATTTGGTCCCCAAAGGTATGCAAAAGTTCCCAATAGTCTTCTGACCAATCGTTTTTAGCTCTCGTGTTCGTTAATCTCGCATCTACAGAATTATGGTTCTAATTTGAATAGTTCCTCCCCTTCTCTCTTGTCACTGGGCACGCATAATCACTTTTCAAGTGGAGTATCAGGGATAGAGTGAAGAACAGATGCAATAACGATAAGCGGTGTCTGCCCAATACGGGTGACATCATCTTGGTAACTTTTGGCTGGAGTGAGCTACTTAGTGTCTCATGGTGCAGTAAGTTAGTTAATCGAAGACAACGCTATGGTTAGTTTTTGACTAAAGTATGCTATTTAACATTCTTGGTCGCTAAGTCTGTTGATGGTATCGGTAGCTATCGGCGGTGTGACTGTTTCAAGGAAGTTAATTTGCCATGTGTGTGCTGCTTGTTAGCTAACTGTTGTATTAATGTCCAGTTCCATTCGATGGTATCTCTGTTTCGCTAAGCTAATTTCCCACATGTTTGTCGTCAATATTTCTGCTGTCACAGCGTGGATATTGTGACTTTGTGTTCCAATCATGCCGTTTTTAGAGGAAAATACCGATACTGGAAAGAAAAAAGCGTTAGAGGTAGATAAGGGAATGAAGAATAAGTGGAGGTGGGAGGTGAGATGTCTACTGTATGTATTTATAACATGTTTTATGGACAATGATTACTTGTATATTGCTATACTCAATACAGCTTTTTGTGAGAACTCCACCTTTACATCACTTGATAATAAGTACCTGTACTACATGCCATTCTCACTTATTACAGTTTTTTCCTCAGATTCCTGCTGCCATTTGTTTTCTTTAAATACTCTGTTGTTGTTGTGCTGTAAAGATGTGCCAAGTGTGAAGATAAGAATAGTCAGTAGAATACAGCTATTTTCTGCCAATGCATACAGTTGGTCAATAGTGAAATTAGTTTGGAAAAAAACAACAATGCTTTTTGTTCTTGTGTATATTTGTGTGTGTTTGCTTTTCTTTCTCTCACCTCTTATACACATTCACAAAATGTTTAAACAATCTTAACTATGCTTCTGATTGTTCATATGTGTTTCCCATTTGCATTGACTAAGTAGTGGGACTTAGTCACCTTTGCCAATGTTAGGCCCTGGTCTTTTTATGTAGTTTTTTTCTTGTTCTATGTGAGTGTCTTGTATGTATCAAATTAGTGGTAAATCATTCTTCAGCTTTCACGAGAGGCCTCTAAATTGGCTTTGAATATTGTAAAAGTTTTCTATCGGGGGGCGTTGCCCCCCTAACCCCCTACCAGGGCGTTGCGCCGGGACCCCATCGGGGCCTGGACGGCCCCGGACCCCTGCCTTCAGATTTTGGAAAATTTCTTGGTGACACCCATGTATAATATCAGTTGTATGATTGAAATCTTGAGTTTTCATTTCTGCAAGGGCTGTCTTGTATTTAACAGCATATATTTAAAAACATTGTTCATATTTAAGTCATAATTTTAACTAGTGGTGGAAAAATGTACCCAAGTGCACGCTCACACAAAACTGGAAAGGTGCAAACTGAATGCCTACTGGATGTCCACACAATGATCTTCAGAAAGTTTGCAAATAGGTTTATTTGATTACTAAAAATATCACTTCTCCAGATTTTCAACAACTATTCTTCAATGTCAAGTGAGGATTCCCAGTGAGACAGTAAACTTTGTTTTAAATATTGCATGTTGTGGTTCTGCTTATCTGTCTACATTCTGACATGCCCTTTAATGTTTACCCCCACTTTTGCATCTTGTTCACAGGTACACCAAACAGTCCAACAATGCTGAACTGGGTTCAGGATTCCGGTTCCAGCTTCTTCAGGCCCTGGTGGAATGCCTTCCCATGTTGCTCAACTGCTCATCAGCTGGTTCAATGAAATGGTTCTTCACACTGTTCAACCGTGTAAAGTTCATGGACACATCACTAGTGGCTCAGGCTACCAAGGAAATGCTGAACGCAGTATCTTCCCAATACCAAAAAAGCATGTCTCCCCAGCACGCTCTTCTCAAGACCAGGTGGGCGCCCTGTTGTGTTTCTTTGGTGTTGATTTTACTTGTATTAGTGTAATATTTAGCATCCTCACATTCCCAATAAAGAATTCTATAATGCTGTGTTGTGTATTTAAGATGATGTGCGCTGAGCATCCTTTGTGTTTGGCATTAGAATGTGAAAAATATTATTCTGTATTGTGTGTATGCGTTATTGCATTTGTAGAGTTGATAGAATTTTTGAAAGCAAGAATGTTGATGCAGTATACTGACTTTTATTCGAGGTCATTTGCACTTACATAATAGTGAGTTACACAAGGTTAAGAAAAATTGAAATTATCAGTATTTGTACACTGTGTTCTTGGGTGGTTTCAGGTATGGACTGTATGGCAACCCGTTTGATATGGACATGTTTGATGTGGAACTGCCTCAGAACCTCCGCCAGCCCCCAAACCCTCCATCTTCCTACAACTCCTCCACGTCAAAAACCACCAGTAGTTTTGGTGGTCCTATCTCTGGCAACATGGTCCCCCCACCCCCAACCACAAGCACGGCAACCAATGGCGGAGGGTCTGTTAACAATGGCAACACAGCTTCAGGCCAGAGCAGGGAGGAACCGGACTGCTTTGAAATGCTCAACTCATCTTTGGAAAAGTCTACTTGCTCACAGGTTGGTTTTCAATTTTTATGATGATCATGGCAGCTCAAGGGACGCTGTTAAGAACCTAGCTGGGCAAGCTATAAATATCTTCGCTTTGGAAAGGGAGGGGGGAATTTTTCAGGCTGCTGCGCTGACCCAACTACAGGCACGAGGGAAATTTTATAGCATAAATAAGTGGCCTTCTCGCACTGCAGGCCTACCAGTACTTGGCACTGTATACTGACAAGTAAGGTCTAGTTGATAACATCCCAAGGTGTTTAGCCATGAACAACAACTGTGAGAAGAAGCCTAGTTTAATTGGCTTTATGAAGGAAAAGAAAAAAAGGAAAGAAACTGTGTTGAAAAGATGAATTATAGAAAATATATGCTTGTATTAAACTATGTTTTACACAATATGTTTTACAGAAACACAATATTATAATATAAAAACCTGTTTACAATAAAGAGTGGAAAACGTGACTATTTCTGTGAAAGTGTTAAAATACAATTGCAGGAACAATGATTAGGTATAGAAAAACACGTAGACCCATGATAATATTTTTTTTGTTGTAGAGGGGGGGGGGGGGGGGGGGAGGTGGGGGGGTTTGGGGATGGGGGTGGCATTAATTTTGATCAGTTCCAGTTGACAGAGTTGTGGAAATTGTCAGTAGTTTGGTAGATTTGAATGTGTTTATTATTAAAAAATACATTTTAAAATGTGTTCACAGGTTGAGTTCCTTAGGCACCACGTCTTAGGCCTCCTGGAAGTAGAACCTTTGTCCTTCTCGTGCCATTCTACCTCAGATGGAACGAGAGTGGAGCGCATGGATGCTGCACCACACCCTTCTTCCAGTGGCTCAGCTCCAACACTCAGCAATATTCCCTTCAGCATGCCAGTAGGTTTTGACGATCCAGCTCCAACACTGCTGGGGCCAAGCGGTTCTTCAGGTGGGGCAGCTGCAGCTTCAGGCCCAAGCTCTTCTTCTGGTTCGGTGATGGCAGATTCCCTGAAAAAGCTGGCTCAAATGTACGCCAAACAGCTGCACCCTGGTGGCTACAAGCAGATCCACCAGCTTATTAGTGACCATGTCAGCAAGACTGGCGATGTGAGTATTGTAATTCCATAAATTTATGGTAGCATCTTTTTCCTTGAGGCCATTGATGCTGTAAGAATATTTATGTGAATTCATCAAAATATCCCTATTTATGTATCTTCAGATAATTTGGATACAAAATGTTTAGGCTTTGTGGTTGTTTTCTCCCCAACAGATGCCTCCATCCATGATGATCCACCCACCTTCGACAACAATGTTTGTAGGTGAAAATCCTGTGGCTGTCATAACTTCCACATCAGTAGGACCCATACCTACAGTGATACCTATATCATCCGCTGTGCCCTCAGGACAGCCATTGGCTGCAAAATCTATTTCTTTTCCCCAGACGCACACTTTGCTTCAGCCTCCACCTGACCAGGTCATGGTCATCGACCGCATGCATTCAGGTTGGTGCTTTGGAAGAATAAAATAGCGGTATTGATGATCTTGTGTTTTACTTACTTAGCATCTATGGCTGATAACTGGTCTGCATTTGTTAATGTGGATTTGGTGTGGTTAGGGAGTGAAAAACATGTTGGAGAAATAAGGGACTGCAGAACAGGCTGGTTTCCTCTAAAAGGACCCTGAACTTGGCCCCTGGGTCAAGCATTAAACCACAGCCTAAGAGCTGTAGCTTACTGTGTAAGTAGGTACCGGCAGCCAAAATTTTTTTATGAGTGGGGCTGTCACAAACATATTTTTTTCTAATTCTACTTCATAATACAAGAAAAATAAAAAAAAAGTAAGGCTCTATCTTTTGTAGATCTTGAGATATATAATTTTAAAGTCAGAAGAAAACGTTTCGCATGTACGTATCTAATATTTTTAGAAGTTTGGAGCCATATATTATTGTACACAAAAAAGCAGGAGCAATGAAATAAATGTTTTCACAAACTATAGGTACTGGTTATCTGATATGCCAAAACTTAGGTATCAATGATAAGTAGTTTCTAAATAAATAGGCAGCAAATATTGAAAAAAACAACAAAAATTGTTACTAAAATTGCATGAAAGTGCATTTTTGAGAGCTCACTGTAAAAAACATAACCAATATTTATGCTTAAAAACAGTTGTTTTGTGTTTCAAATATCACACAGAATAACATTATTTTTTTGCAGACTCTACAGTTACATTTTAAGTAAATTAAAGTATGGCCAAAAATGCGTAAATCACAAATTGTCACGACGGCAAAAACGCTGTTTTGAAGGGTATGCTACTTTGGATGCGCACATAATAAAAACTATAAAAGATAAGGCAATAAAATTTGGCAGGTGGTTTACTGACATATAAACCTGTTAAAATAAGTTTTATATACAGTTTTATTGCTTTCCTTTTTTTTAACAGTATTTTTATTATTAAATAAAAATGATGAAACAAGTGTGTTAAAAAGGGTACGTGATGAAATCAAGGATACAGATATGTGAAAAATGCATGACTTAATAATAAATAAATTTCACAAAAAAAATACGAAGTGGCTGCTCGTACGGGACCGTACGACAAGAAAAAATTCTATTCGTACGGGAAATCTCGGTTCGGTTGCGGTACTTGGGAAATCTCGGTTACGGGCCTTGGTGAGAAAAGTCACAATGGCTGCCAACAGCACGCTGCGCTTTCAGCGCGGCGAAACTTTATGTAGCTATGATGAATTTTTAGCAAAAGTTAAAGAGTTTGAGGAATATATATAGGCTTATAAAATGTTCCTACATAACCGGTTAACAGTTTCCCCTACGGTTATCTGAGGACCCGGCCTTTGGATCCGGGAACCCGGTTCGGTTCTCGGATCCAAGGCGGCTCCCAAAAAAAGGATCTGGGAACGACGGGTAGGGTAAGGCAGTGCCTCGACGGGTAGGGTAAGGCAGTGCTACACATATACCGCTCGAAACGGGTTAGGGTTAGGGCTAGCGGTCCGTCTACAAGTGATTGAATTACATGGAATTATAGAGGGGGTTCCCATAACTTATAAGCAAGGGCGTTTCGTAGGGTGCCGTACGAATAGAATTTTTTCTTGTCGTACGGTCCCGTACGAGCAGCCACGGCCAAAAAAATAAACCTTTTAAATAAAAAAATATCATAATATACAACCAGAAAAGAAAAAATTGAAAAAAGGGGAAAAAGGTTTTCTAACCAGTTCTGTTGTTGCTGAGCGGAGCGAGAGTAGAAGTGGCCATAACAAAACTTTGATTTTACTTAATAAAAGAAAGCAGATTTGAATGCTAAGTATTTCTGTTTGTAAATGTGCCCATTTTGCAGTGTCCAGATTCTTCCATTTGCAGATGCAAGTGGCAGTGCTGAAGCGATGACAAATTTTTCATGCATACATACAAAGAATATTGTTGGATGCAATACTAAAATTATGTATGCATAGTAACTTGTATTGATAACATGATAATGTAGCTAAGAATCTTTTGTACTAAAACACAATATATTAATGTATCCTATTATTTGGCTAACACTACTGATTCTTCTATTTTTTTAGTTGCTAACTGTACATGTAGGCTACTGATATAGGCTTAGATCAGTAGCTCAAGCATATAAATACTAAAATAGGCCTATTAATTTATGAATTAGTTTGTGTTATTATATTACATATATTTTTATAGTATACACAAATTATCACAATAACATTTTATACATAACACCTTTCCCGTTTATGTTGCTTTCTTTTATAATGCCACGATAGTCTAATAATATAAAATAATACTTAAAATAGGCCTATAACATATATGACAACATGCTAGTGTAGTGTAGCGACGGCGAACTTCCGGTTGTGACAGTGACAGTAATATTTATTTTATATATATACCTGAGCCATTATTTTTACAATCTGGTTTACAGACATAATCTTAAATGTATATTTATTGCTTCTGAACACAGATTAGACTCCTATTTGCTTCAGAAAAAAATAACATGTGCGAGTCACGTGTGGCTCGCAGTAGTTAATTTCAGTGAAAATTGAACATCGTATTTACATTTTAAAAACCTATAATCTGCAACTTATAATTGTTAGATAACAAAAATCCACCAAACTAGTTCATGATTGATAATATATACCTTCAAAAACGACATTACTTATCAATAAAATCTGCCAGTCTTTCGAAAAATGAGTTCACAATCACGCCGGCTGTTTGAACAGAAGTATGATCCGCCATTTTCACATGCAAATGAGGTCGCGGAATAGGTGTAGCTTTTCACTGGCTCCCGATCGAACAGAGCTGTTTCTATGCCTAAGTTTCGTATACCATTAGATTGTGTAAAAAAAATGATTTTCAGGTATGTATGGGAGTTGTATTGTCCGATCAGTAGATTTTGTACTATACTTCTCCAAAGTTTACTGAAATATTTACTAGTTTTTTAATTAAAATATTAAAATATAAGAAAAAAACAGATGAATGCGAGACCAACCAGTGTGTAGCTTTATTATTTTTCTTTGACCTGAACTCATTTGCATACAATGAATGAGACACACAGCAGAGATCTTGACAGTTTCCACAACCATGTATACACACTCAGTCAGGCCGTAGTGTTAAAAATGGCGGCGAGTCATCGTTACAGTGATTAGCGAAATCGTGTTGGTTGGTGTATTATTTTCACAAAAACAAAAACAAAGATATGACACATAAAAAAGTATAAGTAGTCAGACGATTCAGAAATGGTTCATCTTTATTTATTTTAAATCAGCGACTACATAATGGTACAATTTCAATTAAAACATGGTTAAAATAAAACAGAGAAAAGTGAGTATTTTATGACTTTCACACACAGGCTAAGTAGAGGCTGCCGGTACCTAGTGTAAGTGAGCGTTGAATGAGGCTAGTTTCAGGTTATGCAACCACTGACAAGCCATCACTGGTGGGGAATATTTGAAGAAGAAATGTGTGGGGGTGGGTGTGTGTGTGTTGTCAATCATACCATATGACCTGTGTTATTTTCCAATCCCAAGTTGCCTAGAATAAAAGCACCACAAAACGTTTGCAATTGCTCCGCATGAACTGTTTATTAATTTCACATACTATACCATGACTCATAAATGCAATGTTATTAGCATTGCTAGGTAAATGCCCATCAAAACGAAAGTTGATTCCGAAAAAACAACCACAGAGTTGCTTCCATTGCACCATCAAACCCCTTGCGTGACGTGCTACAGACACACCATAAAGCACTCACAGCAATAGCCGCACACTTCAATTCTTTTTTTGCACTTGCTAGGTACGGTCATGCCTACCTTTTGCTCTTATAGCTAAGCTCTGTGCTTTACCTAGAGCCTTTACTTCGTTTCTTGACCTGAAGTATGTAGTTTTATGGCACCTCTTCACAGCCACTTGAAACTTTCATACGCCATTTATACTGCCCTTCAGCAGTAGGTTTTTCAGGTTTGGTTACTTCACCTTTACCCCCGTTGGGGTGCCGGGGGTTTCAGTATAAATACAGACCTGCCTACCCTTCTGTAATCTTCCGTAATTTTACGGAATTTTACCCTGTAGTACGGGAGTACGAAATTTTATGCAAAATTACGGAGAAAACAATTGAAAAACTACGCAATTTTTAGAGCCGTGTAAACTTGTTAAATTTCTGTCTGCTAGGCCTAGAAGCCGACAGAGTAACCGCCCTTGCATGAGAGCAAATGTTTAGAGAGTTGTGATTGGACGTCGTGAACCTATGAACATGCTCGAACGTTACGAGCTTAGATTGTCGCGCCGATCTTGAGTGAAAATGGCGAGTGGAGAAAGTTCTAATCGGGCTAAAGTTGCACGTTTACATGAGACAGACTACAAATCAGAAGAGTCAGAGTGTGTAGAGATTGCTCAAGTGCAGAAGAAGAAGAAAAAGCTGCAGTTGCAAGTATTTCGTTCAAATTACACGCGGACTTGGCCTTGTCTTGTGGCTTCAAAAAACATGGCCCAGAATTTTACGTGTACTGTTTGTGCGATTTTGACTTCTCAGTTGGGCATGGAGGAGCAAACGTCTGTAAGCGGCTGGTCCTCAAATCTCGCCATGAAGACACCAGATATGTCAGGCCAGAAGAGCTGGACCATCTCAAATGTGCCTACTCCAGGCAGCTGGCACAATATAAGGACCAGTTAAAAAAAAAAAAACTGCAAAATTTGTACAGGGTACAGTCTTTTCATTGTGGTCGATTTAAACTGTAATTAAATTAACCTTACTATGTGCTATTGTTATTGGTAAACATATTCACAGTTACCAGTCCTTATTTTGACAGCTGATGAAACTAAACATTTTTTTTTTAAAAGGCAAACTTTGAATTCATAATTTATGTGTAGTGCCTATTCCTGTGAATTACACATTTTATCATGAAAATGACATTTGAGTCAATCACCTGTAATGTAAATAAAACTGTGGAACAGTTATCCTTCATCACAACCGGGTCAGTGATGTGCAGGTTTATCTTTGTTGCATGCCATGGTCTCTCATGATACTAAGTAATCATTTTTTAAAATCTGTTTGATATTGTTTCCTTCTTTTTGCTATCATTTTAAAAACTGTTTTTTTTTTTGCTTTTTAAGTAGTAAACGTGCCGTGAATTTATTCATACCTTGGTTATTCAGAAACACCGCGTTTACTCATGTCTGTAGAATTACTGAAGGAAAATGCAAAATTACTGAAATTCACAGGGAAAACTACTGATCAGTAATGCGTAAGGTAGGCAGGTCTGGAATAGTATCCCCACTTTCTGAAAATGTAGTGCTTTAAAGTCCCACTGTCGCTGTCTTTCTTATTTGCTCTTTCTCATTCCTGCTCTGTTCTATCAATCTGCTATACTCTGTACTATCTTCTTCTTCGCAAGACCAGTCACCTACCTTTTTTCTTGAAAACTCTTCCGGGACAAGACTCCTTATTTGTTTATAAGGTCTGTTGCATCAGCTTGGGAATATTGGACGCTTTCTGCCAGGTGGTCACTAGGGCTTCCTATGATGTTATTATTTAGCAATGTAGGCATTTTATATGTATGTGTTTTGTTGATAATTTATAATGATGTTTGTATTCTATTTTGTTTTTGAAACGGGGGTTCGATAAATTAGAGTACAGCCTCCGCGTCTCCTGCGTGGGATGTCTTTATTGTAAAGTGACTGGCTGGTGGAGAGCTTTCAGTTTTACCACTAGGGTTGTTTCGGCAGATCTTTTCTGCGGATCAGGGGTTGTCCGATCCGGATTTGGCTCGGAAGAGTCCGCTGGACCTAAAGCAATAATCATGTAATATAATGTAACTTCACATTTGGTTGATGTTACTACCGTTTTGTGCTTTTGGTGGAAGCTAGACCTCTTTGTTACACTCGAATCGATGTTGGTGTTTTTCTATCAGTATCTGATTCAGCCCCAATGCTGAATTCCTGATAAGGTGTAACTCAGATTCGTTTATCCACGCAGCCTGCTCAATCAGCATACAAGTCACTGAGTCTTCGTATGAGGTTTTCCACTTTTATTCAGCACACATCAACAACTGCATACAATCGCCTTTTCACTCTCAAATTTCACTTTCCAACTCACTATTAACAACTCTCCAACAACACACAGAGCATCGAATATATAATTTTTTCTCTCAACTCGAGATGACCTCAGGACGTTCTAGAAATGACGCATTACAACCAATCAGAATTAAAGATCGTCATCACTGTCTTACGTCATACATCTCTCTACACATACCCGGAACGTTCTCTTACTTCGACATTTGTCGGGAAATTTCTATCGAGAGTAAACACGCAGATCCAGAGAATTCTCCAATAATATCGACTAACGCAAATTATCAACGTTATACAAAGCCTCTCCTAACAACAATGCAAACTCAAATCAAAGGTAAATAACTCCATTATTGAATACTTTGCAAAACGAAACGATTAGATCTATCATGCGCGTTTCAGACATACTTTCGTTCGCGTTTCAACGTAACACTCTTCCACCTTTGACTTCCCCGCCCCCCCCCCCCCTCCCTCCCCACACTTTTTGCTTTCTTGCCCGAGTTCCTAGCTTAAACCCTTTTTCTGGTGGACATTCCCCAGTGGGGTTTGTTTGTCTCCTCTTCCTTCTGTTGCTTTAATCGGTCCAAGTGGTAGCTAACTGTCCAGTTCCGGGCTCTTAGTGAGTGTTTGTATCGCTCACTGGGGAAGAGGAGGTTGTTTCTCTCTCTGTCAGCCCAGGGTTTTCTAGAGATATAAAAAACCTATTCTAGAGAGGTGGATAGCAACAGTCATCTGTGTGGCATACGTTCGATTACCTTGGAGTAACGAGAGAGACTGGGGTTGTGCTCTTCCCCTCTCTCTCTTTGGCTGGTACTCATGAGTTTAGGGCATGCGCAGCTTTAACAGTTCTTCATTCAGTCCGAATGGAGTCTTTGTTAGAGGCTGCCTACTGGCACTCCTCAGATTTTTTATTTAGCCCCTGTCTGAGGGTCTTTCGCCGTACTAGAGGAGATGGCTCCTTTGGTGGCAGTTCAGTGGTTGCTTAGCAGTCTTTTGGCCATTGCTTCAACTTGATTATAACATGTTGCATCCCTCCGTCCTTTTCGTGCTACTCTGTATTTGTGAGTCATGATATAGTATGTGAAATTAATACAGTAAAACCTCAGTTTAACGACCTTTAAATTGCCATTAAAACGAGGTCTTAAATTGGAGGGGTCTTAAAAAGGAGGTAGGACATTTTCGAAAAAGACATTTAGAAAATTAATTCAGTAAAATAAATACATGTACAAAAAGTACACATACCATTAAATATAGGGAACATTACCATCTTTCAGAAATATAGATTAAACTCTGTCTCACAACCAATACAGTCAATATCTTCCTGTTCATTATTTACAAAATAAAAAATCAATGTTGGTATGATAGTAGTTTAAAAGTGTATGTAAGTGCTGAGTGCATGTTTGGAGTTATAACTATTTATAAGATAACCTTATTAATATTGTTGTAATTATTTTTATTCAATCATTGAATAGTTTGCTTCTTTTTTTTTTTAAAAGAAAGCGGTTATTTCTGTTTGTTTGCCCACCCGTGCATGTTCTCATAGTGTGTCACTTTGAACACCAGACATGGTGTCAGCAAGAACTGACAGGGCCCTGCTCAGGGCAAATCTGGTCAGCTCCTTGGAGTATTTCAAGCTGCTTTAATGCATCGTCTGCTGTTAAAAGTTGTAAACGAAGCTGTTTTCTTCAAGCGCACAAATATAGTATTGCTTTGGAATCTGAATTTTTCAATGCTAGTCGTAAAATTTAATTATTTGAAGGTCGCAAGTCGCGTTTTAGTGGTAGTCGTTTAAGAGAGGTCGTTTATATAGTACAAAGAATTGGTGAATTTTTTTCCGGTTGTATGTTGGAGGAAGTCGTTGAAGAGAGTTTCTCAAAACGGAGGTTTTACTGTATTAAAATTTTTACTCTAAATTTACTATTAATAAGCATATTTACCATGACTCATGTCTAATTGCCCTCCCTCCTCCCAGCAGTACCAAATAAGACCTGAAGTGTTCAGCTATTGCTGTGAGTGCTTTATGCGGGGTCTGTGGCATGTGACGCAAGGGGTTTGATGGTGCAAGGAAAGCAACTGTATGGTTGTTTTTTTTCTGAATCAACTTCCGTTTTGATGGGCATTTACTTGCAACGCCAATAATATTGCATATTTGTGAGTCATGGTAAGTATGTTTATTAAATTTAGAGTAAAAATTTTAATTTGCTTCTGGGCAATTTTTTGCCATAAGCTAACATTTTTAAAATGGAGCTGCACATGTTGACTGCACAACAGCCAATCAAAGTGAAGTCGGCTGAAAGTGAAAGTTACTGCTTTTCCTTCACACTAAAGACACAACAGTACTATCAAATATAAATACTAATTCATATTGATTGCACATAAACATCATTATTCCGTCAAATAACACATAAAAATCTTACCAGACGGTGATTGACAAAAATGCTCCCTTGCTATTTCACCACTCTGGCCGCCATCTTTTTCTCTTCGCAAACAACCTTTGAAGACTGCTACAGAGCACTCTCCGCAAATATAGGGTTGCCCACACTTTCTGCCAAATTCGTTACAAACGTTACTTAGTGCTCTGCCTGGGCAACTCTTGGTTGATTAGTTTTATTTGCTTATGTATTTAATGATTATTTACACAAAATGAAGTCCTAACAGTTAACATATATTCTTGTTGGCTATTTGTAATATGATTATATGTTTATTATTAATATTGTGTTTGTGTGCACGCATGTGTTTGTATGAGCATGCGTTTGTTTGTGTAAAACAGGTGTGGGTTCGATCCAGCCTCTGGGCGTTATGTTTCTCCGAATATTATTTACTTTCGACTCGGGCAACGTCTCGGGGGGTTTTCTCCGGGTACTCCAGTATGCTCCTCCCAGCAAAAATTTCAAAAATTCACAAATAATGTTAGGTAGGTAGGGTATAGGCGCGCCACTGGCTGCGACTACGCCTTCTCCGGGGGAGGCGGCCCAGAGTTTCCTGATATAAAGGTATAATAAACTGCAGGAAAAAAAGGAAGAAAAAAAAACCACTACTGTGAAAACAATACATTCAGAACAGAAAATTCAGTTTCGTTTTCTCTCTCTCTCTCTCTCTCTCTCTCTCTCTCTCTCTCTCTCTCTCTCTCTCTCTCTCTCTCTATTGATCAGTGAACCACATAATTTAATTTCAAAAGTGCAAGTATGTGATTGAGTTGATGGTGGAGAGAACACATATAGAACTTACAGAATAGCTCTTCATATACAACAATTAACTAACAAAACGTTTATAAATCAACACCATAGTACTTGTTTGTCAAAAATGTCTTTCATATGACAATGATGAGTGAATATGACACTTTTACACAGTATTTATCAATAGTATTCAGCCCCAATGCTTGAATCTTGATGTGTAGCTGGAATTCGTTTATCCACACTGCCTGCTCACTTGGCAACAAGGCAGGATCCTCCTATCCTATCCCATCCCGTAACTCGAGTTCGTAGGTGCACCTACAAGGCAGGAATCGAAATAAAGAGTTTTCCAACTTTATTTAGCAAACAACTGCATACAAGATCGTTTTCTGAAAATCACTACAAAGATCACGTTCCAAGCAGACAGTGCATTACTTATATAGCCTGTCTGCAATCTAGAAAACATTTGAACATTCCAGCATGGCTCATTAACACCCAATCAAAATAAAGCTTGTCACCGGAACTATGTCTTACGTTATAAAATGTTTACGAATCTACATGATTCGACCAGCTGTTACCTGCAAGATCTGGAAGCTTCAATCGATAATAAACAAGTGATTCCAGAAAATTCTCATCAATATTGTTAGACTGTTTTTGTTTTATCAATGGTTGATTCAGCCCTCATGCTTGAATCTTGATAAGTGTAACTCAGATTCGTTTATCCACACAGCCTGTTCACTCAGCAACAAGGCAGGAGTAGTGGTAGGAATTTTCCAACTTCATTCAGCATATATCAACAACTGCATACAAGATCGCTTAATCGCTTTTCCACTCTTTTCTCTCTCTCTTTCCAGACACAGTGCATCACCTATATAGTTTTTCTATAATCGAGAGAATGTTCGAACATTCCAGCGTGATGCAATAACAGCCAATCAGAAATAAATTTGTCACCGGAACTATGCACTGTCTAACGTCATATAACTTTATTTAGATTAGAAGAATCTCTTAGCTATTACTAGATTTATCTACATGCTTTGGTCGATAGTAAGCAAGTAATTCTAGAAAATTCTCCAATAATATTGACAACGAAAATTATCTTATAATACAATACAAATACAATACAAAGCTTCTTCTAACTACAACGCAAAAATCAAATCAAAGGTAAATGCACTCAGTTATTGCATGCTTTGCAAAACAAGATGATCGGATCTAACGTGCGCATCTCAAACGCAACAAATATCAACCAACGAAAATTATCAACAGTGTACAAAGCTTTTTCTAGCAACAGTGCACAATAAAATCAAAGGTAAATACATGCTAACACTGCATGCTTTGCAAAATAAAATGATCGGAACTATCGTGCGCGTCTCAATCATAACAGACACTATGCACAAGCTCCTACAGTGAGAACAAGGGACATGCACAAACAGACTTTAAAAAGCAGGCCACCGTTTTAGCCTTTTAGCCCGACATATGGGGACTGAAATCTTCCACCTACTACGAAGTCGAGGGAAGTAACTAGTGGCAAAAAGATCTATTGCTAGCAATATGCTATTGTCTAAAAATTTGGGATAAGGACAACATGCAGAAAGGAAGCCAAACTGCAGTGTGCCAACATTTTCTTTATCTTAGTGAGTTTGTTTTGTGGTATTTTATTTGTTTTTTTCTATATATTTTTTTTTTATTTTGGACATTTTTTTTGTCCTTTTATCAAGAATTTCTGGGCCATCTCCCCTGGGGAAGGCGTAGTCGCAGCCTGTGGCATGCCCAAACCCAACCTACCTAATTAGTTGTGTTTTTAAAATTTTGCTTGAGGACCAAAACGTTGCCCGATTCGAAAGTTAATAATATTCTAAGAAACATAATGCCTGGAGGCGGGATCGATCCCAAAACCTGTCAGGCACCCTTGGTTTCTGGCCTGTAGACAAGGCAAGTTAGTTCCACCTTATACCACTCGGCCACAACGCTTGGTCGTGGTGGAATCCTTGATCTTTGAATTAGGTCGCCATTTTCAAAAATTGTTTTTTAAACCTTTGTTTTTGCATTGATTTATTGAATAGAATATGTTTACCATTGTGTAAATAGATGATAAAATACTGAACCGAGTTGAATAGAGTCTTCTATTTTATTTCATAGTGCAATAACTTTGGATTGAAATATAAACTTTCCCCATGCAGGAGCTCGTCGTTTTGTGACACTGGACTTTGGCAAGGCAATTGTATTGACGGATGTCATCATTCCTGCCTGTGCTGACCTGGCATCCCTGTCCATTGATGTTTGGGTGCAGGGAGAGGAGATTGATGGCCAACGTCTAGTGGTGGCTTCAGACATTGGCACACGCACGCTTGTCATGAACAACATCATGCCTGCCCCCATCTGTAGATACCTCAAGGTAGTTCTTTCTGAACAATTACTAAGAAAATGCAGATTTACACAAATGCTTGAAACCCTTCTTATGCATCTACTATTTCTGTATATTTAGCAAAATGCTGATGGTTTTGATTTGAGAGGGTATATTAACTCGTTGAACCCGAAAGACCGATATATCGGTCTAGCCCTTAAACAGCTGTGCCCCGATAGACCGATAAACCGGTCTCGTAACCTTACCTTAGTCTTGCGGTCCGTACAAAGCTTACTGTTCTTTCTAGTACTTGCTGTTTGGAATAGGGTTATTGAGGGTTATTGGGAATAAGGTAAAGCAAAATGTCTGCGCTCTAGTGCGAGCACAGTGCGTGTTTTTGTGACGTTTTTTTCTCAATTTTGTGTCATGAAACGAAGGTCTACAAATCAAGGAAGCGTCGCTAAGCAACTGTACACAACTCAGGAAGTAATTGATCAATTGTGGGATGATAATGAAGATGAAGAGATGACATTTGAAGTACTTTGGGTTGTGCAACACTTTGGTTGATAAGTTTTGGTTGTTTTACTAAAAGAATGCTAAAAATGCCATTTTTCTCCGGGGAGCCCAGGGGATGGGCTCAGAATTGGTGGGGCATCCAGGGTTCAAAGGGTTTAGAGCTAAATATTGGAAAGTTTAGCAATAACAAGTTTTGTTTTCTTTCTCAGATCATCACAGTGGGTCGCTTTGGTACTGGCACCTGCCGTTCCCGCATTCCTCTGGGGCCATTCTATGGCCACAGCTACATCCTGCCCTGGGAGTGGAGGGAGTATGCTGACACTCACAACTATGTGTGCCCTCCAGGAGGAACTGGAATCCAGTTGTCCCCAGTGCGACACCTAGAGCTGGTGAGCCAGTCCACTCTGCTGCAGCAACACGGCGTGTACGCCTCTTTGCTGGAAGACCTACAGTGTCGCTACAGCCTGGCCTGCACACGACTTGGCAGCCTCCTCTCCACTGTAGCTGATGCTCAGTTTGTTACCACCCATGTCAAATACTATCTCAAGCGTGGCCAGAGGCCTTCCAGTGAAGATATGTCCATCGTTCAGGCTTATGACGAGTGTTTGCAGCTGCAGCTACAGCTCAACCTGGCTCAGAGAGCCATTGGCCGTCTTCAGAGAGCTCTAGGTAAGTCTGTGCTTGCATCTCTGGCGCCTCTCCCATATGTTGTACTAATGGGACAGCTGACCATAGTGTTCTTTGATAAGCTCTGAACCTGAAAAAAGAACAACAGTATTATACTTTTTAATGATAATTTATTGTGAGTTATTAGTGTGTCTTTTTATAGATTAGAGTGCAAATATTATGCTAGTTTTCACAGCATTGGAAAGGTAAACAAATCTGTGCTGTTTTGGTAAGGAATCATAGATAAATTAGAAATTTTGTATTTATATAGCTCCTGGAATAAGAGAAATATTTTTACAAAAATTGTGGTAGAATGTCATCTGAAGCTCCAATAATTCGGTATTGCTTTGACACTGCACACTCTTCAAATAAGATTTAAATTTCTGAATTCATTGGCAGGTACCAAGTCATCCGGCAGCGAGGACAACACTCCTTTCAGCATACGTCTGCAGCAGACATCCACTGACAAGCTGAGAGTCATCACAGAGGGGCTTCTGGACACTCTCCTGACTCTCACTGTCCCCATCCCTACTGTCATCAGTGATGTTCCCCACCCTCTATACCTGGCGCTCAACCCTTCCACCACAGAGAACCTCTTCCGCAACTTGTGTCTGCTGGGTTCTCGTCGCATTCAGGTTTGTGTTACTTTTATGTGGGTTTAAGCTTATGTTTATGTAGTAGGCTTATGTTTTGTAAATTAAAATGTGCTGGTTTCATTTATTGATTTGTTAGACATTGTACCATAAAAGCAAATGTCGTTATTTTCTTTAGCACAATATTCCACCCTTGCTCCATCTCAACACACACACAAGTGAATGCAGTCAACGCACAAAATAGTTAGAATTTATAAGTAATACAGTGCTGATATTAAAATATTATGACCTAAGCGCTTTAACTGCCATGCTTCGCTTTTGAAGCAAAAAACAAATTTACCCGATCTCATTATGAGAATTGACTATTTTATGTCAGAATGTATCAAGAATATGAATGTCCTTTTTTTCTGTTTTTCTTTAACAGGTGAATGCTGGCCTGTTGTTGTCACGTGTCTGCGGCAGCCAGTCTTGGTGGGGCGTGTTTTTGGGCAACGTTTTGCATGAGTTCTTCCACTCTGAATACAGTCTTATCTTCCCTCAGGACAGGTCAGTGCTTTGCTATTTTAAAAATTTTCTTTTATTATTTTGTATTGTAATTTCTTCAGTTTTATTTTATTTTTGTGATTGCCATCAATGATAGATTAAATAACTGTGTTAGATGAATTACTCGGTCATGCTTTAATAGTCTATCCATCTAAATATATAAATTGCTTAGCCGGAAGTCCTTCTTCACCTCTACTGTAAAGTTTGTCCGGTATGGACGCTGATCTGGGCAGGCGCTGTGCGCTCAAAACCAGCGAAATCGTTATAGCCGACATTTCCTTACCGAACGTTTAACCGTTTCTGAGAAAAATAAATAAACAAAATGTCCACAAACTGCAATAGCCTCATTCCGCGCGCGATTTCGATTCAACCCATGTCAAGAACGTGCCGTTCAGCACTCATGTCACCAATCTTACAAAATTTTGTGTTTAACTAATTAAATTTGATTAAGTAAGAATCGAATCGAGGTTTCAGCATGTGTTCCCATATAGACCAAAAAATTGGATGATCTTTATACGAAGCCTTGGTAGCTTACTTAGTAAGACATTCGTCTACCGTGCAGGCGACCCAAGTTCAAATCTCCCGCGGGCCATATTTTTTTGTTATTTTTTTTTTTACACTACAATATGGATATTTTTCTTTTTAATTTAGGCTTTTTACTTTTAACTTATTTATTATTATTATTATTATTATTATTATTATTATTATTATTATTATTATTATTATTATTATTATAATTATAATTATAATATCTTATATCAAATTTTATTTTAAAACCTTGGTGTTTTTTATGATTTCTATTTGTATTATTCTATATTCAATATTATTATTATTATTATTACCAAGGATCGGGATGGGGTGGTACGTGTAGGTAAAAGGGGACTACGGGTAGGTTTAAAGGGGCATGGGTAGGCATAACGGGGATACGAGTATATATAAGGGGGTATGGTGATGGTCGATTCCTTTCATCCATACCTGCGAAACGATCAACGGAGAAGTATCAAGGAGGGTACAGGTAGGTTACAAGGGGGGTACGGAAGGTATCAAGGGGGTATGGGGAGGTATCAAGTGGGTTCGGGGAGGTATCAAGGGGGTATGGTGAGGCATCATGGAGGGGGGGACGGGGAGATATCAGGGGGGAGGGGGTATGGTGAGGTATCAAGGGGGATATGGGGAGGTATCATCGTCCAAATGAAACTCGCAGACAACAGGGTTGCGTTCACGCTCCACTACCCTCATACAATATGTAGAGGCCGCTACAGTGTGCGCGTGAACCGTGTGTAGCGCAGCAAATTTACGCGCATGCTCACAGAGTCCGGAAAAAAGAATGGCTGTCGTCAGTGTCGAAGAAAACCTAAAAGCTTTACTTCAGACTATTATGTTGGAGTTAATTGACGATTCGGACGAGGACGAATGTAGAGGGGACTCGTTAAAGACAATTTATGGACAAATAAAAAAATCTGTGGCACATATCTTTCGCTACCGCCAGCGTCCGCCATTTTTGTATGAGCTTTCATACAATCCACTGCGCGCTCGAGAGGTGTAGGAAAAAGTAGCACTACGTGTTCATACGCAGTGACTGTGAACGGCTGCGCAGCAATACGTAGTCATACATAGTGCCATCGTGAACGCAACCCAGTTGTCTCTCTGTCTACATTTTAAACAGCAACCTGTGTACCCTGGCTTGCCAGGGTACAAAAACCACAAGTAATTAATAATTGCTCATTATCTGTTATAAGCACTAGTTTCAGCGGATGTTATACATTCAAGATAATTATTATGTATTGTCTGTACATAATAAGAAAAAAATACCTGTCGCTATACAAATCTGTTGCTTTTGGAGCTTCTGGCTAATCTCAATGGAAATTTGATAGAATCCTTGTCATATATTAGACTGGAGCACAGAGAGCAACAAACCCTTTAAGTGCTTCGTCATGCTTGTTGCAGAGTGTTCATTCTTCTGAGCGCATTAAGTCAGAAAGCCCTGTCTGGACCAAGCTCAGTTCAGATCCTGGACAGCATCTTAGGGATGCTAACTCGTGTCCTGCAGCCTCTGCTCTCCAACCGACTCGGATCTTCCCAAACTACTGGTAGCCTTGACCTCGGCCTAGTCAGCTGGATCCTGCTTTTCCTTGGCCGCAACTTTGACAGCATCCTGTCTTCATGTAGCGATGACAAGCGAGATAGAGATGGTATTGTTTTCCTTTTTAATTTATTTGAAGGCCAATGTCATTTTAGGCCTTGCAAAAACATTTTAAAATGTCTCATCGTACAGTGGAATGGCTGTATATTTAACCCTTTGTATACTGATTATCCCACTTTCTGAACATAATATTAATAATAATAATAATAATACAGTACATTTGTATCACGCGGTACCTAGCAAACGGTAGGGAAAGCGAGCTCGCCGCGCTTGACAACACACGTGCAATTACACACATACACACACCCTCACACACACACACACACACACACCGAACACGTATACACTTATCAAATGGTTAAGTAATTACAGTAAAACATGGCCATGCAAGACAACAGATAATATGAATACCAAGAACCGAGCCGGTGCCGCCACCATCCATGAACAGATGACGTGACTTGGTAAAAGATTACATATGGGGATGGAAGGGAGGGGGAGTGAAACTTATTGAGTTTGCATGTTAAAAAAGGTGGGTCTTTAATTGGCGCTTGAAGGAAGAAAGTGATGGAGCATGTCGGAGTTGCATCGGTAGTGAGTTCCAGGCAGTTGCAGCAGAGAAAGAGAAAGATCGTTCACCATAGGTCTTTGAGTGAACACGGGGGATAGAAAGCAGTCTTGTATCAGAAGAAGAGCGGAGTTGTCTTGCAGGAGAGTAGACAGAGAGAAGGTCAGTAAAGTATGAAGGGGCAGAACCAGTGAAGAATTTGAAAACAATAGTTAAGAGCTTGTACAAGATGCGAGCTCGAACAGGGAGCCAATGAAGAGATCGGAGTAGAGGGGTGGCATGTCTCGTTTTTTAGCTTTAAGAACAAGGCGGGCGGCAGAGTTTTGGACTTACTGAAGTTTTTCAAGAAGGTAGAGAGGGGAGCCAGAGAGGAGAGAGTTGCAGTAGTCAAGTAGCTGGAATCCCCATGCTCAAAGAGCTAATAAAGGGCAACTTCAGAATAATGTGTACAGATTCTTTGTTTGAAGGTCTTATTCATAGATTACATATTACATTAAAAATATAAGGCAGTGTGATACTGTCAAGTTTGACGGGAAATCTTCAGTTTTGAACACCGAGTTATTAGTTCATTTCTCCATATACTTAAGCTTAGATATTCGGCAAGAATATTGGTACTTCGTGTTCATGTAAGTTGGGTGGGTGTTGCTATGGCAACCTCATATTTAAAGGGGAAGTAATATGTCAACAAATAGGTTTTCTGAAGCATGGGGCTATTTACAATAAACTAAGCTAGTGACAATTTTGTAGCTTAAATATCTTTCTTCTTATGCTAAATGTGCTTATTTTAACAGATTTACACTTTTCATTACATCAGTCCAACTCGGTTGTATCTGTTGCTTTCAGCAACCATGAGATCGATCGTTTCGTAGTTGATCTATTGAACAAAACAACGTAAAGGAGTAGCTTTCTCTATTAACTATGCAAGAACTTAATTTCTCTTTGTGAAGTCAAGAATAAATTCAAATTCTTCCATCAATTTACCCGGGTTTCTCCAATAGTCATTTATTTGCTCAGGTGTCCTATCTTATCCTAACATATCCCATAACAGAAAGTCCTTGGGGCACCACGGATGATCATTAAACTAGAGTACTCCATCTTTCTGTCCTCAGCAGTCCTCATGGCTTCACTCATTGTCAAGCCAGTCCATTCTCGAATATTCAGAGGTGCCAACCAGTACGGATTGACCGTATTTAATTACGGCGAAGTGAATTAAATACGAAAATACGGTAGCTTTTATAAAAATACGGAGGAAAAGTTGCCGATCGTTTATCTTTGCCAGCGGTGCTTCTGTACCGGTTTCTGGTCTCATAATAGTACTCCTGCACTCACTGAACGTCGCTGTGTTCAACAAGCTGATTTTCATGGTGATTTTAGAGTAAAACAAGTGTGGTGTTCAACAAGCTGATTTTTATCGTGATTTTAGAGGATTGAAAATAGCCTTCTGTTTCAGAGGGAAGCCTGTCGTTACTTTATAGTGTCATAGGCTAGGTTTTGCGAAAACAAAAATACTGACAAGTGTTAAAAAATACTGACAAACGGGTCCGGAAATACTGACAAGAAGATAAGATGTTGGCACCTCTGAATATTGTCTTCCCACCTCTTTTTCTGTCTCCCTCTTCTGCGGGCTGGTCTTTGCAAGGCCTGAAGCTCTGGTGACTTGGCCACACCATCAGAGTTTCAATTTCTTCACCACTATGAACAAGTTATCATGTCCGATAGCTTGTGTGATGGTTGGTCTGACTTTTTCGTTGGTGATGTGCTGGGTATAGAAAATGCCCAGATGTTTTTTGTAGCACCTCATCTCCATGCTTTGTATTTTTCATTGTAGGTCTGCTGTGAGTCCATGTTTCGCAAGAGTTTAGGAAGATAGAGATGACAAGAGAGCGCAGCAACCTCAGACCTGCCTACCCTTCCGTAATCTTCTGTAATTTTACGGAATTTTACCTTCTAATACGGGAGTACGAAATTGTATGCAAAATTACAGAGAAAACGATCGAAAAACTGCGCAATTTTTAGAGCCGTGTAAACTTGTTAAATTGTTGTCTGCTAGGCCTAGAAGCCGACAGAGTAACCGCCCTTGCATGAGAGCAAGTGTTTCGAGAGTTGCGATTGGACGTCGTGAACCAATGAACATGCTCGAACGTTACAAGCTTAGCACACCAGCTCAATGCCTATGTGAGCAGCACTCTTAGGTTCTCCCACATTTTGCTGGCTGCGGGCTATTTATAGCTTGCCTACACCCTCCCTTTCAATGAAATGAAAGGAAAGAAGAGCACCGGCAAAGCTATTTATAGCTAGCCTGGCTGAACTAGCTTCAAAACCTAAAAGCTTTGGTTGAGTCGGTGTGTTAGATTGTCGCGCTGGTCTTGAGTGAAAATGGAGAGTGGAGAAAGTTCTAATCTGGCTAAAGTTGCACGTTTACATGAGACAGACCACGAATCAGAAGAATCTGAGTGTGTAGAGATTGCTCAAGTACAGAAGAAGAAGAAAAAGCTGCAATTGCAAGTATTTCATTCGGATTACATGAGGACGTGGCCTTGTCTTGTGGCTTCAGAAAACGTGGCCCAGAATTATACTGTACTGTTCTGTGGCGACTCAGACTTCTCAGTTGGGCATGGAGTAGCAAACGACTGTAAGCGGCTGGTCCCCAAATCTTGCCATGAAGACACCAGATATGTCAGGCAAGAAGAGCTGGACCATCTCAAATGTGCCTACTCCACGCAGCTGGCACAATATAAATTTAAAAAAAAAAAAAAAAAAATTTGTACAGGGTACAGTCTTTCCAGGGTGGTCGATTTCAACTGTAATTAAATGAACCTCACAATGTGCTATTGTTATTGGTAAAGTAAACTTATTCACAGTAACAAGTCCTTCTTTTGACAGCTGATGAAACTTTTTAAAAAAAGAAAAAAAGGCAAACTTTGAATTAATTTATGTGTAGTGCCTATTCATGTGAATTACACATCTTTATCATGAAAATTACATTTGAGTCAATCAGCGGTAATGTAAATAAAACTCCTGTGGAACAGTTATCCTTCATCACAAACGGGTCAGGGATGTGCAGGTTTATCTTTTGTTGCATGCCATGGTCTCTCATGATACTAATTAATCATTTTAAAATCTGTTTGATATTGTTTCCTTCTTTTTGCTATCCTTTTAAAAACTGTTTTTGTGTGCTTTTTAAGTAGTAAACGTGCCTGAATTTATTCATACCTTGGTTATTCAGAAACACCGCGTTTCCTCATGTCTGTAGAATTACTGAAGGAAAATGCAAAATTACTGAAATTCACAGGGAAGACTACTGATCAGTAATGCATAAGGTAGGCAGGTCTGCAACCTTACCTTGGAGTGTAGACTGATGGTCCTTTTTTTCCAAATGGGCTTCAACCTTGGGCCATATGCATGAAAAAGGAATAGAGCAGTTATTCTGCAATATGCAGCTATTTCAGAATTGCAGACCACTTGGCGGCAGGGATAGCTCAGTGGTCAGAGCGCACGACTTGTGTGAGTGCGTCTTGGGAGACATGGGTTCGAATCCTGACTTCAGCAAACTATTGTGTGATTGCTGGATATTACGGACCAGCGCCTTAAGAAGCTATCTGAGCTTGTAAGTGCGCTATATAAGAGAAATCTCTTTTTTTTCTCACTATTTAGTATGCATGAAAACGTAATTACACATTCTCTTTTCTTATTTTGGTATAAAGTTATACCACCCTTTCTGTTGGGATAAACCTCTTATTCCTAATTCCGTCACTAGAACAAAATGGTCACTGTTGTCGTGTATCAGCAAAATCACAGATGACATGACATCAAAAATCGCATTTTTGGTGATCGAATACACCCCTTCGAAAAGTTTGATGATGTGGGACTGTATGACAAATTTAGATTCAGGAAAAACGACATTGTAGAACTAACGGAGGAACTTTCTGACGATATGAAAGTCATGGATCGGCACAGATCTTTGCAACTACAAGTTCGATCGTGCTGTAAATAAATTAATGTCCCTGGATACTTGAGCAATTAAGGGACGTAAATATTAAATGGTAATTAAGATGTGGCTAAAATATTATAAGGCAACTTCCTTTCAGGACTACATTAAAATCAATTTTAAAAAAATCGGGGAAGGGACAGTCATTCATTTCGAATACACAAATTCTCATAGCACTTCGCTTTTATGCTTGTGGCACAGTGCTTTGTGGGATATGGTGCATGCACAGTTGCAGGAATTCCTAGCCTATCCTATCCCTTAACTCAAAGATCATTGCAGGAATTCCCCGGTTCTATATATAGCACATAAGAATAGCTATTCGGTAATACCTATTCCTTTGAAATGTGTCTTGCATATCATTTTGTGCTGAAAAATATTCTGGAATAGTTATACCGGTTTAGCCTATATTTTACCTTAAGTTATTCTATTTTTTGTGCATGCGGCCCTTTGTAGCAGTTGTTTGTGCTCTCCTGGAGAGGACTTCCAGCCTGGACCCGTTGTCTGATAAAATTGCTCCTAAATATTTGAAGCTGTGCAATGTGCTGAGTTATAGGCATTGGACTTTGATGTCCATGTTGATGCCATTGGTGTTCTTGGTCATTAGTTGGTTTCTTCTTTGGGCGGTGCTTGCCAAAGATCTCGGTGGCGGCATCTGAAAGTGGTGGTCATGGTGTTTACATCTACTTCACCAACTCTCAAAATTGGAAGTGGTGCAAATTTTCTTCCAAATCACCATGAAAAGACTATCGCCTATTCCACTGTGAAGATCTAGCGAAAAACTAAGCTGGAAACTGATTTTTTTTCCAGGATAAATCTAAAAGCGATGCATTGTGGTTGACTGTTGCTAGACAGATAAGATGCAGTATACGAGTTCAAGCGACTCAATGGACCTTGCGAGGGAAAAAAGGCACTGAACTCGCGGGCCTGAACAGGCCTTGCGAGTTGCAAAGAGTTAACGAGTCTACTGGTGTCAGGGTTATGAAAAGCACAACTAATAGTCGGACGACATTCACCTATAAAGTCATCCGAGCTGTGAACCCTACTTGGTGCGAGGTATGAGCATGCAACTTGGAAGTCGCTCCACCTGTTCAAGTTTTAGCACTATTCATGCTATCAATCCCATTGCCGCATGGCTTCTGCCTACTTTCCACTTTCGATTTTGATTTTGCTGCATAACATGAAAGAAACCATCGATCGGATTATTCGATCAGACATAGAAATTTGCAAATGGCAGAAATGACTTTTTGAAAAAATCATGAAACAAGTTTTTTACTAATTTACTATTACCTATACTATGAAACATACTATAAAAATATACTATTACACAAACTTCAGAAACTGTAACGTCTGTTTTATGACATAAGGTAAGGTATGTTTTGTACCTGCTTTTTTTTATTCTGTGTGTACACACACACACACATAGAGAGAGAGAGAAAAGGGGCGGGGGATAAAATAAGTACAGCTTTATGGCGCTAACAGATTGATTGATTTTCCTATTGAAAGTTTATTCAATTATATTTCAAAGTAGACTTGGAAAAAGAAATGGACATAAGACTTTTATTTGTTTAGAATATTACAAGTATTTGCCTTGCGCATTGGTGAATAATAGAACAAAAACAATGAGACCTATTCACTCACATTCCACAAAACAATACAGGGCACTTCCCTGTGCCCTCACCAAACAATAGCGCACACTCAGAGTTCCCACAAAAGGTAGACCGAATGCAGAGTTGTGTCCTTTGAGTAGGGAGAGGGGGTGCCACCACTGTGTTTGAGTGACTATTGGTTCAGGCAACTTCAGTAAGGGCTCACAACCCACTTACATTGCCACGAGACCTAAAGTTGCTTGTCATTGGCCTGAAAGTCGCTCTCATAATCTTGGAGACTGGGTGGCAACCCATGACAGTTGCCAGAATGTCCTTGAGGAGCAAGAATCCAACGCCTTGTTTGTGCCTGTCACCTCTTCCGCTGAAATAAAGCTTGTGGCCTTTCTGGGTAGTTGTTTCACTTAGGACTTCCCAGCGCATCGATCGTGGTCCAGCTAATTTTCTCTCAGCAGTTTGGATCCTGACATTCCAAGTTCCTATAATGATGTTATTTCTTTCGTGTGGATCTTGCTAAGCTCTCCATCAGTAACCCACTTGTCACCTCCATCCTGGTGGCCAACAGAAGGCGAGATCCTTGGTGACCTGGTTGATGACCGATCCAGTATGGAGTGAACAGTTCTTTTTATGTTACAGTTTGTCTTGAGCAAGAAAGACTTGGCAGTGCCCAATCCTCTCCAGGCAGTTGGCCGCAGCCAAAATCAACGAGTACAGTGTGGCTCGCCTTGGCCATGAACATACGGTTGTTGAACCTATAATAATTCTCCTCCGCTAAAGCCGGTAACTTCAGTGTAGAAGACTTTCATCCAGTGATGCTGTGCTGACATTATACCTGGTAGTCACTTCTCACGACACTCCGAGAAAGTTGGGCTATTCTATTCAGTGCCCGAAGTCACAGGAAATGCTCAGGTGTATCATACCTCAAATTCAGATGTAACCCCTCTTACATGACGGATCTCTGTTATCAGCAGAGTCACTTTGGCTTTTATTCTCATTAGTGTTTGGCTAAAAAGTTTCAGAATCTTGATGATGATGATGAGATGGTCTTGTATAACGCAATATACAAGTCACTGGAATGATCAGCAACAAAGTCATCATCACTCTCATTATCCATGACACATCCTTTTGCATCTGAAGACAATCGTCCGCCATCTTTTTGACATTTTTTGCTAACAAATCTATTTACCAACCATTCTTTTGATTTGAAAGAAATGTGCGAGATCCGTAATAATAATAATAATAATATTAATAATAATACAGGATGCTATATACGTGCCTTTCCCCAAATCAATCAGGCTCAAAGCGCGGCGATCTATACCAACATACATGCTCACCTGTCTCATCCACCCTCACACACACCAAATACACATCAATCACTCAAACAGGTGGTGTAAAGGCAGGGAGATCGCTATTGGAAGACGGAAAGAAACTCGAATTTTTATTTTTGAAATTTGCATATTGATTGCGTCCTGTACCATTATTGAAGGGAGGGAGGAAACCGGAGTGCCCGGAGAAAACCCTCGGTGACCTCAACAGTCTCGTACCTAAGTCACATTCGTTCGCCCCTTGCGGGAATCGAACCCGCGACCTTCAGCATAGGAAACCGGCGACTTATCCACTGCGCCACGAGGCCATGGAGATAACAATGAAATACTTGGAAACTTGAACCAGTCTGTGGAATTGACTTGATTGTTTGCAGCCGACACTCATTCCAACTATAATAGTAACTTGGCTGCAATGGCAATATATTTTGTTACAACTATAGTCCCCCCCGTTGGGGTACCGGGGGTTTCAGTATAAATAGTATCCCCACTTTCTGGAAATTTAGTGCTTTAAATTCCCACTGTTGCTGTCTTTCTCATTTGCTCTTTCTCAGTCCTGCTCTGTTCTATCAATCTGCTATACTATCGCAGAGCTGCCAACCCCTACGGAACGTCCGTAGTTTCTCCGGAAAATGTTCTTTAATTCCGCAACTACGCCATTTCAAGAAATACTACGGAAGAAAAATTTCAAAGCATACCTATTTTTTTACAAGTATGGAAACAAAGCCGCGAGAGACGTAGGCCTACTAGGCTTTTGTCAATATCATAGACTTTCGTATAGCGCTTTGCGTGTGCGCTATTTTTAGCTCAGCAGCCACTGCGCGGTAGACTGAGAGAGAGAGAGAGAGAGAGAGAGAGAGAGAGAGAGAGAGAGAGACCACAGCTGCTACAGAGATGCAAGAGGGCAACTGTTTCTGCCCTAGCAGAAGAAAAGCCCTAACATGTCTATGCCTGTGAACCTATAACTGACAATGTTTTTTTTTGTTTTTTTTTTAAAATATAAATAGCAGCTTTAACAATTTGGTTTTAAACCAATGCAGTATCCATGCCATTAGTACATGTAGTGAGCCATTGGGTTAGCTTTTCCGAACAAAATGTTAAAACTTTTTTTTTTTCAGGAACATTTCTATCATTTTAAAAATAAATATTTGAAAATTAATGCTTTTTGTGTTGGTGTTTGGTTTTTATTTAGGCTAATATCAACATTTTAAATAATGCTCATTTTATCATGTGAAAATTCTTGTTCGTACATTTGCTACTGAAATTAAGCTGAAACTACTGATATTTTTCTTTGTTTGCTACTGAAATTTTTTTTAGGGGTTGGCAGCTCTGCTATCGTCTTCTTCGCTAGACCAGTCTCCTACCTTTTTTCTTAAAAACTCTTCCGGGACAAGACTCCTTGTTTGTGTATGAGGTCTGTTGGATCAGCTTGGGAATATTGGACGCTTTCTGCCAGGTGGTCACTTGGGCTTCCTATGATGTTATTATTTAGCAATGTAGGCATTTTATATGTATGTGTTTTGTTGATAATTTATAATGATGTTTGTATTCTATTTTGTTTTTGTAAACGGGGGTTCGATAAGTTGGGGTGAAGCCTCAGCCGTCCCCTGCGTGGGATGTCTTTATTGTAAAGTGACTGGCTGGTGGAGGGCATTCAGTTTTCCCACTAGGGTTGTTTCAGCAGATCTTTTATGCAGATTGGGGGTTGTCCGGTCCTGATTTGGCTCGGAAGAGTCCGCTGGACCTAAAGCAACAATTATGTAATGTACAACTATAGTCGTAAATTGTCCACAATGAGTTAATCCATAGTATGCAACAACATTGGGTGATTTGATCGTACATGAGCATGAGAGTTTTTTATTTTGTTGATCGTACATGTGTATTTGGAGCTGGAGGTCATCTCAAGATCAATAGCATCGAAAGATCGGTCTTTATTTTAATTATTATTATTATTTATTTGTCTAACCTAGACTTAGCTCTAGGCGCTTACATGAATACAGAACATCTTTTACAATAAAACAGAACGAGATAAACTCATGAACTATTAACAGTAAGCTTATATATAACTAGAAGGGCAAATTCCATATGACTCACATGCGCCTTATGGAACTTGCAATATTTAACATAAAAATGAGTATTCCCCCAAAAAATGAAATGAACCGGTTGAATTAAAATGTAAAGTAATCCCGACTTACTTTATTACTTTGTTTTTTAATGTCACTTTTATTTTGTTTTTTTTTCTAGACACTTATTGTCGTGTTAAATATTGCAAATTCCATTAAGAGCATGTGAGTCATATGGGCTTTGCCTTTCTAGTTTTATCATTGCTTGTGTTATTTGTGAAGTTCAACATTGTTTACAGTTTTTCTTTCCCCAGGCAATGGAAGCAGTCGCTGGAACTTCATCCAGGGCTCACTTTCAGGTTCTATCGGTGCAAATGCTAAGGGCAAGTCGCGCAAACTGCTCAGTCGCTCCATGCAGAAGCGTATCATGCATCACAAGCAGAGACTTCAGGACATCGAGGCGGCAAAGAATGTGCTGGAAAAGACCAAGGATAAGGTAAATGTCATCAGGAGGATGCTGATAATGATGTCCATTTGTAAATTGTGGCAGCACCCATGCTAGCAGCATACACATTGAGGTCAGGAAGAAGAAGAAAATAAATTCTAGAAGTTTGCTCTTTTTCTTCCACCTTATTACAGCTTTAAATTTTTTGTTGTTAATAGATCAAAACTTTTTTCTGAATTATAGATTATTTTATTGTGCAGGTGGGTCATGTGGCCTTCAAAGACATAGGGAACAGTAAAGAGAAGATGCTACTAAAGGAACAGGAAAATATTGAGAAAGAGCTGGCCCAGCTACGTAGCAAGGTTTGTATTTCTGCTTTTGCGCTTCATAGCAGACCTGTGCTTTCTCTAAAGTTGGTGCTAAATGGCCTTCAAAGCCTGTTTAGAAAATACCAAAGTCTTTACCTCTTCTGTATCTTGTGTTTCTACAGATTGTTTTTCTCAGTAATTTCAATAAACAAAATAAATTTCCCTGTGAACCCCTTTTGGGGTGCCGGGGTTTTCTCTATAAATAGTATCCCCACTTAGTGGAAATTTAGTGCTTTAAATTACCATTGTTTCTATCATTTTCACTGCAATATTGCAGTGGACAAAGCTGTTAAAGAAGCTTTGCATCTAGATTTCCCTTCAGAGATTTTCCAATTTGTTCTATACTCTGACCTGCGTTGTATGACTGACTCATATTGTAAAAGCTCTGGCAATCAATAACAAATTATTTCAAATTCTTCCAGATTTGTCTGATTCTTTGCATAACTTTGCGTCCACTCACAAAGAAGAAACTTAAACTCGCCTTCATATTGGGCATACTTATGTCACCAATAGTTTCCTTTGGAAAGGAGAAGAACCACCGTGGTGCTTTGCATGTGATAAGTCCTTTTTCGTCCTCCATTTTATGTCTGAATGTGCTGATCTGGTTGATGAAAGAGAAAGATATGTTGGTTGGATACCTCTTAATGAGATTTTTAAGGTTAGCAATAGTAAACACCTATTTCAATTTTTAAATGACTTTTGGTTTGTTTTATCGCATATAGGTCATGTCTTGTTTATATTCTTGGTTAAATTTTATTAGTAAGACTGGTTTTATTTACATCTTTTACTATATTTAAATATTATCAGTTTAGTCTGATTTTGCTAAATTTTTTGTGTTCCTGATTCAGCTCTTGGCAGTCTGTTGGACCCTATAAACATTGAATATTTATCTATATATGGGATGCCTTTCATGCAAAGTAACCGGCTGGTGGAGTGCCTTCAATGCTACCATTAGGGTTGTTTCAGCAGATTTTTTATACAGATCGGGGATGAACCCTCTTTTAGCCAAATTGTGGTCCTGATTCGACTCTTTGCAGTCCGTTGGTCCCTATAAACAATGACCAACTAACCAACCAACCAACCAGGAAATTGTTTTTAAGAAGAAATCAGTTTCAAATCTCTTTCTTCATCTTTCTTCTTTCTTCTCTTCTTTTTGTTAAGTCTTCCGCAGTATTTATGATGCATGCAGTTATTTTTGCCTTATGTTGCAGCACTTCAAGGACCTGATCTGCATGAGGCGCAATGACCTGGCAATGCTACGACGTCTGCCAAAGGAGGAACCAGAAGCCAGCGGCAGCAAAGACGCAGAGGAAGAGACCTCAGATACAACCCTGGTCCTGCCTCGTGAGCGCTGCCTTCTGGTGGTGCGAGGTCTCATGGCCCTGCTGCTGAGTATGGATTTCTCTTGTCATGTCGACCTCTTCCTTGTTGCTTGCAAGGTGAGGATGCATGCTGGGTAAAATTGTATTGTTTTTAACTAACAGCATGCTTTCGTTTAACCCTCTAACCCCCACAGGAGTCTAAGCCTTATCTGCTTTTATTTCCTAGATCAAGGCAAGTAACTCCGTCAAAATGCTACACCATGCACATAAACAAATTAATTAAAAATGCACCACCCAAAATTATTTTCCACTTATCATTATTATTAAATCAACCACATATTTTTCTTCAAAATGAAATGTTACACATACATTTTTACAATGTGTTGCAACTGGGAAAAAAAAATCTGAATGTCAACATTGCATACTGCACAACATCCACAATACGATCACTGCCACAAATAATAAAGCACCGATTGTTCATTGTTGCTGTTATTCAAATCCGACGGAAACAGATTGTCGAAGTGAAAGTCCAAATCACTTTCCTCTCCATCATTAACCTGTACCAAATCAGCCTCCTAAAATCCTTCAAATGGGTAATTTTCTTCATCAGATTCTGCAAGAATCTGACGCTATAACTCTCCGCCTCTCAAACTTCAAATTTTAACCAAACTTTGAAAATTCACTGTGTGCAGTTTACACACTCTTAAAAATGCAGTTAAAACTCCGCCGGAAACCGCAGGAAATCACGATCACGTGTGCAAGAGTCTCGCACATTTGCTATAAATAGATTTCCACATAGCAGCCTCTGAGCAGACCAAGTCATTACCGTGCGCTGACAATCGCTCTGCGAGCATGCACATAGCAAAAATTTTGGTCGCTCTAGGTCGCTCCACGTGTTAAAGGGTTAAGAATTTTGAACTTGCAGTGAGATTGAATTTATCATTTCTGAAAACTTGTGCTAACCAAATCCTTGTCATCACTCCATCATCATGACACATGCTTTCCTTCAGGTAAAATCAAACTTATTGGGGAAACAATTGTGTTATCTTTACATCATTTTATAATATTGCTTACAACTACAAGGCCACAAAATTAGCTAGCTGTAGGGTAAACACGTCAGCTATTTTTGTACTTTTTTGGGGGGTGGAGTAGGGGAGGAGGGAGGGGGAACAAGTCTATAATATATTTACATAGTAATGTATTAATGTAAATACTCTCGACTGTGCATTTAGATATATGTGCTCATAATGAAAATAAATTATATTATTGGTATTATCAACTTAATTTCACCACTTAACCAAATGCAGGTTCTTGCCAAGATCTGTGTGATGACTCGACCAGCCTTGACATTGGGTGAGGTCATGACCCAGGAACAGTTGGAACAGCTCATTTTGTTGGCTGTCAGCCATGATCATATTCAAGGGCCATCTGTTTGGGGAGGACCATGGGCCTCACATGCCATCACCTGCCTCCTGCTTGACATTGTGGAAGGTAGAAATTGACATTTTTATAATAAATTTTCTTAAAACAAGTTACATCAAACTTAATTATTTTCTTACCAAATGTTATGTAATAGTACTTTCCTCTCCCCGAGACAATTTTAGAAAACACCCCACAAAAATGGGTAGAGTTGGTTAGAAAATTATTAAAAAATAATTTTGTTATTGATTTTCATTGTGTCTTTTGCTAAATGTTTTCTCAAACCTGATGTTTGTTTCCTTATTCTTTACTAGTAACTGTATGTTTGGGAAAATATTACATTGAGCTGTTATTTCGTTTATTCCTTCCTCTTTTCCCCTGAACACCTGGTTGATGGAACTTTTGAACTTTGGAACTTTGTCCTTTTATTAAACAAACAAATGATAAAACAGCAAATATCAAGTTAGGCTCGTAGCCAAGGGGGCCGTATAGCCAGACAAGGGGGGGAAGATGGGGGGATAGGGATACACAATATATACATAGTGATTACAAGAACGGCACTATATTACAAGACACAGCAGCCTCTAACCACAAACAATAACATATGCACTAAATGAAAAAGCAACAACAATGTTCAAACATTTGTGACACCTCTTAAAAAAAAGAAAAATAATGAAATTTAAAAAAATAAATAAATAAAATAAAATAAATAAATAAATTAAATAAAATAATAATAATAATAATAATAATAATAATAATAATAATAATAATAATAATAATAATAAATTGATATGCACTCAAAAGAACAATCGCATAAAGATACAAGATAAAACAAAAACAACAGTCATCAGAGATGAAACGGGACTGGGCATTGAAACTGCCAGAGATAGATTGATACACTCCTAACTTCTTTCACTACTTCTAAGCACATTTTCTGATTCATAATCCGAACGTGGTATCACTTTTAGAAATTGTATCCTCCTCGAAATAGGGGTCTGTGAACAGCACAATACGTTGCTCATGCATTGGGTTGGTTTTTTTTTCCATTTCAACACTCCAAAAACAAGAAATAACAGGTCATTGCTAGCCTGAGAGAACAATTTATTTAGATTCGTTTCCCTTGCTTATTTCCTGTAAGGGAGATTACTCAGTAAAGTAGTACTGACTGAATCGAAAGTATTCGTTCGCACTGGGATTCCCTGTTCGTGGGTCTTTATTGCAGTAAGCAGAGGTGCCTACCGTACTCGCTGGCACGTATTTTTACGAATTTTCACCATAAAATACGACAATACGAGCAATTCCTTAAAAATACGCATTTTCGTGGTGTAACCAAAAAAAAAAAAAAATTTTCGTTCTGATTTTATATAATTATGTTCTGATCTATTTCCTTTACTTGCTGACCCTAGAGCGCATGCGCAAAAGTGAAATCTCGTGCGTGAGAAGTAGTGCGAGACTTTGTATCCGCCATTGTGCTAAACATGGTGTCGCGAAAGCGTTTCACGAGAGTGACGATGAGAGCGAGTCTGAAGAAAAGTGGGTTAAGGTTGCAAGTAAGCAAAAAGCGCGACAACATTTCTTACGCGAATACCGTGAACCTTTTTGAGGAATAATCGAATCTTCGAAAGGAGTTCATTATGCTCAATGCAACAAAGAGTTCAGCATTGCTCTGCATACGACATTCAGCGACACTAAGATTAGGTATTACGGACGAACAGTTTATTTTGGTTCAGGATGTTTTATTTTGTTTTTATTATATAGTACAAACCTTTAGAAGATTAAAAAAATGAAAATTGTTAAAATCGGTCAATATTAAGGCACTCATTTAACTGTTCAAAAAGGGTAACCCTCACATAAAAATAAAACGCGTTTTTCCCAAAAGTGGCTCAGATGTTTAAGATTAATACAAAGTGGATAAAAAGGCACTGTATTTACACAACAAAATGCAGAACTCTCTAGTATGCTCAGAAAACAAAAAGTGTTGCCAGTTTCAGAAGAATATACGAAAATAATGATGTATATATATATATATATATATATATATATATATATATATATATATATATATATATATATATATATATATATATATATATATATATATATATATAGTCTTATAAATACCGGAATCTGTCAACCTGCACAACCGTTAGTACAACGGCAGTTGTGCAACGGCCTCCCGGAAAGTGTCAACATCGCAAGTTGACACATTACGGGAGAACTTAAAGTAGCTACGAAAACTTGAGAAAAAAGTAACTTTCGTCCCCTCTAGGCGACGAACTAGGTCACGCTTAGTTGTATCTAGGTCAGGAGACTTTTGCGAACCGTTTGGGAATATTTTCGAACCGTTTATTGACGCCGGATAGCGTCCTCACTTGGTTTCATACAATTTAAGAATCCAAGAAGGCAGACGGGTTTTTGGGACGGAAAGAGCGGAAAGAGTTAGGGCAAGGGCTAGTGATAGAACTGCAACTAACCCTTACCCGAACCCTTCCCCTTAAATAGCGCTCTTTCCGTCACAAAGTAAAATGTTGACACATTCCGGTGCGTATAAGAGTATATATATATATATATATATATATATATATATATATTCATAATTCATATTAATTGTTGGACAATATTAAGATCTTTTTTTTTTCTTTTTTTTTTTTTTTTTTTTTTTTGGGGGGGGGGGGGGGTGTAATGGATTAAAATACAACACAAAAAAATAATATATTAGTGTGCATTTGTGACCATAACTTGTTGAGTTCTATATTATTTTGTTTCACGAGGACTAAAATGGTGAGCTGGAATTAGTATGAATTGATGTTTTGTGAATGTGGCAGTTTTCATGAGAATAATTCTTTGATCAAATGTTGCGAGTTGCGCGAAATCTGACATTACACAAAATACACATTTTTCATGCAGCCAGTACACAAATGGTCAGACTGGGGGTAGGCACCTCTGCAGTAAGAAATGAGTTAAATCACTTCTTCATAATTTTTTTGGCTTTGTTTTTTATACTACTGATTAATTTGAGGATCAATTGTGGATTTTTAATGTTTCAGTTACAAAGTTCAATGAACTTGGGCTTTTTGGCTTGAGCAAACTGTTAGGAACAGTAATTATTTACAAAAGGAAATTTTATATCTGGATTACACACCAGCTCGGTGCTTATGTGAGCAGCACTCTTAGGTTCCCCCACATTTTCTGGCTGCGGGCTATTTAACCTAAAAACCTAAAATCTTTGGTTGAGTCGGTGTGATTACTTTCCTGTAAAAAAATGATAAAACATGCAAAAAATAAGTAAATACATAAATAAGTAAGTAAAAGAAATGAAGAAAAGAATGAAATAAGGAAAAGGAGAAAAGACTGATACAGGTGACCACTCTGAAAGTAAAAAAACCAAAATATTTGCGATTTTCAAGTTGAGACGGAGTGGCAGTGTGAGCGTTCCAGTCCCTGATGGTGCATGGGAAGGGGTATTGCCTCGATCTTATTAAGTTTCCTCTGAATGTGAGGGTCCTATAATGAGCTGGCTTATGTCAGGATGGGCTGGACAAAGAACACATATGCCTTTTCCCGCAGTTCGGTGTAAGCTATCTTCAGGTTCCGTCGCAGGAATCAGTTTTACTGGCCTTGGCAGTCATAGAATCAGTATGTTAGTCCCAGCTGATCTCCTGGAGTGTGTCTCCCAGGTATTTTGTTAATACCAATGTATCCAGCATATGACCATGCAGTTGGCAGAAGCAGGTCAGGGTTGTTCTGCGTCTGGATACTGGCAGAACGACGCACTTGCCTGGGTGGAGCTGCATGCCTCCCTTTCCGCCAAGCGCTCACAATCTTGTTTTAGCTGGGATTGGTTTTCCTGGCAAGCGATTGTTAGGTAGACAGCAGTGTCATTGGTGAACAGTCTGGACAGTGATGAAAGGCTGTCTGGGAGGTCTTTGTTGTAGGCCAGGAAGAGGCAAGGACCTAGTACTGAGCCTTGGTGGACTCTGGACCTGATATCAGTGCAGCCTTACTGGATGCTTTCAACAACTTTCTGATGCCTCTTTGACAGGAAGCACTCTATCCATCGGAGGATGATGCCCTAGATCCTGTAATGTCGCAGTTTGTGGAGGAGCATGATTGACTCTATAGAAGGTCTTGGCTAGGTCGATGACAAGGATGTCTGTTTAGATGCCTGCTTCCATATTGTCGAACAGGTCATCCACTAGCTTGAGGAGTTGGATCTTGCAGGAGTGTTGTCTTCTAGGACCATGTTGTTGTGGTCAAAGGATGCTGTTTCTCTCAAAGTGTCCCATTGTTGTGTCATCCATGCTGTGCTCTAGCACTTTGCATGCTAAGACATAAGACATTTTATTTTGCTTCAACTTTTACATCGAAGAAATCTTGGTGCGCATGGGGTACTCAGTTGTGTAGACCTATATATGTAATTCGCTTATATTTATACAGAAGAAAAAGCACACAATAAAAGCAAGCAATCCTGCATGACAAACACAATCATACATACACATATACCTGCATCAACAACCTTCCGACACTACGGTGGTTAAATTAATTATAGATTAACACAATGTCTCATCACGGAATGACTAGAATTGACAAATTTGTATGTAGTAAAATAGTAGGCCTATGTTGCTCGTGTTTGCATACTTTATAGCACGCACCTGCACGCTTACACAAATAATGACATTACAGCATAATATATAACATAAATGATATATATGTATTAGTTGTCACTAGACCGATTCTCTCTTTCTCACACACACACACACACACCCACACTCCCACATGACACATATTACGCATCATTATCCGACTCAGAGAGCGGTACCTTGCTAACACTGCTACCAATAATTAGAATTACTTAGAAGCTGCTAAGTTAACAGTAAAGGGGGGAGGGGGCGATAAAGCGTAGCTGGCCTGCGGTGATTACACAACGCTTTGTTACGATATCGGGGAGGGGGTTGGGAGGGCACAGCAAGCAAAGAAAGGTAGGAGAGGTGGGTAATGTAGTAGTGAAGGGCGGAAACGAGAGGAAGAATTAGGTGGTGGTGAGGGGTACAGGGCTTATGTGGAGAAGGGGAGGGGATGGTTGGGGAAGTGAGGGCGTTACAGGTTGGGGGTTGCTAGTGGTGTGCAGCTAAGGTCGCAGTGTGCGTGTAAGGGGGGGGGGGGGGGGGGATGGTATGAGGACGATTTTTAGTCATGTTTACTGTTGAGTAGAGTGATAGCCGAGGGCACGAAGGTCCGCTTCATCCTCTCAGTCCTGCACGTGGCACCTCCATCCCGATGGTAAGAGGCAGAACTCGCTGTGGAAGGGGTGAGTGGGGTCGTTGGCAATCTTTCTGGCTTTGTTGATTGTCCTCACCGTGCCCAGGTGTCCAGGAAGGTGCTAGCTAGGTTAGAGAGACAGATAAGTAATTGGCAGGGTTGTAGAGTTCCACTTTTTTGTAGTTAGGTGTCACAAAGGCGTCCCTTCAGACCACAGGCTCAGCTCAGGTTTCTAAGGACAGCTGATAAATTCAGGTCAAGGCTGTTGCTCTCTCTTGAGCTAGCTTCTTCAGGATGCGGGCGTGATCTCTTCTGGGCCAGTGGCTTTTTTGGGGGATCAAGCTTTAGGAGTATCTTGACGCCCTCTTCAGAGATAGTAATGCCATCAAGTGGAGGAAACGTATCCAGTTTGCATCTTACACTGGGCATCAAACTCATCTTTTACATGACATTTGACCACAGGTTATTTTGGAGAGACATTCTCAGAGCTGCCAACTGCTACGAAATTTGCGGAAAATGCTACGCAAAAAATCGTATTAATTGCACATACTCTACCATGACTCAATAGTGCAATGTTTTGACGTTGCTAGGTGAGAGTGCCTATTTAGCGGAAGCTGGCAAAATCAAATCAAACATAGAGTTGCTTCCCTTGCACTAAACCGTCCCGTGCACCACGTGCTACAACACGCGTCTAAGCGCTCACGGCAAAAGACAGCACACCTCATTCCTTTTTGGCACTTGGTTAGAGTGGTTGTGTCTACTGTAGCTCTGTTTGCTGGCTTACTGCGTTCGCCCGGTAGTTTGTTGTTGCTTCTGCCGGCAGAGTTGAAAGGTTTCTCTATTATGTCTAAACGCAGCGGTTCGTCGGGTGCTACCCCGTCTCTGCGTGTTTCTACTTCGTCGACCGGTCATTCTAAGAAAGGTCGGGTTACTGTCCCTTCTTCTGTTGCCGTTAGCGCGGCTCCCGTTAAGGCCAAGGTTTCTTCCGTCCCCTCTTCGGCCGACAATACTACCTCTTTGCTTCGTTGCGCGTCGCTGTTGTCCACTCCGGCGCCCCCTTCTTCGTTGTCTTCTACCTTTCAGGTTAGTAGAAGTGGTGGTGTGGAGGTGGGGAGTGGTAATAGTGAGGTGAGGGGTGGCTCCTTGGTCTTGCCAGAAGTGACCTCGGAGCCGTTTCTGGTCGAAGTTTATGGCCAGAAACACACAGTTGGTCGCTCTAGTTTAGGACCACTTACTTTTTCCGGTGGGGACGCTCCGGCACGGCCGGGCAAGCTACCCGCCGAAGCCTTCCCTTCTGTTTCCTGCGGGATCCAGACCGGGTCGGGACTTCTGGCTAATGTCGAGCTTGAGACATTACAAGCACTGCTCGCAGTGTTATGTCCGGCTGCGACAGGGGGTGCGGCTTCCGGTTCGTCCGGTTGTCCCTCACCTCCCCATTCCAGCCCCCATTGCACTCCACTTCCGCTTGCGGTCGTGGGGCGGGGGCTCTGGTTTCCGGGACGGGGGTCCGGTACACTCGTTACCTTCTCCCGTTCCCGGTTTGCCCTCTCCCTCCCATCCCCCTTCGTTTTCCACTTCCGCTTGCGGTCGTGGGGTGGGGGATTTTTTTTCCGGTTCGGGGGGTACGGTACACCCGTTCCCTTCCCCTGTTTCCGGTTTGGCTTCTCTCTCTCATCCCCCTTTGTACTCCACTTCCTCTTGCGGTCGTGGGGCGCGGGGTCTGGTTTCCGGATCGGGGGGTACGGTCCACCCGTGGCCCCCTTCTGTTTTCGGTTTGGGGCAAGCATTCCCTGTTCACCCTTCGGTCTATACCACTCCCGGGTTTGGTTGTGGATTGGGGGCGCTGGTTTCCGATTCCGTTGGTACGGTTTTTTCGTTGCCTACTTCCGGATCTCATGCAGGCGCCGTTTCCGCTTTATGCGTCTCGGTGCCTCTGAGTGCGCCAACTTCTGGTTGGGATGGGGCACACTTGGTTTCCCCTACCCCAGTTCCTGGTTTCACTGATTCTGGGGTGGGGTTCGATTATGATGACGTCGTGATGCTTCCTCCTGATGTTGATGATTCCCTTCGGGATGAACCTGATTTGTCTGATTCGTCTCCGGTTCTTGTGGGCCTGGACGGTTCTGACCGGCAGTCCCTTTCCCCTGAAGCTCTTTTTAAAGAGGCCATTCAGCAAGCTGCGGCTTTTTGTCCTCAGGTGGTAGAGGAGGTTTCGGTTCCCAAACCACACCTCCATTCCTTCTTAGGCGAGGCACTTGCTTCTGCCGAGGCTGAGGAGGCTTGCCTTGCCTTCAAGGAGTCTCCTAGCGTTAAATTTTGTGTGGATTCCGCCTTTTCCAAGGCTAGGGGACTTAGAGACGGCAAGGTTTCTCCCTCTTCGTTTGAGGAGGTGCCTCAATTTCCTAGAGCTGCCTCTGTGGGCTCCTTTTTGAGTCCTTCCTCTTTGGCTACTGTTCCCCGGAAGTACCTCTCTCGGTCGTTTCTTCCGATATCTTCGCTCCCGGTTTCCCAGGATGATCTTGCTCTTCTAAGGGGCCAAAAGCCTTTACCTTCTTTGGTTCCTGTTCCAGTCAGAGGTTTGACGCAGATCGAGGAGTCTGTTGTTAGATCCCTGGAGTGGTCTTCTCTGGCTGACGCGCTGACGGCTGCGCTGTCTGCTGCTCTGTTTTCTGGGCAGGAGTTTCGGGACGATGTTTCGGTTCATTCAGTGAAGGCCTTATTGCAGGCCCTCAATACCTCTATCGTTCAGGGTTGTAAATTGCAGGCTATCGCCTATGTCAATCTGCTTTTGGCTCGTCGTGACGCTGTTCTTAAGGCAGCGTCGCATTTGCCTTTGCAGCTGTCCTCCTCGCTTCGGGTGGGACCTTTGGTGCCCGACTCTCTTTTTGGTCCTTACGCTCGCGCGGCTGTTCGCGAGGAGTCGGAGCGGGCCAAGTCAGACGTTTTTTCCTTCTGGGCTCAAACCGCTCAGAAGGCCCCGCCTTCCTCTTCTAGAGGAGGGCGCGGTTCTCGTTCTTTCCGCTCCTCTTTTGACTTGGGGCGTGGCCGCTCGGACCCTGGTCCCTCTTCTCGGGATCGGCGGGGTGGTGCTTCCTCTTCTCGTGGCAGGGGTAGGGTGAGCCGTAGGCCTCAGCCGAGTGGGGTTTACCCCCAATGATTGGCCCCGGCTGTCCACCCCCCAGCTGCTCTCGTCCCGTTTGCAGGATCATGGGTTCGCCAGTTTCTTCCTTGGCTTACCCTTTCCCACGTAAACAGCTGGGTGAAAGAGGTGCTTCGGTCGGGGTTCCTGCTTCAGTGGGGTGCCTTTCGGCCCCCTTTGCCCCTCCTCTGTTTTCTCATGGGACCCCGAAGGTCTCGGGGTTTTCGGTTTTTAACTCCTTTTTTCGGGCTGTCCCGCAGCCTTTGAGTTTTCGCACGGTTTGTTCTGGAGCTCGCTTCCGTGGTGCGCGGCCTCGGTTTTTCAGGCCTTGGGCGTCGGCCTCTGGTCCTGCTGCCCTGCCGTTCCGGTCGCCTGCGGTCGGCAGCCGTTTTTCTGGGTTTTCGTCGTTTTTGTCGTTTTCTCCCCTTCCTGCCTCGGGACCTCTTTCTCGTCCCCTTGGCCAGTCCCAGGGTGTGCTCTCTCTTCACCCGCTTCGGGAGCACCCTGTCTCCTGCTCTCGGCTCTTTCCTTATCCTGGTGTGTCTCCTGAGTCTTCCCCTTTGTGTGGTCAACTCGGTGTGGATTCTGTCCCTCTCGGTTCTTCAACCAGTTTGGGCAGTACGGTTCAGCCTCTGAGCTGTCTTTGTGCCTCTCGTTCCTCAGCCAGGCTCTCCTGGTTTGTGTCGCCAGTTCTGGTTTGCCTCGCCTGGGCATTGGTCGCGCTGTCCCTTTCTTGGGAGGGGTTGGAAACTCTTGTTCTCCCTCGGTTTCCCCTCCTTCCATAGGTCCTCCAAAGGGTCGAAAGGGAGTCCCCGTTTCTCTTTTTGGTGGTTCCCCTTCTGCCAGCTCGGCCCTGGTTCCTGGTGCCTTTTCGTCTGGTCCCAGAGCGTCACATTCCTCTCGCTTTCGAGATAGGGTCGCTGCTGCAGCCGCGGCCCGAGTTTCCGCGCGGCGACCCAGGCGTTCTCTTTCTTCGCGCATGGCGGTTGTTCGTCGGTCTCTTAGGAGTTCCGGGGCTTCTGTTGAGGCCCTTTCTCTTCTGGAGGAGGCACTCCGGCCTTCTACTAGAGGGGTGTATTCTTCCCATTGGAAGCGTTGGGTTGAGTGGTGTGCCGAGGCTAGGGTAGACCCTTGTTCCCCCACTGAGATACAGATAGCCAACCATTTGGCGTTTTTGGCCTCTGGGTTGGCGCTATCGGCTTCCTCTCTTCGGGTACGTCGTTCCGCCATTCAGACTACTCTTGCTCAACTCGGTTGGTCTCCTCGTGGTTCTTCCCGTGTCGTCGGGGATATTATTAGAGGAGTGGCTCTAAGGCAAGCTCGGTTTCTTCGGCGGGTCCCGGCTTGGGATCTTTTTCTGGTTTTGAGTTTCCTTCGGGAATCTCCGTTCGAGCCTTTGCGTTTTGCCTCCTTTTCGGATTTGACGCTTAAGACTGTTTTTTTGGTCTCTCTCGCTTCTGGAAGACGCGGTAGTGAAGTTCATGCTCTTTCCGGCCTCCCTGCGGATGTGGCTTTTGAGCATGATGGTTCTGTGTCCCTTCGTTTCTTGCCTGAGTTTCTCGCCAAGAATCAATATCCAGGCGACCCATCCCCAGTGGTTTTTGTCCGCCCTCTCTCTCATCTCTTGGGTCGGGCGGATCCGGATCTCGCTAACTGCCCGGTCAGGGTTTTGCGTGAATATTTGAAGCGTTCTAAACCTTTCCGTTCTCCTGGGAAGAGGAGGTTGTTCCTCTCTTGCAACCCAGGGTTTTCTAAGGATATCGCAAAACCTACTCTCGCCAGGTGGATAGCGACAGTAATTCGTCGGGCTTATGCTCATTTCTCTGAACGGAATGATCGGGATCGCAGTTCTGCTATTCCCCTCTCTTCGGCTAGAGCTCATGAGATTAGGGCATGGGCATCATCCTTGGCGGTTCAGCATTCTATCCGGATGGAATCCGTATTGGAGGCTGCTTACTGGCGATCCTCCGATGTTTTCATCAGTTTCTATCTGAGGGACACTCGTCGTACTCGCGAGGATGGTTCCTTTGGGGTCAGTTCTGTGGTTGCGGCTCAACAGTCCTTGTCCACTTCTTCAGCCTGATTAAGGTAAGTTGCTTCCCTCCGTCCTTTTCGTGCTACTCTGCACTATTGAGTCATGGTAGAGTATGTGCAATTAATATTAAAATTTTATCTCTAAATTTATTATTAATAAGCATACTTACCATGACTCAATTATATTCCCCTCCCTCCTCCCCGCAGTTCCAAATAAGGAATGAGGTGTGCTGTCTTTTGCCGTGAGCGCTTAGACGCGTGTTGTAGCACGTGGTGCACGGGACGGTTTAGTGCAAGGGAAGCAACTCTATGTTTGATTTGATTTTGCCAGCTTCCGCTAAATAGGAACTTTCACCTAGCAACGCCAAAACATTGCACTATTGAGTCATGGTAAGTATGCTTATTAATAATAAATTTAGAGATAAAATTTTAATTTGCTATGCGATTCCGCAAATACCACAAATGCTATGCTTTTTTTTCTTAAAAAAAAAATTATTTATTATTATTATTTACAGTGGATTTTGATAGTATTTCGGGCGTCTATTGCTTGGAAGTACTATTTAAGCGCCACGCTCTTAAACCAGCTTCAGCCGATTTGAAGCAGTTCCATCTTGTTTTGTGTTGCTTGGACAATCAGAGCTGTAGGCCTATTACTGTTCCATTTAAAGTGAAAGTCATTAGTCTGAATCAGTTCTGAGTTGCAATCTGAATCCTACTATTACTTGTAGCCTATATTGTTATATAATTAATTTCTATATGCAGTAATGTTTTATTATTTATATTTATTTTTTTTTTAATTTGTATCTGCAATATAAGGATTGTTTGAAATGGAAAGTAAAGCCATTTTTTCTTTTATATGTGGCTACTCGGTCCGTTTTTCGTGACACGCTACACAAATTTTGCAAATGCTACACAAATTTTTTTGGGGGGGTTGGCAGCTCTGCATTCTACAGGTGAGTCGGCAATGGATTTTCAAATAAAGGGTATTCAAATATAATTTCACACACATTCATTCATTGTATTTATTTAGATAGATGGTAAAATTCCATGTGCGTTGGCACATTATCTAAATAAAGGATATAAATGTATATTTGCAGGAGAAAGACAGTTCCCTGGATCTGTTACATCATCGGAGGAGGACCTGCTTAGTGCAGACATGGCTGATATGGAAGACCAGTTTGTCAACAGCACCTCCTCTATTAACACAGATGATGGCACAGATGATGACCTGGGTAAGTCATCATCATCTTCATTGTGGTCATCATTTTTATCATTTGTCTTCATCAGGGTGGAGAACTGTCCGCGAATCCACGGATTTCCGCGGAAGGCATTTGCATTTCCGAGAAAAAAATATTGAGTTCCGAGTGTAAGAAGCTGAGGGGCTACCCTTTACTGGGCATAACGGCCAAAAGCGGCCGAAGGTCTAAACAGGCACAACGTCCAAAAGCGTCCGTATCAACCATGTGGTTATATTCTCGCGTTGTTTGAAAGATTGCGAGACTTCCGGCAATTGACTTCCGGTTTATTCTGTTGTGAAAACATTCGACTGCATTTCCACAAGTTTTCTCTGTGATGCGTTCGTTTTTTTCGATTTTTTTTTTCAAATTTTCTTGTGTGTGTGTGTGTGCCTAAAAGGGATGGTTTGGATTCTTCGACTGATGAAGGGGAGTTTACAGGCTTCCATATATCAGACATTAAAGTGAGAGAAATGGACTTGGAGTCAGAGGAAGAGATCGGTACTGACATTAGACAATTAGTGTCAGTAGTGTGCATGCATACGATCTTTCAGACTGGCATGAAAGTGAAGAAGAGGGGGCTTGTTTGGACTTTTTAAAAAATTTTTTTGGTATACACATGGAGTAATAAAAAAACAAGACATGACAAGAGAAGTATAAAAAGGTAGATAATCAAAATAGAATTTATTTCTGTTCATTTTGCATTTTATTTCATTTAAATCTATACACTAGTCATTAATCAAGCATCTCTCAACATCAAATGAATTATTTGCATCGATACCAAAGATATATGTACATACATTCGTTTTTGGCAATGAAGGAGGATTCTTAACGAAGCAGTCCTCAATACCTAATGAAATTTCTTTACTAATACCAAAAGATTTTTGCAAACATCTGTTTTTGGCAGTGAAGAAATCTTAAGCTTACACTCACTTATGGCGAATGCTTTAAAAAATGAACCCTCATTTACGGCAGATACTATTGAACCATTATCTGAGGATGATCAGTATGCAATGTCACCAATGCCTCTGAGGTATGAGGATGATGATTCTTAATGTGAGAATAAATACGAGTATTTTCTGGAGTTCAAAAAGATGCAGTACTTACTAAAGTCAAACATGCACAAAGAGAGTGAGTGAAGGACCATTTCAGATCACTTTTCTTTTTTCAACGTCTTTTTATATATACAGTTTGTGAAATATTGACTATCAAAATAACATTAGTTATCATTTTTTGACTCCCATGCATTATGTACTCATTCGCATTTAAACAAAAAGAAAAAGGGTCAACCTGTCTCTCTATCAAACGTCCTGAGTCTGCCGTCCATCGATGAACAACTTACAAGTGGCTTAATATCTCAAAACCTATTTCAACTGTCCCAACCAAACATAGTATGATGGTGTATATGCCTGTGACCTGCATGAATGACTTTACTTCAAGGTCAAGGTCACAGAATCAGCGCATGTTTGTGGAAAAAAGTCAACTTTTTATAAATTTAAACTTTTTTCTATGTTATTAATATTGAACTTAAGATTCAATCTTTGATGCATAATAGATGATCAATGAGACAACTATACTATGCAAATTTGGTCAGCCTCGTTTCAAGGTCAAGGTCACTGGAGCTGTTTAAAATCAGTTTCTATAGGTACTTTGAAGTGGCCTTGACTGTTAGTTTAAAGTCCAATCTTGTTTTATTTAGAGATGATAGTGTGATCTTTTATATATGTTTATGTTTTTGCATTAATCTTGAAGGTCAAGGTCATTTTATGCCTTGCAAAAACTTGAAAGAATTGGTTATCATAAAGTGGAATGGTTCTATATTTGACCCATAGTATGCAACAACATTGGGTTATTTAATCATACATGATCATCATAGGTCATCACAAGGCCACTGATTTTGTTTTCTACTTAATACAAATTTTGCTGTCATTTATTTGATCTTACATGAATGTATTTGTAGCTTGATGTCAGGGTCATCTCAAGGTCAAGATTAAGAGCATTGAAAGATCAAAGTAGGTATTTGCATTTTAATGCCAGTGTTTTATTTCATTTTTTCTGGGCACTCATTTTCATATTAAATATTGCAAGGTCCATTAGGAGCTTGTAAGTCATATGGGTCTAGTTTGTTTTTTAACATTTTAAAAATCATTCGTTTTATTTGTTGTTATATATTAGTGTTGATGCCTGCCAACTTGCATGATGTTTTACTTTTTTATTTATTAATTACATGTTATTTTCTATTTGAATGTTTTGTTTGAGAGTGACTTTGCAATTAGCCGACATGTCTTTTAGATCTAATTAACCTCGATTTGTTCCAACTATGTACCTATTAATTGTATTTCAGATCATGGGCCATCCTTCAGTAGTTGTCCGGTTGTCAGTCAGTTGGTCGGTCTGTCACTTTTTTGTTTTGTTCAAAACACACTTTTGCTTTATCTTATTCTCAATAATAACTGAACCAAAATTCATAACTTTTACTTTGCGGATACTTTAGCAGTTTTACTGCTAAGCCTGTTCGATCATTTATATATTTACTTTCTCAAAGGTCAAGGTCATTGTGTTTCATCATTTTCTAAACATGGTTTGTCTAAACATTGGCTTAACCGATTTGGATAATTGTTTCCATATTTATAGTTCAGATAGTGGCATATCATTAAATGTTTTCCTTTTCGTTAGGATGAAGCAGTCACATCACCACCAAGAAATTAACACTTTTCAAAATGCTTAATTTTCAGCTCAGTGTGTGTGTCTGGAAATACATTTTATTTGCTTGTCATCTTGTTAATTTTCCTACACTGTACAGTTCTTCCGTGGGGGCGCCAGGGGTTTCAGTATAAATAGTATCCCCACTTTCTGGAAATTTAATGCTTTAAATTCACACTGTCGCTGTCTTTCTCCTTTGTTCTTTCTCATTCCTACTCTGTTCTATCAATCTACTATACTATCTTCTGTTTCGCTAGACCAGTCACCTACCTTTTTTCTTGAAAACTCTTCCGGGACAAAACTCCTCATTTGTGTGTGAGGTCTGTTGGACCAGCTTGGAAATATTGGACGCTTTCTGCCAAATGGTCACTGGGGCTTCCTATGATGTTATTATTTGGCAATGTAGGCATTTTATATGTATGTGTTTTGTGGATATTTTATAATGATGTTTGTATTCTATTTTGTTTTTGTAAACGGGGGTTAGATAAATTAGAGTATAGCCTCCGCGTCCCCTGCGTGGGATGTCTTTATTGTAAAGTGATTGGCTGGTGAAGTGCCTTCAGTGTTACCACTAGGGTTGTTTTGGCAGATCTGTATGCGGATCAGGGGTGAGTCCTCTTTTAGCGAAATTGTGGTCTTGATTTTGTGTTCCTGATTCGGCTCTTTGCAGTCTGCTGGACTCTTTAAGCAATGAATAACTAACTAACTAACTACACTGTACAGTGAACAGGACTTTTTATTGAAGGAACCATGAGGTTTACAAAGTGTGATCACTATTAGCATTATTATTGTGTTGTGTTACAGATATGGGAGCAGAAGGGGGAGCAGAGGGTTGCAGCATGGAGGCTAGCTCGGGCTACAAAGACACCAGTCTGATGATGGACCTCTTACTTGAAGATGTGATAGAAGATGACTTTGGTGATGCATACACACCCATTGACATGCCTCCACCACCTGTCAATTCCAGCTTCTACCCTTTCTCGCCTTCTGCCTTCTCCAAGGCTCAAGCTGCCAAGAAATCTACTGGAGCCTCCACCCAGCAAAACGGAGAGCTGGACTTCATGCTTAGCCCACCACTGGTTCAGTCAAAAAGGTGGGTCTTACTGTCAACTTGCTGATCACATAAAGTTAATCTGAAACACTTGGAGCTTGCTATTTATGAGATCATGAATTCACATGAAAGGGTCTGTGACTTGGTTACTGATAATATTAATTAACATGGAAATATCTTAAAATTGTTAGTTTACCAATGATATTTACACCGGTACTAATTTGGCTCGGAAGAGTCCGCTGGACCTAAAGCAATAATCATGTAATGTAATGATATTTACATGAAAAGGTCTGTGCCTTGTTAATTTACTGATGATATTACTTCACATAGAAAGTTTTGTGTCGGTTTTTTTTGCTGATTATATTAATTCACATGGAAAGGTCTGTGACTTGTTAGTATGCTGGAAAGGTCTGTGACCAGTTAGTTTGCTGATAATATAATTTACATGGAAAGGTCTATAACTTCACATGTGTAGCCCATTCTTTTTGTACAGCTTTCTGAAATCCATGGAGCGTAGGCACCGAAGACCGCAGATGAGGAACATGTTCAACGATTTGATGGGCAAGTCAAGCAACAACCAGCGCCTCTCTGTCGCCCAGGATGCTCGCTTGGAATATGGCCTACAATGGCTGCCTGAGCTTCGCATGAGGGTCAGTTACATTAGATATTAAAAAAGAATTTAGTATATATATCACAATAAAAATAAAAGTTAATGTATTATTATTATTATTTTTTTTAGAAAATTTGTTCTTAATCTTGTTTTTTGTTTGGATCATTTTACGTTTTTTTTCCACCACAGTGATTGTAGATTTACAGTTATTGGGCTTACATTGAAGTCCAGGGGAAATTTTGTCCCCTTCGATATAGTTAAAGTTTGATAGTGTTTTTGCATTCTTTATATATCCCACGTGGGGTGCTAAGGGTTTCTGTATAAATACTACCTCCACTTTCTGAAAATTTAGTGCTTTAAATTCCCACTATCACCGTCTTTCTCCTTTGTTCTTTCTCATTCCTTTTCTGTCTGTTCTATCAATCTACAGTATATCTTCTTCGCTAGACCTACATTTTTTCTTGAAAACTCTTCCCAAACTCTTTGTCTATGAGGTCTGTTGGGTCAGCTTGGGAATATTGGACACTGTCAAACGGTCACTAGGGCTTCCTATGATATTATGATTTAGCGATGTAGTCATTTTATATGTATGTTTTGTTGCTATTTTATAATGAGGTTTATATTCTAATTTGTTTTTATATATGGGGTTTTGATAAATTCAATCTGTCTGTAAGCCATCCGCCATCTGTCTGTGCAAACACTTTAAAGTGGCTAAGTACACAGAACCTATTTCAACTATCACAACCAAACTTGGTAAAATGGTGTATACCAAATGAGACCTTATAAATGATAAGTGAATGAATTACTTGATGTCAAGATCACAGGGTCATCAAATGTTAGTTCAAGAAATGAAAATTTTTCACAAAATTTTACTTTTAATATAAAATTTATGATTCTTTGATGCATGATAGATTATCAATGAGACACACATACTGTGCAAATTTGGTCAACCTCACTCCAAAGTCAAGGTCACTCGAGCTGTCCAAAGTCGGTTTGTATGGGTACTTTGAAGTGACCTTGACCCTAAACTATTAGCGATAGAAAGTCCAAACTTGTTGTATTTAGAGATGATAGATTGACCTTTCATATGTTTTAATTTTGCATTGATCTTGGAGGTCATTTTAGGCCTTGCAGAAACATACAAAAGTAGGTCATCGTACATTGAAATGGCTGTTTATTTAACCCATAGTATACAAAACAACATTGGGTTATTTGATCAGATATGCATGAGAGATGTGAGGGTCAATGTCATCCCAAGGACACGGTCACTGAAGGTCAAGGTCATCCCAAAGTCAGTATTTTTGGGGGCATAATACAACTTTTGCTGTACTTTATTTGATTGTAAATGAGAGTATTTGGAGACGACAACTTGGAAGTTCGGGATTCTAAATGATCTAGAACTCCTAGGCTTCTGTGGGAACTTACCCATTTTTATAGAAAATTTTTTAACCGATAAAAAGTTTCAGATCTGACTTGGCTCCACTTTATCAGATTCTTTTGAACGGGAGATGGGTGTCCCTCAGGGTAGCATTTTATCCCCTCTTTTAACGTTAAGATCAACAACATAGTTCAAAACGTTAAATATGGCATAGATAAATCCTTGTTTGTTGATGATTTCTCCATCTCGGCTAAGGGTAAAACCTTGGCTGGGGTGGAGCGTCAACTTCAGCTTTACATAGATAAAATTCAGGGGTGGGTAGAAGAAAACGGCTTCCAATTTTCGCTTTATAAAACTGAATGCATTCATTTTAATCACAAACAGAACCAGGTTTTGAACCCTTCTCTTCATGTTTATGGCCAACCCATTAAAGTTTCTAAACAAGTAAAATGGTTGGGTATTATTTTTAACATCAAATTTACTTTTCGACCACATATTCAATACCTGAGGGAAAGCTGTCAGAAAGGTCCTAACGTTTTCAAAGTTATCAGCCACACAGACTGGGGAGCAAACAAGCAAACTTTGCTCCTCCTCTATCGTTCTCTGGTACGCTCTAAATTGGATTATGGTAGCATTGTACATGGTTCCGCCAGGAAAGCCTATTTGAAAGCCTTAAATCCAATCCATCATCAAGGTCTTCGGATCTGTCTGGGGGCGTTTCGCACTTCAACGAAGGAAAGTCTCTACGCCGAGGCTGGCGAACCTCCATTGGAGATCCGCAGGCTTCAGCTCGCCATGAATTATTTTCTCAAACTTAAAGCAAACCCTGAAAATCCCGCTTATGATTGTATAGTCCTGATTCATTCCATCTCCCTTCATCATCATCATCTCTCCCAACTGTTATAACACTTCACGATTATCTCCCTTCATCCATACTATCTTGACGTACTATACTGTAAACATGCTTTCTTCATAATCATCATTTCCTTCATGCCTCTCTAGTATATTACAATTATCCCTCTCTCCATACATACACCCTCTCTCTCTCACTCTCCCTCTTTAGCATGTATTCCCCATAGTCGCCGTTGACCCACTTTTACAACAACAGCAGCAACGACATTTCTCTATCATATACATAATAAGAAAATCATATAAAATCATTATGCATCAAAAATACATCCCCTTCCCCCACATTCAACACCATTCATACGCGTACGCAGTCTCGGAGTGCGCCACTAAGAAATTGGATTACAGGGTTAACTCACCTTATAGGCCCCGGCTTGTGACACTCCTCCTTTCCCAACACAACACAATACAACACAACACACTAGTTAGTCTTTGAGAGTTACTTTGTGTCTGGCTATTGCTGGTTATTCTCACTCAAAATAACACTGATAAACGAGGATGAGGACATCTCAATTCTGTCACAGAAACTGAGTCTCGGCGGGTGTTCAATGGAGAACCACACACACCTTAGGAAAAAACCCTACATTCACTTATAAATGGCAGTTATATTCCTCCTCTTTCCAACTCTAAGCATCCTTACCCCGACGAGGGCGTAAGACCTTGGGTGGCTTGCATCAACAATATCACACCCTTCCACACAGAAACCTATTCTACTATGACACACTGTCACAGGGTCGCTGCCTGGCTAGAATTGACCTCTTCGCAAAAGCACTTCAAACCACTCTGCCCTACCAAATGCACCCGGCCACAAGCAAACAGTCGAGCTCTCCTCAGTATACATATTTCTATTATGCGTAGCCCTGTTCTGTATTTGGCCTACCCCTGTCTTCTACGTTACGCACGGACTTTACGATTACTGCACTCTTTCATACGCAATAAGGAAACCGGTCAAGCTATTCTATGTACACTACATAACGGAGAAGTGCAACTTCGTACAAAATATAGCTCTCTCTGCTATTCTGAAACTCGTGTCGTCACAGTAGATGAATGAATAAATGTTGTGGTTTTTTAAATTAACCGCATTAAATACTTCCACATAAAAAGAGTAATCTATGAGAGATACTGTGAGACATAGGCCTAACTTCATAAGCAATATATACCAGTCAGAGACTAAGTCAGTTACATGTGCTGATTGTCTTGTCATGCAATATGTATCCCCACAGTTTGAATATTCAAAACTTAATGATTTCATTGCGATATTTACATACAATATGCCTATGGTACCTAACTTTTGATGTGGGTCCAGTGTTAAAATCTTCTATTGTAAAATGCTTCGAACACACAATGCTGCATTTCGAAGGTTTCCAAACGTCGCCTTTGCCATTTCTTCGAATATGATGCATCCATTGTGATTTGAGTTCCTTCGCTTTGGGGAAAATAATTTCTTGTGGTGTATTGCAACTGCGCACACAGCATTTGTTTGGCATTTCAACGAGGAAACGATCGTTTTAGTACTACATTGTTACGCCGGCCATGATTGTTGTGACCAGCATCCATCACGCCACCAAGCGTAAAGGGCAAGAGAAAATAATCTCACCAGAAGCGCTCATTGTATTCGTTGTATCCAGAAAGTTCTAAGTAATAAATATGAACCACTTTTGCAGGGGAGTTTTGTTCTCTTTAAAGGAAATGTTGATTGTTGTAATGCTGTTTGCTGTACATATGTGAGACTGCAAATTAGCCTCAGCCAGTTTTATGCCTGGGTCAATGTTGTTTTTGCAGACGATGTTGTCAGTGCATGTGGAGACAGTGTTTAGTGCCTTCACCAGCCCTGTACCAGCAGCCCCTCAGCTACCTCACATGATGGCTGAATCCCCTCTCTGCTCCCCTGCCACCGATGACGAACTGTCAAGAGCTATGCCATCTGCTCACAGTGTAAGCATTTTTGTTACAATATTTATAACGACAACACCAACAATTATAATGGCCGCATCAACAAAGCCAGTGTGTATAACTGATTCAGATTCAATATTTTATTATGAGAAGAAAATTATTTCAACATTAATTTGCTAATCTTACAATCAGTCCTTTCAGTCTCTCATACATTTAGTGTAATCATATACCCGCATTCATCTATAATCAAACATAAAATTTAAAATTATAGAAAGAAGAGAACAAAATTACACAAGTGCTGGACTCTAACAGGTGGCAGTTTCCTTGCGTCCAAGCGCACACACACCTACGTGCACGAACTTACACACGCACATACGCGCACGCACTCTCACACACACACACACAGTATTTCAGACAATAAAGTAATAGAAGGAGGAAGAGGATTATGAAGATACTATCCCCGTATTTGAAAGATACTGATGCTCATGTCCTAAGGGTGAGTGCCAGTTACATAAATATGGCAATTGAGATGTTAAACTATGCTCCTATGCATGTAAGTTGGCATCTCAGATGACGAGTTATTTTCTGCATCGGCCATTCCCTAGAGCAGCTCTTAAACTGGAAAGCTCAATATAAAAACATTAGTAATAATAATCCTATCCTTTCCTATCCCGTAACTCTGAGGTCGTTGGTGCACCACAGATGATCGTTTAACCAGCATACTCCCATCTTTCTCTGTCCTCTGCAACATTAATGGCTTCGCTCAATGTCAAGCCAGTCCATTTTCTAATGTCCTATCACCTTTTTTTTTATTGGTCTCCCTCTTCTTCTACCTCCTTGCACTGTGCCTTGCAGGATGGTCTTTGCAAGGCCTGATGATCTGGAGACGTGGCCATACCATCGGAGTTTTCGTTACTTCACCACTGTGATGAGCAGGTCACGGTTGTCCAATGGCTTGTGTGATGGTCTGTCGGACTTCATCGTTGGTGATGTGCTGGGTATAGGAAATGCCCAGAAGTCTTCTGTTGCACCTCATCTCTATGCTTTGTATTCTTCGTTGTAGATCTGCTGTGAGTGTCCATGTTTTGCAAGAGTATAGGAAGATGGAGATGACAAGGGAGCGCAGCAGCCTTACCCAGGAATATAGACTAATGGTCTTGTCTTTCCAAATGGGCTTCAACTTTGCCAGGGCAGCAGTTGTTTGTGCGATCCTGGAGAGGACTTCCTGTCGGGACCCATTGTCTGATACAATGGCTCCTAAATATTTGAAGCTATGCACTTTGTTGAGGGATTGGCCTTTGACTTTGATGTCCGTGTTGATGCCATTAGTGTTGTTGGTCATCATTTTGGTCTCTGCACTTATTTCCATTCCATAGGCTCTGGAGGTGGTGTCAAGCCTCTGTACCAGTTGTTTAAGTTTTTATTCCTCTCCAGCCAATCCCTCAATGTCATCCGCAAAATAAAGGTTGGAGATTGCTTTACCCCATATGCTGGCTGTGCCTTTGTGATCTGCAAGTGCATCTGACATGATGCGCTCTTTAGGAAGATGTTGAAGAGTGTTGAAGAGAGTAGGCATCATTGACGCTTTGACGATCATTGACGATTGTTGTTCTGAACCAGTTTCCGATGGCGCTGTTATGGAGGACTGCACTGGTAGCCTTGTCATACAGGCTTTTGTTGACTTCAATAATTTTAGGGCTGATGTTGTACACTCTCATGGTTGCCCACAGAGCTGCATGCCAGACTCGATCAAATGCCTTCTTGAAGTCTACGAACACATGATATAGATGTTGTTGGAGCTGTAGGTATTTCTCGCAGATCATTCTTAGGTTGAAAATCTGTTCAGTGGTACTTCGCCCTGCCCTGAATCCTGCTTGTTCTTCAGCTATGATTTGTTCAGCTTGGGGTTTCAACCTGTTGAGTATTATTTTCAGGAGGACCTTGCTGGAATGGCTGATGAGGCTGATGGTGCGGTAATTTTCACATTCCTGAAGGTTACCTTATTTGGGAAGAGTGATGACAAGCGACTGGGTCTATTGTGTAAGCCACTCCCCACTCTGCCAGATCTTGTTACAGATAATGGTGAGTGCGTCAATCATCGCTTCTCCTCCTGCTTGAAGCAGTTCTGCTGGTATGTTGTCCACTCCCGACAACTTCCCCTTCTTCAGCGATTGCACTGCTGCCTCAACTTCTCGGAGAATTGGAAGGATTTCTTCTTCTTCTCTGTTCTCAGGACATACTAGAATGGATGGGTTTCCGTTTGGTGTGTGGTTGTAAAGGTCAGAGCAGTACTCTGTCCATCTGTCCAAGACTTCTTGTTCTTCTGTAAGGCATATGCCAGACTTGCTTTGGATCGTGGAGACCTCCCCCGTTGGGGTGCCGGGGGTTTCGATACAAATGGTATCCCCACTTTCTGGAAATTTAGTGCTTTAAATTCCCACTGTCGCTGTCTTTCTCATTTGTTCTTTCTCATTCCTGCTCTGTTCTATCAATCTGCTATACTATCTTCTTCTTCGCTAGACCAGTCACCTACCTTTTTTCTTGAAAACTCTTCCAGGACAAGACCCCTTATTTGTGTGTGAGGTCTGTTGTATCAGCTTGGGAATATTGGACGCTTTCTGCCATGTGGTCACTAGGGCTTCCTATGATGTTATTATTTAGCAATGTAGGCATTTTATATGTATGTGTTTTGTTGATAATTTATAATGATGTTTGTATTCTAATTTGTTTTTGAAAACGGGGGTTCGATAAATTAGAGTATAGCCTCCGCGTCCCCTGCGTTGGATGTCTTTATTGTAAAGTGACTGGCTGGTGGAGAGCATTCAGTTTTACCACTAGGGTTGTTTCGGCAGATCTTTTATGCGGATCGGGGGTTGTCCGGTTTTACCACTAAGGTTGTTTCAGCAGATCTTTTATGGTCCTGATTTTGCTCGGAAGAGTCCACTGGACCTAAAGCAATAATCATGTAATGTAATGTAATCGTGGAGACCTTGGGCTGTTTTGTCATCCGCTTCACAGTCTGGTAGGCCTTCTTGCTGTTGTTCTTGCTCAGACTGTTCTCTATTTCCTGGCATTGATCTTCTATCCAGTTCTCCTTTGCTTTGTGCATGCCTTTTCGGATGTCATTGTTGATTTTTCGGTTGGCGTCAGCTCCCTGTGTGGTGTTCTTTTTCTTTTCCATCTCTCTTCATTTATCACACAGGTCCAAAAGTTCAGGTGTGATCCACAGCTTTTTCTTTGGCCGGTGCTTTCCAAGGATCTCCGTGGCGGCATCTGTCACAGCTGAGTTGAAGGTGGTGGTCATAGTGTTGACATCTACTTCACCAGCTCACAAAATGAGCAGTGGTGCAAATTTCCCTCCAATTGTGGCCTGAAATATTTCTGCCACCTCCGGGTCTTGCAGTTTGTCCAGGTCGAACTTCAGTCTAGTGCACTTTGGCGTGTTTACTCTCTTCAAGTGGAGCCGGAAAGACATCATCACAAGATCATGGTCACTTCCGATGTCTGCTCCTGGAAAAGTGCGTATCCTGCCATTGTTGATGCTTGATCTGAAGCATTTCTTGACCATGATGTAGTCGATCTGGTTGTGATGCTCCCCGCCGGGATTGTGCCATGTCCATCGTCTGGATTTTTTGTGCAGACCGATAATGGCAAACATGCTCGGTCTCCACAAAAAATCCAGACGATGGACATGGCACAATACCGGCGGGGAGCATCACAACCAGATTGACTACATCATGGTCAAGAAACGCTTCAGATTAAGCATCAACATTGGCATTTTATATGTATGTGTTTTGTTGATATTTTATAATGACGTTTGTATTCTATTTTGTTTTTGTAAACGTGTGTTCGATAAATTAGAGTATAGCCTCAGCGTTCCTTGCGTGGGATGCCTTTATTGTACTGTGACCGACTGGCCTTCAGTGTTATTACCACAGTTTCAGTAGATCTTTTATGTGGATCAGGTGTGAGTCTTCTTTCAGCCAAGTTGTGGTCTGAATTTGGGGTCCTGATTCGGCTCTTTGCAGTCCAATGGACCCTGTAAGCAATGAATAGCTAACTCACTCCAAGGTCAAAGTCACCGGAGCTTTCCAAAGTCGGTTAGTATAGATACTTTGAAGTGACCTTGACCCTAAACTATGAGAGATATAATGTCCAAACTTGTTGTGTTTAGAGATGATAGATTGATCTTTCATATATTTGCTCCATTTTTGCATTGATGTTGAATATTATTTTAGGCCTTGCAAGAACATTCAAAAAAATAGGTCATCATACAGAGGAATGGCTGTTTATTTAATCAATAATATGCAATAGGGTTATTTGATCAGACATGCATGAGAGGTCATGTAAGGGTCAAAGTCATCCAAGGTCAAGGTCACTAATGCTCAAGGTCATCTAAAGGACATGTTTTGTGTGTGTGTGTGTGTGTGTGTGTGTGTGTGTGTGTGTGCATAATACAACTTTTGCTGTACTTTATTTGGTAGTACACGAGTGTATTTGAGCCAGAGGCCAAGGTCATAGAAAGAACAAAGTCGGTATTCACATTTTAATGCCACCATTTCATTTTGTTTTTTTTTCTGGGCACTCATTTTTATGTTAAATATTGCGAGCATGTGAGCCATATGGGCTTTGCCCTTCTAGTTGTTATTTAAAGTCAGTTTTTAGACTCGCATGCATAGCAATACACCCGCCCCTCCTGCCCTGTCATCCACCACTCATCCCCATCTTCTTGAGTTTATAGATCGCCAAAGCTGACAAAACTTAATGTCTGTGTTGAAGTTTTTACGTGACCGATATATTTATATATATATATATTTTTTTTTTAAAATGTCAATAAGTAACTTCTGTAGATCATTTGAATGACCACGTACAACTAACAACACTGGTCTCTTACTCATGAAAGTAATGCAGCCTACTGCATGATAGAAGCTACCTTAAAATTGGTGAAGATGCAAGTAATTGTTTCATTAATCTGAATTCGCATCGTCATCTCTTTGTTTTGTGGCTAATTCTATACAGGGTTTTACTGCACTATGTTCTGTTGTTCAGGAACTGCATGATGTTGCCTGCAAGTGTTCTCCAAGGTAGTTCTGCCTACACCAGCCATAAATCTGGATTCCTACTGTCTATTATATACACTGGCCTTAAAATTCTAAACACAGTAAATTATTACCATTATTACTGAAGAAGATCACAATTGTCTGTTTTTCTCTGTGTGCAGTTTCAGCCGTCATCAAGCATGCTGAACCAGTGCTTTGACCACCTGTTTGCTCAGATGTCCCAGGGTCGTATCAGCATGGACAGCGTGCTGCAGCTTTGGATCACCTTGAACTTGAAAGCCTCCACTAGAAGTGTCATAAGCGATGAGCAGACCTCCAACTTCTTCAACCCTGCCAGAGTCCCCACTGTGCCTCTTAGTAAGTAGCAAGATGTGTCCACCTTGGTCAGAGGAATATTATTAACAACATATTTGTAAATATATACTCTGCCTTAACTGGTCATTTTTGATTGCTTTGTTGCATAATGATTTTATTTCCTTCTCAGGCCCAACAGCAGTAGAGCACTTACTGGAGGCAGTGATGGGTACAGCAGCCATCTCAGTGCGTACATGGGTGCTTGTCTTCCACACGTTGTGCCTGTTGACCAACCAGCGCATAAATGCAGCAGGCCAGCTGGACGATGACAGCGGTGCAGTGGGTGGAGCCAGGGAAATGCCCATGATGGACTTAGGAGGAGGAGGGTTGTCATCTGTGGTTTTGACCGATACGAACCTTGTGCCCCTCATCATCAAATTCTTGTCGTCTACATTTTTCAGCATTGGAGCACATGTCCATCAGGTAAAGTACACTCTAATATAAGCAAAAAGAGTGTTGCTATTTAATTTTCTGATCTGAACATTATAATTCAAGCAAAGAAGGGCATTGTTAACTTACAAGACTTCATTCACTCCTCTTTAATCTTGTTGGACCCCCATAATGAGCTTTGCCCTTCTACTTTCTTCCCAGTATGCATGCATTTGAAAACAAAAATTGGTGCTGTGCTTCTAAACCCTCTAACCCCCACAGGGGCCTAAGCCTTGTCAGCTTCTTTTTCCTAAGTCAAGGCAAGTAACTGTCAAAATGCTACACCATGCACATAAACAAATTAATTAAAAATGCACCACCCAAAATTATGTTCCACTCATCATTATTAATAAATCAACCACAGATTTTTCTTCAAAATGAAATGTTACACATACATTTGTACAATGTGTTGCAACTGGAAAAAAAATCTGAATGTCAACATTGCATACGGCACAACATGCAGCAACACGATCACTGCCACAAATAATGAAGCACCGATTGTTCATCTTTGCTGTTATTCAAATCCGATGGAAACAGATCGTCAAAGTGAAAGTCCAAATCACTTTCCTCTCCATCATTCACCTGCACCAAATCAGCCTCCTAAAATCCTTCAAATGGGTCATTTTCTTCATCAGATTCTTGTAGAATCTGACGCCATAATTCTCTGCCTCTCAAACTTCATACTTTAATCAAACTTTGAAAATTCACTGTTTGCAGTCTACACACTCTAAAAATGCAGTAAAAACTCCGCCGGAAACCGCAGGAAATCACGATCACGTGTGCAAGAGTCTCGCACGTTTGCTATGAATAGATTTCCACATGGCAACCCCTGAGCAGACCACATTATTCCCGGCCGCTGACGGTCGCACCGCAAGTTTCCACATAGCAAAAATTTTGGTCGCTCTAGGTTGCTCCGCGTGTTAGAGGGTTAACAATCTTTTATGAGGCTTGCTTATGTTTTGACCACAGAACTTGTCAAAGCATCTTTTCATGCTGCAAGAAATACTCAATCTAAAGACTTTTGACTCGCATGCATAGCGATGTGAGTTTAAATACACACAACCCTCTTCACCCACACACACAAAAAAAATTCCAGGTATTTGCAAAGCTGTTCAAGATGAGTAAAAAAATAGTCCAAAACTGGCTTTTCTTTTCTTTTCTTTTTTAATTTTTCTGTCAGCTGTCCACTGTCTGTGCAAAACTTGCAAGTTGCTTAACCCTTTGCCCCTCGCAAGGCCCGTTCAGGCTCGCAAGCTCAGTGCCTTTGTTTCCTCGTAATGCCCGTTCAATCCTGCTAACTAGTCTACAGCGTCGTAACTGTCTAGCAACGGTCAACCACAATGTATCGCTGTACAATTTATTGCAGAAAACTTCTGTTTCTAGTTTAGTTTTTAGCTAAATCAATAATGGAATAGCCGATAGTCTTTTTATGGTGATTTTTGAAAAAACAGAATGTTTTTGGTAAAAATGTCGGTGTCACAAAGATGGAGGAGGAAGATATGGTGTTCGATTATCGGTGAAAGCCACAATGACAATGTCTTTATGGGCTTTAGATGAAGTAGCTAAAGGAGAAGTGTCTGATGTTGACTTGGATTTAGCTGTAACCCCAAATCGCCTTGATTGTGACAATTTTGCCAATCAGCAGAACTCAAAGAACTTACCGATAGGAAATCTGTTGGTCAGCTCTGAGAGTTCCGTAGAGAGTGATTTAGATCAGGAGTTGCCAACTGTTGCTGTTTGCAGCAAAAGAAAGAAGAAAAAAACAAATGAAGAAGACAGGCCTACTGATAGTCAAAAGAAACGGAAAGTAGAAACAAACTTACTTACTTAGTCATTGTTTATAGTAACTAAGTCAATATCCGAATGGGTAAAGAAGACACCAAAGTTGCTAACACTGTACAGTTTGTTTCTACTTTCTGTGTCTTTTGACTATCAGTAGGTCTACCTGTCTTCTTAGTCTTCTAAACGAAGAAAACAGATAGGCCTACTGATAGTCAAAAGAAACTTGACCTAGATTCTTCAGTCACATGTTTATTACCTCATTTTTGTTCTTCCATTTTGGTCATTTCATTTCCTTTAAAATCAGCATACTTTGTGCTTTTAATAACAGCTTGTTTTGTGAACTCTGTGCTGAACAAAAAACAAAACAAAAAGGAGTTCTAATCCGGACATATATGAAAACATGAAACTGTATTTTTGTGTGCATTTTCTGTCCCAACCTCACACATTTTAAACACAAAATGTGACAATTCTACATCTGGTGGTATTTTTCATCACATTGTAAGAGGTGTAAATCCCAGAGATGAGTATATTCCGCCTTTTAGCGGAAATCCGCTCTTTCGGAAGGCCCCAGGGTCAATTTTGAGATCGGTTTAAATCCGGTGTGAAAATTTTAGTGTATATGACTAGGGTGAGTTGTTGATTTTTGATCTCGCAGCTTATTCCCACTCGTTATTCCCATGCGGATTGTTGTCATTTGGTTCGCTCTCATCTCGTTTCCGTCGATCCACCAAGCTGCTGTAAAAAGCCGAGATAACCTGATTTCTCTTTCTTCCGTTTGCCGGCTGTTCCCAGACACTCCCGCTGATTATAGTGAGACAGTGACGCCACTCAAATAGCTTGAAACCATCCGTATTTCTGCTTTCCTTGTTGTGGTTTTTCGAAGACATTATCTTGAAATTGTAAACCTTGTTTGAACAGTCAATCGAGGTATTTATGATTGTATTGTTTGGTGTGACTGTAAGAGTGTCAGTGAGGCTTCATACTGATTCTATGTATAAACGTACAACTCTGCATAGCTGCCAACCATCCCGAAAAATCCGGGAATATCCAGTGTTTAGCTGCTACTCCCGTTTATTCCAAAACGCATTTGAAAATCCCGTTTTACAGTTTTTTCTAATTTTGATTTTTTTCCCCTCTCTCTCATAGATGAGATTCTTAAAAGCAAAGCCGAGCGAAACTGAAAGTATAGTTTTGAAACCGGAAGTCATTGTTGATGCATTCTGTGCGGGACTAACCTTTTTTTTTCCTGCTTTTTGTTAGCCTACTAACTTTGTGTTGTGCGATTAGGCCTAGACCTATCGGTGTGATGGCTTCTGAAAAAAAAAAAAGACTGGCCGAAAAAGCCAAAATTGGAAACGACGTTTTCTGAAACATACAGAAAAGAACTTTGATTTCATCGGAAGTTGCACAGATGATCCGTATAGTGCAATTTGCAAAGTGTGCCAATGCACCATAAACGTCGACTATGTGAAGGCCGATTAGCAATTGTTTGTCACGAGAAGACTGAGAAACATAAGAAAAACCAACTGCTTACAACTGCAAACTAGATCTAGACTAATATTGCAAAATGTATATTCTATATGAGGTACTAGCTTCAAAACAGACATTATTACAGCTAAACTTTTCTTTGTAAAAGACTGACATAAATTTACAGTATTTCTGTATTATGTCTTATTATAGAGAGAGACTATAAGGGTATACTAGCTTCAAATGACATTATTAATATTACTACAGTGTGGACTCTCTTAAAGTACTAGCTTCAAAACATTATTACAGCTAAATTTAATGAAAATGCGTCACTTTTTTATGTTATGGAGCCTTTTTAATAAAGGCACCTTCCTAGAAATATGCTTCTTTATCATTTGCTTTTGTATGAACATGTCATGCCTGCCTTTTTTGTAATTAAACACATGCTCAAAATGCTACTGAACTTTTTATCTGACTCTACCATGTATTTTCTGTCTTCAGAGTGTCCACCATCCTAAAATAGTGAAAGATTGAGAGTAAAATTGAACATAAAACAGTGTGAAATTGTATGCTCCCATAGCGCCAGATTGCACCATTTAGCTTCTTTTTTCTTTTAAATTTCCGGGAGGGGGGGGGGGGGGTGGGGGGCATGCCACCAGACCCCCCTAGCTGTTTTGGGCGCGCACAGCGCGCCCTCAATAGTTCCCTGTTTTAATTCCCAGAAAGTTGGCAGCTATGACTCTGTTTTGGACAATAATTATGTGCATTGGTAAAGCCTTGTCTTGTCAATTGGTATTTAAACCATTCTTGTCTGCTGACAAAAGGAATGTTTTATTAATACAAGGCTTAACTGATGTTTGAAATAAATTCATTATGTGTTGAACTGTGGAGATCGAGAGCTAACAACACCATTTAAGTACCACAAAAACAACTGATCTGACCCCATAAAATAAGGCTCAGAATGCATAGATGTTAACCATTTTTTCAAAAAATTTCCGGGGGAGCATGCCCCCGGACCCCCCTAGCATCACGTACCTGCTTCGCCACTCGACAGACTTTGGAATTTTTCCTCCTTTTTGTCATTTTAGGATTCTCATCTCTGAAATCCTCATTTTGTATTTTACTTGTTTTTTCCCTAAGTGTGGCATGAACATTTTGCGGAGTTCTTTCCCCTGCGTTGAGAACTAAATAAGGGGACGCTCAAAACTGGCCTGAATGGTATTGGCTTAATATCTCAGAACCTGTTTTAACTATCACAACCAAACATGGTAAGATGGTGTATACCTATGAGATCTCATGGTGATCAATGAATGAATGACTTCAGTTCAAGATGAAGGTCACAGGGTCAGCAAATATTAGTCAAAAAATAAAAATTTTCACAAAATGTAACTGTTTTCCTAAGTTATTAATATATGATTCTTTGATGCATGAGAGATATTAATAAGAAATACATGCTGTGAAAATGTGGTCAGTGTCGCTCCAAAATCAAGGTCACTGGAACTGTACAAAGTCAGTTTGTATTTGTCAGGGCTTGTAATTTTTCGCGGCTCAGCAGATTTAAATTATTGCCAAAAATATTTCCACCGAGAACTGTATGGTTTTCCACGGGACAAAATAGTTTGACAATGATTTTCCTCCAATGAAAAAGTGTTTTGTGCGTGTCCTCAAGTCAAATGAAAACACGGAACCGCACATGCGCGTGTCTGTATCGTAGATGGTAAAGTGGATGCGACACATTGTTCAGCGTGGCGAGGCAGTTGATGATAAAGGCGTGGAAAAACGCATGGAGGTGGGAAGGGATGAAAAAAGAAGTGGGTGATGAATGACTAGGATAACATTTGAGGAAGATCTAAAAAAACAGCCTTTTCTACAGTGTGCCAGTCGGAAATAAAAAACGAGCAATGGAGAACTTGCTGTCTGACTCTTGAGGCTAAAAAAAGCTAAGCAGTCTCATGCAACTGTGAGGCAAGTGTGCAGCACTCATCCTTCAACCAATGTTGCTGATACACAATCTGTGAAGTCGGTGTGCATCTATCAACCCTCGGCCAGTGTTGCTGATGCACAATCTGTGAAGCCAGTGTGCTGCACCCAGCATTCAGTAAAGTGTTGGCAAAGCACCTAAAAAATCTTTTCAGAGAAAATGCAATCACAAACAAACCAGTCGCTCCAAATTCTTCAAACGTACCAACTAAACCATTGCCAGTGAAAACACTGTTTCAAGATTTGTGTTGTGAATCAGAATGTATGAAAATTTTTTTAACTAAATGTGCACTTTGTTGGTGAATAGGGACTGTCAGTTGGGCACCAATGTGTGTTTTAACTTACATTTGTAGTTGGACTTTGTTGGCGAATAATAACTGTAAGCTATGCATTGATAAAGACATGCTGCTTCAAGGGTTCAGCTGTGTGTAAGCAAGCTAGTATTTTCTTCACTGTTATGTTTTTTGGTCATAAAAAATACCCGATTAAAACAATTCATATTCGCCGGGGGGGAAGGGGTATTCTCTTGTACTCTCTACCATCACCTAGGCGGCCACTGGACCCGGAATCTGAGCTCTTAAACATGGCCTTGCTTATTGATTGTCAGGATGACCAACGAAAACCAAAAAATTTCACCATTTGTTATGGAACAGTTGTTTGAGGAGTGACTAGACAGATTAAAGATATCAAAAGACTGAGAGATGGAAGTTTCTTAGTGGATTGTCCCACGGAAAGAACATTGGAACAACTACGAGCCAGAAATGGCTCCAAGCTGGAGCTAGGTAGCCAGGTGTTTGATGTAAATGTGAGTTGTCACCGCACTTTCAACTCATCAAAAGGAGTTGTAGTCATCTCAGTTTGATGGACTAACAGAGGCAGAAATAAAAGATGGCTTGGCAAAGCAGGGTGTTACCGAGTCACATAGGGTCATGAGAAAAGACAAAGATGGAAACAAAGTTCCTACAAATACTCTGTTTTTGACGTTTTGCACACCTGGCTTGCCTAAGAGTTATCGTTTGCTATGAAAGCATCCCTGTTTCAGTGTGTGTGCCTTTTGCCACTGCAATGTTTTAAATGCCAAAAGTATGGTCATGGTAGCACGGCATGTTAAAACACACCAACCTATTTGGAGTGTGGGGGAGATTTTCATAGCGATCAGTGCGATGGTGCTCTGAAGTGCTCAAAAATGCAAGAGAGTTCATCCTGCATCTTCAAAATCTTGCCCTGCTTGGATCAGGGAGGCTGAGATTCGGAAATTAAAACACGAAAATGATGCTCATTCCCAGAAGCGAGAACACGGTTTGAGACTCTCAATCCATGTGATAGAAACAAACCGAGTTTAGCTGAAGTGGCCTCAACAAACACTTTGCCAAACACGCTCAAATCTATCTCATCAGTGATCTCTGTTTCTGACAAATCTGCTCTAGGATCGATTCTGAATTCTCTGAAAGAATTGACAAACATCCTTTTGATTGTAAAAACAAAGAGAAAGATGGTATTGCCTCTAGTAATTGGCAAATGTCGAGCTCAAGCGGGCTGAATACCACTAAGACAATGCCACCTCCTATGGTGAACGCGCCAGCGGCCGTGTCAAAAGCCGTTACCACACCTCTACACCCTGTTGCATCTCCGGGATGAGGGAGGACATCTGGTCCATGACCTCCCATGCCTTCGCCCCATCAAAGTCGTGCACCTTTGGCTAGGACCACGCAACAGTTGGTGAACTTGAAGTCCTCTTCAAGGACTGACAATAAACCAGGACCGTTGTCTTCTAAAAAAAGACATTACTTCGAATTATTTCACCTCCCTGGAGATAGAATCAGTTGATATGGAGGAGTCACCTCAACAGGGGTCAACACTTCCATCTCCAGCTAAAAAAAATAGTCTATTATAATTAAGTAGAAACTTAAGAGTAGAAAATTGCTTGAAATAAAACAAGCTACTTTTATTTTTTCCTATCGTGACCTTTTTAATACAATGGAACATTGAAGGTCTTAAAGCTAACTACAAACAGTTGCTCCTGCTTACTAAAAACCTACCAAGTGTACTTTGCTTACAAGAAACTGCTCTGAGTCCTGATAAAATATTTCAATTGTCTGGATACTCTTGCTTGCAATCCAATTTTTCTCATGGGAACGCTTTATGTGTTCCATCAGACATTTTATTTAGCGCAGTTACATTGATCACACCCCTGAAGGCGATTGCTTCTCAAGTATCTTTAAAAAACAAACTGTAACAGTCTGCTCCTTATATTTATCCCCTTCAAAAACCCATATGCAAAGCTGACTTATTAAACTTGGTAGACCAACTCTAATCTCCTTTTGGGATTTTTGGCAATCTGAATGGTCACTCCCCAGATGGGAAAGTAACCATCAGAATCCCCAAGGCAAAACTTTGAAGAATGTTGTTCATGACTTCAACCTCTGTATTTTAAATTCAGATTCTCCTACGTATTGTAGCCATTTAGGAACATTTTCTAATTTAGACCTGGCCATCTTTGATGCTTCTCTTTTTTGGGACATGGATTGGAAACCTTATTCAGATCTCTGCGGGAGTGAAAATTTTCCTATTTTTTTTTAAAGTTTCTAGAAGATCTGAAGAACCCCAGCGGCACTGGAATTTCTCAAAAACAGATTGGGACAAATTTGGACACTCTGCAGCTTACCAATGACAAAATTCCGAAGATCCAACTTTGGAGTTTTCTAATATCCTAATAGAATGTGCTTCCTAAAATATACCCAAAACATCTATTAAAAGCGGTGCTCCTAAGATCCCTTGGTTTGATGAAGAATGCATGACCTTTCATCACCAAAGGAAACAAGCCTAACGAAGTTTCTTTCAAAATCCTACTGCTGAAAATAAACTTAATCACCAGAAGCTGGGAGCCAAAACTAGGTTTCTCTTTAAACAAAAAAAGGCATAAATCCTGGAAAACCTTCTGTTCTAAACTTCATACCAAAACCTCTTCCAAAACAGTCTGGAAAATAATAAAAAGAATTAAAGGAAAAGACTCCAAAGCTGTGATCCAATGTCTGAATATCACTGACAAAAAGCAGGTGGCTGATTTGTTGGCCTCTACCATCCACCACAATTCGATATCTGCTCTTTATTACCCAAGATTCCAAAATATCAAAGATAAAAAAGAACGAGAACCCTGCTTTTTTTAATCCGATAATTGTGAACGATATAACCATTTTCTATGGAAGAATTAACAGATTCCATCCTGAAATCCAATAAGTCTGCTTCAGGCCCTGATAATATTCATTATCAGTTAATTTCTCATCTGCCTAAAGATGCCCTCAGAATTCCCTTGGCTGTGTTTAATCATATCTGGTCTTCTGGCCATCTTGGCAGGAAGCACTTATTGTTCCAATCCCTAAACCTGGTAAGGATCACTCTGATCCAAACAACTACAGGAGCATTGCCCTTACAAGCAGTTTGTGCAAAACTATGGTAAGAATGATCTATGTGGCAGTTAGAATCCATCAACGCTCTTGAAATCTCAATGTGGTTTTTGCAGAACAGGAGCACTTCAGATCATCTCGTTCATTTTGAGTCGTTTGTGACAAATCCCTTTTCCATCCTCCATTTTATGTCTGAATGTGCTGATTTGGTTGATGAAAGAGAAAGATATTTTGGTTAGATACCTTTTAATGAGATTTTTAAATTTGCAATAGTAAACACATGTTTCACCTTTTACATGATGTTGGTTTGTTTTATCACATTATAGGTCATATCGTCTTGTTTATATTCTTGGTTAAATTTTATTAGGAAGACTGGTTTTATTTACATTTTTTTGTCATATATAAATGTTAGCAGTTTAGTCTGATTTTGCTTAGTTTTGTGTGGTCATGATTAGGCTCTTGGCCATCCGCTGGACGCTATAAACACTGAATATCTATTTAACTATCTACATGTAACTGGACCCTGGCCAATTTCCTCCAGTCCATTACAAGCCCTGATTTGTACTTTGAAGTGACCTTGGCACTAAGCTATGGAAGATATAAAGTCCAAACATGTTGTATTTATTTCATATTTGTTCCATTTTGTGTTGATCTTGAAGGTCAAAGTCATTTTAGGCCTTGCAAGAACATTAAAAAAATTGGTCATCATACAGTGGAATGGCTCAACAACATTGGGTTATTTGATCATATGTGAGCATGAGAGGTCACATAAAGGTCAAGGTCATTCAGTATTTTTTTAAATTATTTTTTTTAATACTTTTGACACTTTATTGTTTTTTTCTCCCTAAACTTGACTTGTCCATTGTTTTTTACTTCAACTGCGGCACTAGTAATACACTGACCATGTTTTTCATGTCAACATCTTGTCTAATTATGATGTTAGCACAGTCAGTCAGAAATAGACAACAAAAAACTGGAAAGAAATAGAAATTCTGCTGTTTTTAATGATGTATCATTCAAGTATCTTAATTTAATAGAAACATGTTGTGGTGTTGTACAAATCAAGTAGACAGCCTACGCATTCATTGGAAATTGGCTAAAATACACTATACTTGACACGAGTATATAGTAATAACCTCGCCCTACTCGTATGCTAGTACTTGGTAAGATATGGGTTATTAAACTCTTCTGTGCTATAATCATATGATCTATTGTTGAGGTTTCAAAAAATTTCCTCAAACTCGCTTTAATGATGGTAATTGTGTGTTTATGGTCGTAGGTGGGTCCAGGCGCGACAAGAGCATTTGATGATTTCCTTCAGCGCCTGCTGTGCAAGTCTGTTGATCTCAATGGACAGAACCTGAAAGAGCTGCTGTTGAAGATTGTCTATCAGCTTACTGCTGACAAGTAAGTTTCTTTCTTCTTCAGTTTTTGTTTCAAATTTAGCTTCTCAAGCTTTGTTCCATGTGGCTACTGTAGAAAATCAATTATGTTTATGATTATTTTTATAATCTGCCTTTGATTGGTTTGAAAATGTGGACTACTTAAATTTGATTTCATTTTTATCACAGGGGATCCATCTTTAATGGTTCAGGTCCTCTGGATGCGCAGTGCAAATTTGTAGAGACTGTCGCCAGTGTGGCGTTTGACACTGTGGACCTCAGCAATTCCATCTCTGTTGTGGCATCTATCTCCTCCCTGGTCCACCAGCACATCATCAGCCAGGAACCCATAATCTGCTCTTCCACGCATGACACGAATGTCAACACACGCTCCTGCTTTAGCGGACTCTTCGCCTCCCTACTTAGAGGTCGGGAATCATCTCGAGGCATGGGTGGTGAGCCTAGCAGGGACCAATTGATGTGTTCCTTATTGCGTTTGGTCAACAAGCTGGTTCAGGTGCCTTTGCCTGGTGCTTCACCCCCACCCAGAGCCGCAGTCACAGCAATAACAGTGAATGATGTAACCCTGGACCAGGCTGAGCTGCAGCAAGGCATGTCTGATGCTGCCAAGCTCAACTGGGCGTTTTCATCTTCCTTGGCATCTCAGTCTGTCCCCTCTGCTCCCATGTCTGACGATGAGAAACGGCAGCAGAATAGTGCCAGTGCTATTGTACCCAGTGCTGGGACAGGCAGCAACGGTGAGATGGGAGGTGCCACAGAGACTGGTTTTGACTCCCGCCCCGCACAGAGTGAGCGTTATGTGTCTGACATCATCCTCAGCAACCCTCACATCATGCAGAGCCTCCTGCAGGCACTGAGCTACTGTGACAGCAACAAGATGGCCCTCCTGCTCAGCACTGCACCCGCTGCCTTATCTAGCACCACAGACAACTTCAACATTGGTGACCCACTCTCGGTGGGGGATGGCATCTATCAGATCCTTTGCACGCTCTTGATGAGGTCATCTGACCCCTTTGCCATGACGGAGAGCTTGTTTAAGTACCTGGCAGGTCAGTTCCCCCAACTGGACCCTAGTTCCATGTGCCGTCTTTCAGAACCTCTGCTCAAGTTCCTGCTCCGTGCCCTTGACTCACCTGCTGGCATCAAGCACTTCGTGCATTTAGGTCAGTGCTTAATTTACTTGCATTGTGTTGTTTAGATTGACTGTCTGTATGATGTTTTGTATTGGCTTGGCTTTATTGTTTTGCCTGTACATGTATGTTTCCGATTCTATCACTCCATACACAATGTAGAGGAACAACAATTACTTGTTTTTGTATATATTAAATTTTGTAGTGTATTATATGTTATCAGCATCTTGGAGTGGAATATGACATATGTCCAACGAGATCCATTCCTTCGGCTCATGGAAACAGTGAATGGATCCCGTTGGACATATGTGATATTCCATGCCAAGATGTTGGTAACATTTATGAATTGATTTCATCAAATAAAAAAATTAATGAAAACTTTCGTTCTTAACTTTTAATAGCCCATACCGCTCCATTCCGCTTGTTTGTCCTGATCCCGTATTGCTTCAAAGCGCTGCTACACAGAGCACTGCAGTAGAGTAGTGTGAAAACAATGTTTGGTCTAGTTGATATGTTTTTTTTTCTCCCTTGGTTTTTTTCTGTGGACTTTCTTCCTCTTGACATGTTATGAAAAATGGCGGACTCTGATTCAGATGGTGATCAATCTTTTTATGGTTTTGAGGCCAATTACAATGCAGAAACACTTAAACAACTTGGTAATGACTTGGATCAGAGTGCTCTCTTTATTTCGTCTGTTCATGCCTGTGATTACTTAGTTTAGATATTGGTAATTTTTCGATTGATTCAAACACTAGCATTGAGTCTGATGCTGAATAGACTGATATGGTAAGTGATTGGGAAGAAGAAAACTAAAAAAAAGCTTTGGGCCACAGAAAAACCTTGATGATGCCAAGCCATTAAACTATTTTAAGCAAATGTTTACTGAGAATATGTTTGTCGCGGGAGGAGTTTGAAGGATTTTTTTTTTTATGAAATCCTCTGAAACAGGACTGAATTTAACCAACGGAGTGCCAGAAAAGTTGGAGAATGCAAAATAACAGACTGGTCTGGAGAAAAAAAAACTTTCGCGAATTGTGAGAAGTTTTTTGCAGAAGAAATCAAGAAAAATGTCCGGGAGCAGTTTTATATCAGACACAACAGGGAGAGACACCGGTTTTTACTTTACCCAAAAGTGCGACATGTTGTGAAACAGCAGTCTGCACGTTGAAGACCTCGAAACAAGAGAGGAATAAAAAGCTGTCTTTGAGCTGTTTACTAAATCGGTGACGTTCTGCCTTGCTGCGTCATATATCTGTTTATGTACTGTTAGCTGCGAAGCTTTCCAAGAGCGCTCTGCACGCCTGCACTCTCTCTTCAGCTCACGTAGCTGATCAGAGACAGCGCTGTACCAGGGCGTAGGCTTACAATCGCGAACTTTGTCGTCGCACATGCTTGTCAAAAACTGCAAAGAGGGCACCAATTCAGACCAGAAACTGACATATCGTGCGTCACAGATTGAGCCAAATCTTCTGCAAACTTTATGTGGTCAATCAGTTTGACAAAAAGCAGCTGTTGATTTAACATTAGCAGTAGGCTTATACTTATAGTGATTGGAAATTAACAACGTATTTCCTACATCGATGCTTTAATGGGTTTTGTGAACATCCTACAGAGAAGAAAGAATTTGGAGATTTCGCTGGCTTTATTGTTATGGGCGCGGTTATCTAAAGTAAATAGCAACAAGAAGACATCTCTATCCTGTTCGCCAACTACCGATTTATACACTAAATCAAAGGCCACCTTATGTGGTTCAAACAATGCTTTGCTCTGTGCTGTCGTATATTTTTGCTTTTGTTTTGACTGCTAAACAGAAATTGTAATTTGTCTTTTATCTGCTATTAGCTCCTTCCAGTAATCCTTGTTGGAAATTAAAAGCGAGTCCCCTGGCTAATAGTCGAGATCTAGCTCGGCTTCAAAACATTGGATCGACACAATTTTGTAAATTTTTTCATGGACCACAGTTGTAAATAGTCCATGTAGGTGTTCTTACGACTTTCATATTACACACTTTGCTAGAAACATTGTCATCTGTGATTGTTCATTACCATGCAATATCAGTTTTAGACACTTGCGACCTGGCACATGAAAATATAAGGCACTTGCATAAATCAATACATTATTTTATGTTATATACTGTTTATTCAGGTGGGATAGGGGTGGTGTGCAACAGCCTTGTGCGGTCCAGTCGTCAGTATATCTCGGTGGGCCCTAGCATGATTTCCACCATCATGCAGAACATGGCAAGCACCTCCAGCAGTACTGATGACAAGACCAAGAATGCAGAGGACAGCCTTGAAGGCTTCATTAATTTTGCGCCAGTTGGTGAGTTGTTTTTATGTTTTATGTCCATTCTCCTTTTCTCTAGTTTACCTGCAGAATAACCTATATTCTTGTCAACGCTGAAGGAAATTATTGCAAACATTGGGAAATTTAGATTAATTTCATTAAGAATGTATTGTTTGATCAGGGGCTTGAGGTAGTGACAGAGCAAGCATCCTTTCTTTCTGATACATATGTTGTAAACTTGGTGAACTATTGATATCGAATGGAGAAAACACTTTATTAACTCATGACTGACTTCAAAGATTCCATATGTTTGTTTATGTAAGGGCATGTGAGGAAAATAATGTTAACTTATGAAGAAGATCCCATGTGGCAGTTTTCAATATTTTAAGTGAAATTTGCTGGAAATAAAAACAGGGTGGCAAAGCCATTATGCATTAAATAAGCATTTTTAAAAGTGTGAATTTTCTTGGTGTTTTTGTGACTCAGCTTTATTTTACAAAGCAAAAGGAAAACATGGAATGATAAGCCACTATCTGCAAGCAAAAATATATAAAAATCGACTCAATCAATTTTTAGATTCGGCACAAAAAATGTTTAGAAAAGAACTACAATGACCTTGACCTTTGAGAAAGCACAAATACAAATGAGCTAACATGCTTAGCAGTAGTTAAAGTATCCACAAAGTAAAAGTAGTTTTGGTTCATTATTATTATGATAAGACAAAAAAAAGTGAAATTAGGCGCAATGGACCAACATACTCTCCAACGACCACAGACTCTCTAACAACCAGACTGTTACCGAAGGATGGCCCATAATTTGAAGTACCTGTATACCAAAACTCAACACCATTGCTTCAGTGGTTTTTGAGACATTCAGCAAAACATGTTTAACATCAAAATGACTTTGAATATGATGGAAGGCCACTAACCTAGGTAACCTAGGTAATGTTCCTTTGAAATGTGGTCAAAATCTGTGAGTCTTGAGATACATTGTCCCAACAGACTGATAGAAAGACGGATGAACAGACTGACATTTGGCTTGTTCTGATTCCTAACTATTTAAAAGTATTTCTCTGGAAATTAAAAAAAAACTCAACGTTTTGTTGCTGTGAAAAGGCATAACTCCTATTTCTTTCCTTTAGGCACTATCGTGGCTCCAAGCCCCACAGCCAGTCCACCAGACCCTCTAATCCAAATGACAGCCCCTCATCGAAGAACACGCACAGCTGCCTGGAGTTACCATTTCTATCCAGATGAGCAATCGGTTGAACTTACCATCACACTCCCCTTCGCCATCTTGCTGAAGGAGGTTCAAATCCGACCTCACAATGGATCACTTACAAGTGTGTTCTTGTTGAAGTTTTTTAATTGACTTATTGTCTGTAATATTTCACACTTTGACAGAAAATTCTTATTGTATTTATGTACATTTGCTTTGAGAATTTATGGATACCCTATGTAATAGAATTAGCAACAGAAGTATCTTTATATTCACCATCATACTGTTTACAAGATATTTTGATGTGGTATGAGAATTATCATAATCATAATGGGCAACAGCTTGTCATTTTAGATTATCGTTGCTGTTTGTTACTTTTGTTAGACTTAATACTTTTAGATTTGTTATTTGTTCAGGCATAAAAACTTCCTCTTGTTTGCGAAAAATCTGGTAATTCTTTTAACCAATTCCTCGGGTTTATAATTTTTCCAGTGAAAAAAGTTTTTAAAGAAATATATGGAGAGACTAGATTATAGATAAAACCAGGAGCCGTGCGAAACTGATCGCCATTACAAAACCATCTCTCTCTCTCTCTCTCTCTCTCTCTCTCTCTCTCTCTCTCTCTCTCTCTCTCTCTCTCTCTCTCTCTCTCTCTCTCTCTCTCTCTCTCTCTCTCTCTCTCTCGCTCTCTCTCTCTACCCCTTGGGGTCATGAGCAATCTTGCCACTGTAGATTGTTCTAACCTATAAAGGGAAAAGTGAAAGCCCCAGTTGAAAACCTGTCTTTCCTCTATAGGCATGACCGATTCACTGCGGCAACAGTACCCCCGTTGGAAGCCGGGGGTTTCAGTATAAATAGTATCCCCACTTTCTGGAAATTTAGTGCTTTAAATTCCCACTGTCGCTGTCTTCCTCATTTGCTCTTTCCCATTCCTGCTCTGTCCTATCACTCTGCTATACTATCTTATTCTTCGCTAGATCAATGACCTACCTTTTTTCTTGAAAACTCTTCCTGGACAAGACCTCTTGTTTGTGTATGAGGTCTGTTGGATCAGCTTGGGAGTATTGGATGCTTTCTGCCCGGTGGTCACTATGGCTTCCTATGATGTTATTATTTAGCAATATAGGCATTTTATATGTATGTGTTTTGTTGATAATTTATAATGATGTTTGTGTTCTATTTTGTTTTTGTAACCGGGGGTTCGAGTAGTTGGGGTAAAGCCTCAGCCGTCCCCTGCGTGGGATGTCTTTATTGTAAAGTGACTGGCCGGTGGAGGGCATTCAATTTTCCCACTAGGGTTGTTTCAGCAGATCTTTTATGCGGATCGGGGGTTGTCCGGTCCTGATTTGGCTCGGAGGAGTCCGCTGGACCTAAAGCAACAATCAATCAATCAAAAACTCTCTCTCTCTCTCTCTCTCTCTCTCTCTCTCTCTCTCTCTCTCTCTCTCTCTCTCTCTCTCTCTTTTTAAATGTACAGCAATGACCAATTAAAAGTAAGCCATTGTGAAGGTAGCAGTCGTCAGCATTGTGGCAAAAACACTCCTATAGTGGACGGAAGAGTATTGTAATTAGCCATTTATTACTTGCCCAGATTGTTCCAGATTGCACCATTTTACATCTGTGTTTTAAAAGTTTTCCAGAAAGGGACGCCCCCATACCCCTCTAATGGTTTAGGAGCTTCATGCCATTAACATCCTGCATTCCCAATCCCTACCAAATTTCTTTTTTTTTTCACCCACACTGTTTTTTGCCTGATTGTTGCATTATTCAGGCATGAGAATTGTACGCCAATTCGTGTATATACGCCCCTACCAAAATCCAAATGCGCTACAGAATTTTTCGGTACGCCCCTGGAAAAACGTAAGCAAATAAACTGATCATGCATTTTTTAGTTGATTGCTATTCACTCAGTTATCGTTCTTGCGCGCTAGTAATTGCCGCCATCTTGACTTTACACTGCATGTAGTGAAAGCGTTTAAAAATCAAAATGAGTCGCTTCATCACAAGAGGTGAATTTTTCTGTGATGAAAGACCACGATACAAATGGAATCTGTCGTAGATGGATTCGGAAGGTGGCAAAGGAAGCAACATTGATTACAGATATGGACTGTACCTACGAAAATTGCACGACAACCGCTGCACCACGCAACTGGAAGCAAGTAGTGTAATTTACAGAAAACAGATACTAGATAGATTTGGTGATTGTTTTAAATAGAACAAGAATGCATCTTTACTACAGAAAAGAGTCTTGATCGCATGTTCTTGTAAAGTATGTTTTTATGAGCCAAAAGTAAAGTGACTAAATGTTTTTTAAATTCCATTTGTTCATTTATTTCTATGCTGAGAAGTGGTAAAAATTGCGTTGAAAACTGCAAAATCTCTCAGCTTCAGGGGGCAAAGCTCCCTGACCCCCACAAGGGGCGTTGCCCCATGACCCTACCAAAGCGCCTACTGCGGCCTCCTGGACCCTCAGCCATTTGTACTCCCCTCCAAGTCTTGGGCATTCCCATCCCTGATTATTGCATTAATCACCTGTGTTTCAGCCTGCCCATCCAGTGTGACCCTGGAACTGAGCCATGATGGTCAATATGTGGTCCCCATGGCCCCTCCACTCATCACATCCAGCCTGGCCCTCATCAAACTGCAGCTACTGCAATCCTCAGTGGTCAGCGTTGTCACTCTACGTCTCCACAGGCCTCGAGATGCATCCACCATGGGTCTGCAGCAGATCTGTCTCTTTGGCCAGCGAGCCTGTGGAGAGGGTGAAAATGGCAGTGGACTACCTACTGAAGAAGCTATGACTAGGATGAGGTTAGTGATGCATGACAACATTTAAATTTAGTTTGTAGGTTTCATCCGTTGCAATTGCAATAAAATACACAACTTTAAAAAAATTATATGATTCACTTTGCTTTACTCAAAATGTGTTGAAGTTTTGTTGTGATTTAGTCCCATTGTATTGTGTGCTTCTGCAGCATGGGCTGGGTGCGGCTGCTTTACCACTGCCTGCTGGCACACAAGGAGGTGCAGAAGGAAGTGGCTCTGGCTGCATCGTCTACCGTCAATTTAGTCAATACCTGTACTTCTCTCCTTGTAACCCCATCCGCCGCCCTCTGTGCCACCAAGATCGAGTCCGTACTACTACGACTGGGCTTGACTTCTCTTGACATTGGCCTCAGCATCATTGACAACATCTTGAGAAACCCAGCAGTGTATGGCGTTAGAGGTAAGGGTTTGGTTTGTGTCTTATGTAAATTCTTGTGTTGTTTTGGGGGGTTGGGGATGGAGAATATATTTTAGCTCATCAATGTGGTCTAGTTGATGCCTGATATTAAGTAGTAATAATATGTTGAGGTTTTTGACTCACATGCATGTATCACTATGAGTCTATATACTCATCCACCCAGAAAAAAGGTTTCTAGATTTTTGCAAATCTGTGCAAGATAAGCCCTAAGTTGTTGCTGTTTTTGCGTGTCAGTCAGAGCACAGACAGCAGATTTCATTTCGGGTTTACCTAAGAGTGGTTCCCGACCTCTGTGGAGTTCGTGTGCATGCATGTTCTAATTGAGAATGGATGCACATGTGCAAAGCAGCTTCTCTAAACTTCCAGAGTAGGCCTACCAATGGCGAAGATGGTGGCTACCAAACGGCATGTGTCTGTGGAAGACGATGAAGGTGACAGAGAACAAATTCCTCCAAAAGTGATGCAGAAAAACAAGCGAAGTTTAAACAGGACTACCCAGAAAAGTGGCCACGTTTGGTGGCCAACAAAGAGGGAAACCTTTTATTTATGCACAAGCTCTACTCATTGCCAAGTCCAGGCCAGGAGATATCTCTCGAGGGAGCTGGAAAGAAGAGGATTACTGAGATCTAAAGAGGGCCTTCTACAGGTCCCTTCGAAAACAAACTGTAACCAAAGAAGACATTTAAGCATGTACATAGTGTAAATACAAGGTACTTATATTATGCATTAGTGTTTCGGAAAATTGTGGCCTGTTCTGAAAACAAAAATGTTTCCTGAAACTCACATTTTGGGGAAGGCTTGTTTGATTTCTCAGAACCTATTTAATGTATCACATCCAAACTTGGTAAGATGGTGTATATCGACGAGACTTCAAATTCGATCAGCAAATGAATGACTTCACTTCAAGATCAAGGTCATAAGGTCAGCAAATGTTAAATCAGAAAATGGCTATTCACCAAATTTTTACTTTTTTCCTTAGTTATTGATATTGAATTTATGATTCTTTGGTGCATGATAGATATCAACAAGAACACATATGCCATGCAAATTTGGTTAACATTGCTACAAGTTCAAGGTCACTGGAGCTGAAGTCGATTCATATGGGTACTTTGAAGTGAAATGGACTCTAAGCTATGAGAGGTTAAAAAGTACAGAAGAACAAGAAGTCTTGGATAGATGGACAGAGTACTGCTATGACCTTTACAACCACACACCAAATGGAGACCCATCAGTTCTAGCATATGCCCAGAACATAGAAGAAGAAGAAATCCTCCCAGTTCTACGAGAAGAAATTGAGGCAGCAGTGCATTCGCTGAAGAAAGGGAAGTCAGCGGGAGTGGACAACATACCCACAGAATTGCTTCAAGCAGGAGGGGAAGCGATGATTGACGCCCTCATCATTATCTGTAACAAGATCTGGCAGAGTGGGGAAGGGCTTACACCATGGACCCAGTCGCTTGTCATCACTCTTCCCAAAAAAGGTATAACCTTCAGGAGTGTGAAAATTACTGCATCATCAGCCTCATTAGCCATCCCAGCAAGGTCCTCCTGAAAATAATATTCAACAGGTTGAAATCCCAAGCTGAACAAATCATAGTTAAAGAAAGGCAGGATTCAGGGCAATGCGAAGTACCACTGAGCAGATTTTCAATCTCATAATAATCTGTAATAAATACCTACAGCACCAACAACATTTATATCATGTATTTGTAGACTTCAAGAAAGCGTTTGACTGAGTCTGGCATGAAGCCATTTGTGATTAGATGGAAACAGCCTCTTCTGTGATAATTTGTTTTACATTTTATTACATAATTTACTACATAAATTAATAGTGTGGGTGTGTATTTGTGTGTCCAAATATAATCGTATCCTACATGTTGTAAAGATTTTAAACAAATATTACATTATACTATTTTTTATTTTTTACTTGCATTTTTATTTTTATTTTGTTTTATTTTAGTGATCAAGTGCCTGTCATAGTTCCTTGTGAGAGGTAATAAAGATATGTTGAATTGAATTGAATTGACACTGAGCGAAGCCATGAGGGTTGCTAAGGACAGAGAAAGATGGAGTATGCTGGTTAAACAATCAGCTGTGGTGCCCCTACAACCTTCGAGTTATGGGATTGGATAGGATAGAGATAATAGCTTGATCTTTCGTATGTTCCTTTTTTGTGTTGCTCTTGAAGGTCTAAGTCATTTTTGACCTCACAAAAACATTTTTAAAATTTCTCATCGTATATTGGAATGTCTGTATATTTGAACCACAGTATGCATCATCGGGTTATTTGATCATACATTAGCATCAGGGGTCAGGTGAAGAAGGTCAAGGTAATCCCAAGGTCACGGGGTTTTGGCTTTAGCTTGTCCATTTGGTGCCAGAAATCAAGGTCATCTCAAAGTTAAAATCATCACAAGGTCAAAGTCAGTATTTGCATTTTTTGGCTACCGTTTCAGTTTATGTGGGCACTCATTTTTATGTAGAATATTGCAAGTTCCATAAGGAGCATGCTAGTCATATGGTAGGTAGCAGCAGCCTCTATTCAGCTTATTGGGAAATCATTTAACAGGTACCTTTTCTCACCATATTTTCTGTACCAATTTATCATCCTGTGTCATTAAATATATAATGAATAAAGTGATTGAACTCCCAGCTCAATTGTTTTCTATTTTGTTTTCAAGAAACTGAGCGAATGTAATTGAGAGAGAAGACAAAACGGTCTACTAAGACGTGGTTAGCGGTGCACGACGTCTTTACCCAAACGCCATGTTTCAACTTTGCTGTAAGTGGGGTCTATAAATCGTGCACCGTTTGGAATTTCAAACTCTAGAAACTGTGTCCGGTCAAAGGTGAAACAACTGCCTTAATTTTTTGGTGTAACACTCATTGTATTGAGGTAAAAATTTGACTTTAAAATCATGCAAAATATTAATCCGCTTCTTTACTCATTGCTCGACACCAAAACTTCAGACTCCTTTCGATACTGTACTTGTTGGAAAGCTTATTTTCCATAGAATCCAATGCATGGTATACAAAAATCTATGTAGAATATATGTGCTTCTCACTGCACCAAATCAAAGCCGCCAACCCATCTCACGTGGTTCAGTCTGTCTAGGTGAAAATCATGGCGAACACGCTTGATTTAGCTGGCTCTTGCACTGCAAAAACAGCCGAAATTTTCAAGCAAATTGAACAGATTACTGGTAAGTTATTTGTTTATGGAGCCTTGCGTGCAGGTTTATGAAATATTAAAGGGATTTGGATTGTGAACGAGTGGAAATTTTGATTACCAAAATTTCTTGTCTATCTGCAGGATACTTCTGCATGAGTATTTCAGGTCTTGTGTTTCATATGCACTTGTGACTTTTTAAAATAAAACGAATACAGAATATAGTTATGGATAGTAAAAAGAACGTCATTAAGGAAGGTACTGGTGTATGATTTTATTGGAGTCAGTTAAGAATATTATTTTATTGAGCAAAATGCAATTGTTGAGAAAACCGGAAGTGGGGTCCAAAGCCTCTGCATTTGCTTTAGCATGTTTTACATAAACTTTTATTTTGTTACACTTACATAGTCTATAAAAATGTTTTGTTCTTACAATGCGATTCCAGTCTTTTTAAAATATAATATATTCAAACACAATCATAGTTTTATTGCTCGTTTACATTTTTCCTATCCTATCCTTTCCCATAACTTGAAAGTCGTTGGGGCACCACAGATGATCGTTTAACCAGCATACTCCATCTTTCTCTGTCCTCAGCAACTCTCTTGGGCTCACTCAGTGTCAAGCCAGTCCATTCTCGAATGTTGTTCTCGAATGGTGTCCTCCCCTCTTTCTGTCTCCCTCTTTTTCTGCCTCCTTGCACCATGCCTTGCAGGAAGGTTTTTGCAAGGCCTGATGCTCTGGTGACGTGGCCATACCATCAGAGTTTCCATTTCTTCACCACTATGAGCATGTATCATGTTGTCCAATGGCTTGTTTGATGGTCTGTCAGACTTTGTCATTGGTGATGTGCTGGTTGTGTAAAAAATGCCCAGAAGTCTTCTGTAGCACCTCATATCCATGCTTTGTATTCTTTGTTGAAAGTGTGCTATAAGGATCTATGTTTCGCAAGAGTATAGGAAGACGGAGATGACAACAGAGCTCATCAACCTTATCTTGGAGTGTAGACTGGTCCTGTCTTTCGCCATCCTTTTTTTTTTTCATGCATGTTCAAGCTATAATTTTGTATGTCTTGTCTGTCCTCAGGTCAAGGTCATGCCTACTTGGGTCGTGTAAACGGTGTGGCTAGCCCCTACACTGTGGAAATCTTGTACCAGCTGGGCATCAATCAGGACTCTGGCACAGAGCGCCGTGTTCACGCCCTGCTTCGCTGGCTAGCTGACAGTGCTCAGGTGCATCTACGCCAGCAGTCATCATCTCATGACAACCGCACAGGGTTCATGCCATCAGTTGCTACAAACCCAGCATCAGAGCATGTTCACTGCATCTCCGCAGTCTTGTGGCACAGCCATGAAATGATCATCGAATATGACCTCCTGTCTTTGCTAACACTGGACCTTATCAGGTAAGCTTTTTTGTTATTGTGGAGATCTTTTCCATTGTACTGGTGGGCCTCAGTGTTATGATCAAGAACAATGTGTAGAAGTGAGGCAGGAACAGACTCAGCATTTCTAGGATCTATTAAATGGAAATTATGCTTTGTAGATTATGCCATCACAATATCAGTTCTGTTTGCCTGGCTCCAGATACCTGTACCAGTGGTCCACCAATCTGCCAATGGGTTCTCTACTGAAGAAAGCAGTCAACAGTGTCCTGTGTTCTGCTTGTCACATCCACGCCCCCTATTTCTTGGAAATCATGCACAGGGCCGGTTTCCTTGGACCAGATATGATGTCGTCTGCTACTGATGACAACAAAGACAACGCTCACCAGGTAATTAAAAGACTTTTTTCTTCTGACTGTTTACTTCAGTTTTTAACAAATATGCATAGCAATGTCAGTCTATGAACTCACACATACACACATATCCACACACACACACACACACTCCCCTCACCAAAAAAAAAATCCCAATTTTTGCAAATATGCGTGAGATGAGTCCTAAATAGTCCAAAAATGACATTAAAAAATATATTTCCGTCCATCTGTACGCAATCCACCGTCTGCCTATTTCAACTATCACAACCAAATTTGGAAAGACGGTGTATACCCATGAGACCTCATAAATGATCAGTGAATGAATGATTTCACTTCAATTTCAATTTCACAAATGTTAGTAAAAAAAATTTCAATTTTTCACAAAATTTCACTTTTTTTTTTCTAGGTTGAACTTATGATTCTTTGATGCATGATAGATAAAACAAATTTTTCACATGAAGTCAATAACTCTTAAATATACAAATTTGGTCAACCTCACTGAAGCTGTCCAAAGTCTGTTAGTATAGGTACTTTGAAGTGACCTTGACCCTAAACTATTAGCGATAGAAAGTCCAAACATGTTGTATTTAGAGATGAAAGATTAAACTGTATGTTCTTTTTTTGCGTTGATCTTGAAAGTCAAGATCATTTAGGAGTTGCAAAAACATACAAAAAAATAGGTGGAATGGCTGTTTATTTAACCCATAGTATGCAACAACATTGGGTTATTTGATCAGACATGCATGAGAGATCATGTCAAGGTCACTAAAGGTCAAGGTCATCTCAAGGTCACCGTTGTTTTTGGGTTGTAGTTTATTTAATAGTACATGAGTGCATTTGGAGCCGGAGGTCAAGGTCATTTGAAGGTCAAGAGCATAGAAAGATCAAAGTCGATATTTGCATTTTAATGTCACCGTTTCATTTTGTTTGTTTTTCTGGGCACTCATTTTCATGTTAAATATTGCGAGGTACATAGTCATAAGGAGCATGTGAGTCATAATGGGTTTTGCTCTATAATTCATTTATTCTGCTCATTCTCAGAAGTGATTTTTGTTCAGTTTTTATATATAAACTAGCGGAGTATCAACATCTAGTGTGGGTTAAAGATGCTAATTACTCTCAGACTCTCTCACACAGTCAACATCTTTCTCTTTTTCAGGATCATAATAGCATCTGTGTTCCAGTTATACGAGTTTGTGGTAGTTGCACCATAGTTATTAATAGCCATTTAGCTGGCAAGACTTGTATTTCTTCTATGGGCTATTCTCAGTTGAAGTTGGAAAAAATTTTAATGCAGGAAACGTATTTACTGATAGGTTAACTAGCAACAGAAATAGTAAGTAACCCAAATATTTGAAGTAAAATATGTTTGCAAAATAAATTGATATGAACCTCTAACAACAAACAAACAAGATTTCAAGCCATTCAGATGTGTTTTGTTACGCTTTTATACATAGCTGATAAAATTAAATAAGCATTTTCAAAAGTGTTAATTTCTTGGCAGTGTTGTGAATCAGCTTTATCTTAAAGAAATGAAAGGAAAACATGGAATGCTAGGACATGATCTGAACTATCTGCAAGCAAAAAAATTTATCCAAATTGGATCAGCCAATTTACAGCGTAGACATGTTTATAAAATGAAGAAAGCAATGACCTTTACCTTGGAGAAAAAAATATATATGAATGACCCAACATGCTTAACATGTTAAAGTATGCACAGAGTAAACATGATGAATTTTGGTACTATTATTGTTGAGATAAGGGGGACTTTTGAACAAAAAAGTAAAATTCCGAGCAATTGATCGACAACCAGACTGTTACTGACGTACATGACTTGGAATAACTGTATGACAAATCTCAGCAAAATTGCTTCGGCTGTTTTTGAAATATTGATCAAATCGTGTTTAGCAGCTAAGTGACTCCAAGGATCTTGACCTTTGCGATAGAGAAAATATAATGGCGCTGGAGGCAGGCCACTAATCTAAGTAATGTACCTATGAAGTTTGGTCCAAATCTGTTCAGAGGTTCTTGAGATATGGCTTTCAAAGGACCGACAGAAAGATGTTTGACGCATTCAGATTCTCTTCCTGTTTCAAGGTATTTCCAGACAAGTCTGGAGAAACATAAATCTATTTACCTCCTTTAGACTATTCAGGAAGTAACAGAGCTACTGTTATGGTTGCATACTTTTTGTTATCAGTTTTGACTCGCATGCATAGGGGTAAGTCTAAAAAATGTTTTTCCAGTTTTTAAAAATCTGTATGAGATAAATCCTAAATAGTCCCAAAATGATGTCGAAAATTTTTTTTTCGTCCGTCTGTGCAAAAATTTTAAAGTGGTTAACTACTCAGAACCTATTTCAACTATCACAACCGAACTTGGTGAAATGGTGTACACCAATGAGACCTCATAAATGACCAGTGAATGAATGACTTCATTTCAAACCCCCGTTGGGGTGACGGGGGTTTCAGTATAAATAGTATCCCCACTTTCTGGAAATTTAGTGCTTTAAATTCCCACTGTCTCTTTCTCATTTGTTCTTTCTCAATCCTGCTCTGTTCTATCAATCTGCTATACTATCTTCTTCTTCGCTAAACCAGTCACCTACCCTTTTTCTTGAAAACTCTTCCGGGACAAGACTCCTTATTTGTGTGTGAGGTCTGTTGGATCAGCTTGGGAATATTGGACGCTTTCTGTCAGGTGGTCACTTGGGCTTCCTATTATGTTATTATTTAGCAATGTAGGCATTTTATATGTATGTGTTTTGTTGATAATTTATAATGATGTTTGTATTCTATTTCGTTTTTGTAAACGGGGGTTCGATGAATTAGAGTATAGCCTCAGCGTCCCCTGCGTGGGATGTCTTTATTGTAAAGTGACTGGCTGGGGGAGCGCATTCAGTTTTACCACTAGGGTTGTTTCGGCAGATCTTTTATGCAGATCAGGGGTTGTCCTGTCCTGATTTGGCTCGGAAGAGTCCGCTGGACCTAAAGCAATAATCATGTAATGTAATGTAACTTCATTTCAAGGTCAAGATAACAGGGTCATCAAATGTTATTTTTAAAATGGCAATTTTTCTCAAAATTTCACTTTTTTCTAGGTTATTAATATTGGAATTCTTTGATGCATTATAGATATCAATGATACACACATACTAAGCAAATTTGGTCAACCTCACTACAAGGTCAAGGTCACTGGAGCTGTCCAGTCAGTTTTTATAGGTACTTTGAAGTGACCTTGACCCTAAACTATGAGAGATATAAAGTCCAAACTTGTGTTTTGATCTTGAAGGTCAAGGTCATTTTAGGCCTTGCAAAAACAGTGTTAAAATAGACCTTCGTACAGTGGAATGGCTGCTTATTTAACCCATAGTATGCAACAACATTGGGTTATTTGATCAGACATGCATGAGAGATCACGTGATGGTCAAGGTCATCCCAAGGTCATGGTCATCCCTAGGTCATCAGGGTTTTTTGACATAAGACAACTTTTGCTGTACTTTAATTGATAGTACATGAGTGTATTTGGAGCCTGAGGTCAATGTCATCTCAAGGTCAAGAGCATAGAAACATCAAAGTCGGTATTTGCATTTTAATGCCACCATTTTTTTTCTCATCTTGGCACTCATTTTCATGTTAAATATTGCAATTTCCATAAGAAGCATGTGAGTCATATGGGCTTTACTCTTCTAGTTTCCTAGGTTAATATTATTGAACTTATGATTATGATAACTTATGCTAATAATGTTATAGGAATACTGGCGGTTTCCATTTTATACACAATTTACTGTTTACATCAACACAAACGCTCACTCCAGACTGTTATTCTCAATACAGATCATCAAAATGTATTGTATTGAAGTACTATGGCACAACGTACCTTGAGGTATAAACGTTATAAAAATAATGTAACTTTTCTACAGTTATAAATATGTTTGCATTCAGCTTTGCAATAAATATTTTCTGTGTTAGCAGGCAGCAGAAAATTCTGGGGCTCTGACGGATGACTCAAAAGAAGCTAGTCGGCAGCCAATTGAGCAGAAAGAACAGCCAGGCACTATGACTGATGATTCCAAAGAAGCGAATCGCTTCAGTCGCTCCCAACAGGTATAAAGCACTGCCAAGTAAAAAAAAAATTGTAAGGCTAAGACGAAGTTATGTAAATGAGAAAGCCAACAAAGACCTTTAATAGACATCACTCTGTTTAAGTTTTTATTTGTATTATAATGTTGATTTGAAGAGGTGAAAGCCCCCCGTTTTAAATTACCCCTTTTCACTTTTTCTACCTACTGATTGAACAAAGCTTTTATCGACTCACATACATATAGCAGTGTGAGTCTATGTACCCGTGCAAAAATATTTTTAAAAATCTAGATTTTTGCAAATGTTCACAAGATGACGCCTAAATAGTCCAAATATGATATCCAAAAAAAAGTCTCTGCATCCATCTGTCTGTCCATCTTATCCTTCCATGCGAAACTTAAACGTGAATAGTTATTCAGAGCCTATTGTATTTTTCACAACCACGCTTGGTAAGATGGAGTATAGCCAGTTTTTTCTATAAAATTATCAGTGATTGAATGACCTCATTTCAGGGTCAAGGTCACAAGGTCAACAAATGTTAGTCGAAATTTTTCTTATAATTTTATAAGTTATTGATAGTTAACATGATTGTTTAATGCATGACAGCTATCAATGAGACACACCAACCACGCAAGTGTGGTCAACCTCACTCTAAGGTCAAAATCATTGGAGCTGTCTTAAGCCCTAGCTTAACTGCGCGAGACAAACCCGAACCTTGTCTCGGCGAGACACCCGAGACAGTCTCGGCGAGACACCCAAACCATCCTTGCCCTTAACTAGGCTCGGCGAGCAATCCGAGACAGGATCGGCGAGAACATCGAGACGTGTCGCGGGCCGGCCTTTCGTCTTGCCGTTCGTGCGCAGCAAACTTGCCCGAGACACTATTTTGATTTGCTGAAAAATCTATCAATGTCAATGACAACTGATCTAAAGAAATACTACAACACTTAAAATAAGTAGGTGCACCAAATCCAAACTTAATTTAGACTAGAGAACAGTGAAAATACTGAATCAGTAAAAATAATAAACCATTGAATAGCCACTGAGCTGTTCAGCCAACTCTTGCACCAGTGCATGAAATGCACTTTGCTGGTGCCTTTGCAACACATAGGGAAGTGTTGCCTTTTGCTTTCTTTCTCTTTCTGCTGCCCCTTCGTTCTCGCTTAGGACATACAGCGCTAGAACCACGCCAAAATCTTCTGCAGTTTTCAATTCACGATCGAAGGCTGCCATTGTTGCTAACGTAACTTTGTCAGGTATGTCGGTTTCGACGCAGCTAAAAATAGACCCAGTTCAGAAACGAAAGAGCTCGCCGTGACACCCGATCTCCTGTCTCGTCTCGGCTGGTCTCGGGAAGACCCAATTAAGAATAAAACCGCATTTTTGACCTTTGGTTCGCCGAGACAAGGTTCGGTTTGTCTCGCCCAGTTAAGCTAGGGCTTAAAGTTGGTCCACATGGGTACTTTGAAATGGCCTTGACCTTAAACTGTGAAAAATACAAAGTCAAAACTTATTGTATGTAGAGATCATAGATTGATCTTTCATTTTTGTTCCTGTTTTGTATTGATCTTGAAGATCAAGGTTATTTTAGGCCTTGTGAAAAACATCAAAATTTATGATTGTACAGTGGAATGGTTCTTTATTTGACCAATATTATGCATCAACATTGGTTTTTTTATTATAATAATAATAATAATAATAATAATAATAATAATAATAATAATAAAGGTATTTATATAGCACTTTTTCCTAATGACATCAGTTCAAAGCGCAGTTCTCATGCATTTATACTTAAAGTTAACATCAAAACACATATGAAAAGAAGTTAGACAATAACTATACACTAATAAATTTTGCAAAGAGCATACCTGTCAAGTGCTACGGATTTTTGCGTAGCGCTACGCATTTTAAACATTTTCCCATTGCTACGGCGTATCACAAAGCTGCTACGCAATTTTTTTAAAGTGACGATAATATTTTTTAACCAAGGGGGTTTTCGCGCGAAAGTAGTCTGTTCCGGTCGAGTCCGGTTTAAAGACACTTAGTACAAGCACTGCACTTCCGCAACACGTGTTCGTTCAGAACTTCAGTCTACGATCATTTATCTTTGATTACTTTCATATTATATCAGCTGCCATTTAGTTATATTTTTATTAAATTAATTGGTATAAGCTTTTGTGCAATGCTAATAGTTCTTTTCTTGGCATTGTAAACCATGTTTTGTGAATAAGCAAATTTGTTTGGGAGAAAAAAGTTCATCTGCTTTTTCCGTGTCAGTGATTGTCTCCCTTGTTTTTGTTTTTTTTAATTATTGCCTAGCTTATTTTCTGTGTGTGTATATATATATCTTTATATATATATATATATATATATATATATATATATATATATATATTATATTTATATTAATATAGTACATAATGATAATGGTAATAGCTAAAGTGTTGTGCATTAACAAGATTTTACAATAAATTTGTAAGCACATTGGATGTGTGTGTTTATATTGGATGCAGAAGTTTCCAGTTTTGTTGCGAATCGCGTGATTCACATTAGTGCTACACCAAACCTCCATTTGCTATGGTTTTTCTGTTAAATTGCTACACCATAACTTGAAAACCCCTTGACAGGTATGAAAGAGGCAACACAAACATTAAAAGTATATTTACAAGTAATCTATAAAATCGAGGGAGGGAGTTGGAGGAGGAGAGCAGCTAAGGAGTGAGGGGGCTGCAGGCATGCTGTGTGACGGAGGTGGTCTGAATCAGAAAAGAAAGAATGATGGTTGTGATGGGAGGCTATGCGAAGAGAGAGAGGAAGAGAGTTCCAAGCTGAAGAACCAAGCATTGAGAAAGATCGACAGCCTGCAGAGGAGAGTTTGTAGCAAGGTATTTGTAGCATGAGAACGTCAGAGGATGAACTAAGATTTCTAGATGGCTTGTAGAAGTGAACGTTCTGGGTGAGGTAGCAACCTCCTTTTTGCAGATGATATTGATGGATTGGCTGGGGAGGAACAAGAACTTGAACAGCTGGTACAGAGGCTTGCCACCTCCAGAGCCTTTGGAATGGAAATAAGTGCAGAGAAGACCAAAATGATGACCAACAACGTCAGTGGCATCAACACAGACATCAAAGTCCAAGGCCAATCCCTCAACACAGTGCATAGCTTCAAATATTTATGAGCCATTGTATCAGACAATGGATCCTGACAGGAAGTCATTTCCAGGATCGCACTAACCACTGCTGCACTGACAGGTTTGAAACCCATTTGGAAAAACAAGACCATCAGCCTACACTCCAAGGTAAAGGCTGCTTCGCTCCCTTGTTGTCTCCGTCTCATTATACGCTTGTGAAACATGGACCCTCGCAGCAGACCTACTATGAAGAATACAAAGCATGGAGATGAGGTGCTACAGAAGACTTCTTGGCATTTCCTAAACCCAGCACATTACCAATGATGGAAGTCTGACAGACCAACAAACAAGCCATTGGACAACACCATGACATGCTCACAGTGGTGAAAAAAACAAACTCCGATGATATGGCCAAGTCACCAGAGTATCAGGCCTTGCAAAGACCATCCTACAATGCACGGTGCAATGAGGCAGAAGAAGAGGGAGACAGAGGACAACATTCGAGAATGGACTGGCTTTACACTTAGCAAAGCCATGATGGTTGCTGAGGACAGAAAAAGATGGAGTATGCTGGTTTAACGATCATCTGTGGTGCCCCAACAACTTTCGAGTTACAGGATAGGATATGATAGGATGAGCCTTAGAGGTCATTTCGAGGTCACTGTTGTTTTTGACATAATAGAACTTCTGCTGTTCTTTCTTTGATCATACATGCGTGTTCATGTGCAGTTAAGGCCATCTCTATATTACTTTGTGTTTTAATGCAAAGGTTTAGTTTTCGTTTTATAAAACTTATTCCATTTTGGGCAATCATTTTTATGTAGAATCTTGCGAATAAGTTCCCTAAATGCCATTTGATTCATGTGGGCTTTGCCCTTCTAGGCACTTTAATAATTTATATTAATTTTGCTGTTTCAATTTGGACCTTGTATACCGAGCAATGTTACAAACTGAATTGTTTCCATAACGTTATGTGACATCTAGTTTATGCTGAAACCTAAGCCCTTTTTGTTAATTCAGACTCTGAGCAACCTGGCACTAGACAAAGGACAGCTTGAAAGCATCGCTGTCATCTGCAGATCTCCATCAGCGGTGGTTCAGTTGCTAGACTCTGGCCTTCCCACTGTCCTGTCTCAGGCCTTAGCTGAATACTGCAGCAGGCAAATCGCATTGATTTTAGAAAGGAACATTGTCAATGATGTCGAAAGACAGCAACAACAAAAAGAATCTCAACAAGCAATTCCAGACAACGGTCCTAGAAGAGAGGAGTGGCAAGAACCTGGTAAGTCGTAAATAAATAATAATAATACAGTGGAACCTCTGGTATCCGTCTCTCTTGTATACGACTCCCTCGGTTATGTGACCTAAAAACTTCTGACAGATTCACTTCCAATAATAAATGACCTCTGGTATGCGACAACCTCGTTTATGTGATCAGCGACTGTGTCTTAAGCCCTTTATACGACCGTCTTAGGCAATTTAAAAGAGATATCAGTTAATTTATTGACTGGATCTTTTGTTTTTTCTCTCATGTTAGTGCACAGGCTCTGCCTGCTGTTGTCTTCTATTTCCGGTTCGCATGTAAGGGAAATTACTCGCGCAAGTAAGGGACATTACTCGCATACACTGGCTTATCAAAATGGAGTCGCACAAGAGGCAAGGCAGAGCGAATGAAAGGAAAGGGGGAGAGTTGTTTGTTGCTAGAAGTTTAGACGTTGGGAAGACCCAAATTCAGCTTATCATAAAGGATAAACAATTATGATTACATACCCCTTTCTTCCCATACATCCCCCCCCCCCCCCCCCCCCCCCCCCCCCCCCCCCTGCCACTCCCCCTATTTTCGATATAAGACCACGTCTATTATGAGACCGTTTTTTCTCAGATTTTGGACGGTCTTATACCGAAGGTTCCACTGTAATAATAAAAATTTTATTAACCCCCCAATTTTTTTTAATTTATTTATGGTAATTAAAATTTTGTGGTAAACCTTTCACACTTTTTGAATATACATTTTGCAAAAAAATAACAATATAAAAACAGAAATCCTTATAAAAATAACATAAAATCTTTATTATCCTCCTAAATAAACATCCATAGCACAAAAAAATCTTGTACGATATACACACGAAGAAGGTGAAAATTATTGCACAGTACAAATGCAACGCGTGGTCTAAAAACAAGGGGGTGCACAAACAATAAGTCTTATGCAGTCATTCAAAAAGTTACATATCTTTTTTACAAGTGAACAATTTCTTTCAGTAAATAAACTGTTTTAATTTATGTCTCATTTCTTCCTCTTTTAGAAGGTGATAGGAATGGTCTGACAGCAGAGCTAGTGTCATCCATCCTTTCGTTCTTTGCTGAGCTGTGCTGCGAGGCCAGGATCAAGGACTGGCTGGGTAGTGCTGAGGGCAATGTCTTCTGGCCAGCACTTCTTACTATGCTCTGCAACACCTCTACTCAACAGCCCCCTACCATACCTGCTGTGCCACACAGGCACAAGGTCTTTTTAAAAATTATTTCCAGACTTATCTGGAAATACTTTAAAATAGTCAAAAATCACAGCAAGCAAAATTGTTGGTCTGCTGAAACCATATTTCAAGAACCACTGAAAAGATTGTAACCAAACTTTCTAGGGATAGTACCTAGGTTAGTGACCTGCTTCCCATGCCATAATATTTGCTCTATAGCAAAGGTCAAGGTCATGGGAGTTATTTTGTTGCTAAACATGTTTTGCTCAATATTTCCAAAACGGCTAAAGCAAATTTGTTGAGGTTTGTTACATAGGTTTATCAAATTATGAGCCATCCTTCAGCAGCAGTCCGAATGTCAGTCAGTCGGTTGGTCTATTGCTCCGAATTTCATATTTATACTTTTTTAAAGGTCAAGATAATTGGACTTCACTATTTTGTAAACACATTTTACCAAAAAAGTGGCTGATCCTATATGAAGAGTCTTTTGCTTGCAGATAGTTCAGATAGTAGCCTATCAATCCATGTTTTCCTTTTGCTTTGTTAGGATAAAGCAGAGTCATAACACCGCCAAGAAAATGAATACTTTTGGAAATTCTTATTTGTCAACTGTTTCAGTGAGTGAAATACGTTTGAGTGGCTTTATTGTTGGTTTCGTTTAGTGCGTGTGTGTGAATATATATGCATGTTATACTTTTTGTGTTTGCATGGGCATGTATGCGTATGTGAGCCAGGTTATGTGTTGTTTTGACATTTTTGACTACAGTGAGAACAGCGGTTTTAAAAAAAAAGTTGTGAACAGTTCTTGCTTACTCAGTTTATTACAGTGGTTGAAAAGTTTAACTTGAACACTGCTGTTCATTTGTATTTCAACAAAAACTTGGTGCTTTAACCTTTTAGCACACTGCAGGTGGACTAATTAGACAGCACTGGGTGTTCATATTCAGAGCCATGGAATGTTGCTATGATACTGCCAAAAATGACTTTGAATATCCGGAACAAAGCAGCGTTACTTCTGGAGCTATTTCTTATGTTGTACTTGGGTGTTGTGCTTTTTTGACTTGCATCCAAAGTCGATGTATTCACCTGAAGAAAACAAAATCCAGATTTTTGGAAATCTGTTCAAGATGAGAGTCCTAAATAGTTTTTAAATGATTTTTTAATTTGTCCATCCATCCGTCTGTCCGCCATCCATCTTCCATCTGTACAAAACCTGCAAGTGGCTTAATATCTCGGAACCTATTTCAACTATCACAACCAAACTTGTTGTATATTCATTAGACCTCGAAAATGATCAGTGAATGAGGTACTTCACATCAACAGATGTTAAACAAATAAATGAGAATATTTTTCACAAAATTTCATTTTCGACTATGTGAGTCTATGTATTTGCGCATGGGGGTGGGAATGGATGAAAAAAGAAGTGTGTGATGAACAGCTATGGCAATATTTGAGGAAAGTCTCAAGAGATGGAACAGCCTATTGTACAGTGTGCCAGTCAAAAATCAAATGCAGGCCCCGTGGTTGTGTGTCTTCAGAAGAGCATACCAAGAGCACTATACAACTACAAGCTTAGGTTTTATTGGTGAATAGTGACTGTCAGCTGAGCATCAGTGTCTGTTTATACCAAGATTTGTATTTGGACTTTGTTGGCAAATAATAACTGTAAGCTATGCGGCGCGTTGATAAAGCTTTGTGTAAACAAGCTAATCTTTCCTTCATTGTGTTTTTGCTCATCAAAAATGCACAATTAAAATGCAACAATTCATATTCGACATAGGAGCAGACCTGCTTACCTGTCCGTATTTCGCCGTATTGTCCCGATATTTTGACCTCGAGTACGCTGTTACGATCTCTTTTTAAAAAATACGAAAATCGACCAAAAAATTATATTTTTTTTTTTTTTAACAAATTTTGGTAAAAAGTACACTTAACCGGAAGCGGAAGCTAAACAAACTGCGCCAGAAAACTATAACTCATTGGATAGCATTGTGTTTTTCAAGTGTATACTCTGCAAATATTTAATTGTCATGGAGAAAAGAATTCATGAAACAACAGATGATGATTCAGATGTTGAGGTGGCGAGTTCATCCAAGCGTGTTTGTGTGAAACGAAAACAGACAATTCTGGTTTCTTATTTTAAAAAATTGGCCTTGTTTGGTAGCTGATGAAGACCTGCTGGTTGGTGATCAGGCAAGGAAAATGTTTGACATTCCCAAAGACTACAACCTAAAATCTGAACGTATTGCAAAGTTCTATGCTTCAGTGCGTGCATACTTTGAGGAAACTTGCAGCTATCTTCTCCTGAAACTGCCCCTCACTGACCCTTTGCTCCAGCACTGCAGAATCATATGTCCTTCAGTTCAGTTGACTGCATCTTCCCAAGATCTATGCTTTTTTGTGAAGCAATTCCCTGCACTCTTTCCACCAAATACAACATCTGAACAAATCAGGAGCAATTCTCCGAATATCAGTCAACTGATGTCAAGGGATTGGTGGGTCCAGCTATGCAGGTGGACGAATTTTGGGTGCAGGTCAGCAAAAACACCCTTAGCTTTTGCAACTGTGCCAGTTCATGCTGGGACTCTGCAGCATCCCACACAACAGTGCTGCTTGTGAGAGGGTGTTTAGTTGCGTACGTAAAACGTCCACTGACAGTAGGTCCAGTATGGGCAAAGATGCTGTTGACTCACTGATGGTAGGTATGTTCAGACCTGAAAGCTCTTTCACAAAAAAAAGAACTGCAGCAACTGAAAAGTGCATACATGCATGTTTTTGTTTTTGTTTTTTAAAATACAAGTAGATCATTATCACATATTATGTTGATGTGGTGGCCTAACACTTTTGCATTGTTTTTCAATTCCTATCCTATCCTATCCTGTCCCGTAACCCGAAGGTCGAAGGGGCACCACAGATGATCGTTTAACCAGCATACTCCATCTTTCTTTGTCCTCAGCAGCCCTGATGGCTTCGCTCAGTGTCAAACCAGTCCATTCTCGAATGTTGTCCTCCCACCTCTTTTTCGGTCTCCCTCTTCTTCTACCTCCTTGCACTGTGCCTTGCAGAATAGTCTTTGCAAGGCCTGATGATCTGGTGACGTGACCATACCATCGGAGTTTCCGTTTCTTCACCACTGTTAGCAGGTCATCGTGTTGTCCAATGGCTTGTGTGATGGTCTGTCGGACTTCGTCGTTGGTGATGTGTTGGGTATAGGAAATGCCCAGAAGTCTTCTGTAGCACCTCATCTCCATGCTTTGTATTCTTCGTTGGTGATCTGCTGTGAGGGTCCATGCTTCGCAAGCATATAGGAAGATGGAGATGACAAGGGAGCGCAGCAGTCTTACTTTGGAATGTAGACTGATGGTCCTGTCTTTCCAAATGGGCTTCAACCTTGTCAGGGCAGCAGTTGTTTGTGCGATCCTGGAGAGGACTTCCTGTCGGGACCCATTGTCTGATACAATGGCTCCTAAATATTTGAAGCTATGCACTGTGTTGAGGGATTGGCCTTGGACTTTGATGTCCGTATTGATGCCATTGGTGTTGTTGGTCATCATTTTGGTCTTCTCTGCACTTATTTCCATTCCATAGGCTCTGGAGGTGGTGTCAAGCCTCTGTACCAGCTGTTCAAGTTCTTGTTCCTCTCCAGCCAATCCATCAATGTCATCTGCAAAACGAAGATTGGAGATTGCTCTACCCCCTATGCTGACTGTGCCTTCAAGGTCTGCAAGAGCATCTGACATGATGCGCTCTAGGAAGATGTTGAAGAGTGTTGGAGAGAGTAGGCATCCTTGACGCACACCGATTGTTGTTCTGAACCAGTTCCCGATGGCGCTGTTGTGGAGGACTGCACTGGTAGCCTTGTCATACAGGCTTTTGATGACTTCAATAATTTTAGGGCTGATGTTGTACACTTTCATTGTTGCCCATAGAGCTGCATGCCAGGCTCGGTCAAACGCCTTCTTGAAGTCTATGAACACATTGTTTTTCAATTAAGCACCCTAATTTTTAAACAATAAATTTATTGAACAGTGTACCGTTTGATTTATTTTACGTGTGTAATAATATATGAAAATTGAGCTAAGAGCAAATTAAGATTAATAATGACAATAAGTTTACACAGTTCTATATTTTTATTTATTTATTATCATTATTTTGGTTCACGTAAAATAACAACAGTTTATATAAATACCGAAAGTCAAAATCTGGTCATGATTTCCAAAATCTGGTTTTGAAGTGCCTGGAGTACTGACAAAAAAATTGTGAGGTAAGCAGGTCTGTAGGAGGGGTGGAGGAAGGAAGGGTGGGGGGGCATTATTCACATGCACCATCTACCAACGCCTAGGCGTCCTCTGGTCCCTGCCAAATTTCTTCTTTTTTAACTCCAGATCATTACAAACCCTGTATTTATAGCAAAATTCTCGGCTTCGTCATTGATGATGTGCTGGGTATAGGAAATGCACAGAAGTCTTCTGTAGCACCTCATCTTCATGCTTCGTTGTATTTCTGCTGTGAGGGTCCATGTTTCACAATTGTATAGGAAGATGGAGATGACAAGGGAGCACAGCAATCTTACCTTGGAGTGTAGTCTGATGGTACCGTTTTTCCAAATGGGCTTCAACCTTGTCCGGGCAGCAGTTGTTAGTGAGATCCTGGACAGGATTTTGTCAGGACCCATTGTCTGATACTTATCCTACCCTATCATATCCCATAACTCGAAGGTCGTTGGGGCACCACAGATGGTCATTTAACCTGCGTACTCCATCTTTCTCTGTCCTCAGCAACCCTCATGTGTGCTCAGTGTCAAGCCAGTCCTTACTCGAATGTTGTCCTCCTACCTCTTTTTTTGTCTTCCTCTTCTTCTGCCTTCTTGCACCATATTGTCTGATACAATGGCTCCTAAATATTTTAAGCTATGCACTATGTTGAGGGATTGGCCTAGGACTTTGATGTCTGTGTTGATGCCATTGGTGTTGTTGGTCATTATTTTGGTCTTCTCTGCGCTTATTTCCATTTCAAAGGCTTCGAAGGTGGTGTCATGCCTCTGTACCAGATGTTCAAGTTCTTATTACTCTCCAGCTAATCCATCAATGTCATCTGCAAAACAATGCCTTGGTGATCTGCAAAGGCATCTGTAAAGGCTGTATGTGACATTGTAGGATAAAAAGATGTAAGAGATATAAAATGGTTTAAAACATAATGTGCAAAATAAATGTTATCCTGTTGAATGTAATATCTATTCGTTCTTCATTACTCATTGCATGAAATGTAAAATTACACAAAATACTAATTTTCATGCAGTCTTTACATAAAAGAGCCTAATTGGAGTAGGCATTTCTAGATAGATGACAATGAGACACACATACACGTATGCTAATTCGGTCAAACTCACTCCAAGGTCAAGGTCACTGGAGCTGTCCAAAGTCTGTATAGGTACTTTAAAGTGACCTTGACCCAAGTCCAAACTTGTATTTAGAGATAATAGATCATTCTCTCATATGTGTTTAGTTTTTGTTTTGATCTTTAAAAAAAAAAAAAAAAAAGGTCATCATGCAGTGGAATGGCTCTATATTTAACACATAGTATGCAACAACATTGGGTTATTTGATCATACATGAGAATGAGAGGTCACATGAAGGTTAAGGTCATCCCAAGGTCACTGATTTTGTTCTCTCTGCAAAATACAATTTTTGTGGTAATTTATTTGATCATACAAGTGTGCATTTGGAGCTGAACTTCAAGATCATCTCAAGGTCAAGAGCATTGAAAGATCAAAGTTGGTATTACTTTGCATTTTAATGCCACCCTTTCTTTTTTTTATGGGCACTCATTTTTAAATTAATTTGTTCCATAAGAAGCATGAGAGTCGTATAGACTTTGCCACTCTAATCTTTTTTATTTATTTATTTTTTTTGTACAATAACGTTTTTTTACAGCCTTATACATGGTTCCATTATATTCTATATTCATTTCTTTATTTCCTTTCCAAAAATCACGATGACGCATCAGCTAATAAAAAAATTATATTTTTTTTTTAATGGATAGGATAGTGTCGGTTGGCACCCATAAAAAGAATTCAATGACAATTTAAAAAAAAAAAAAAAAATATGCGGTGTGCTAAAGGTTAACCTACTAGGTGATATGGTGTACTTCATATTCTTGGATTATTAGTAATCAATCATTGAGAATTTACATTTTGCGAACGAGATGTATACATTTTTGTGTAACTGGTTCATGTCGTATTTGCAGGTAATAAGCATAGAAGAACGCAACAAGATCGAGTCAGCAGCTGTCCAGTTCTTCAATCAAGTCATAGCCTGCCACTCTGTCAACCAACATCTCTTTGCCAAGGTGTTATGTGATGTTATCAGAGAGCAGGGCTCACAGAAATCAGGTTTGTGAATTGTAAAGAACGTTCTTTTCTTTCTTACGTTAATGTTCATCATGTCAACTCCTGTGGAGAGTTTCGAACAATTGTTTCTATTTTCCATTAGTATCTGCAGACCTGCCTACCCTTCTGTAATCTTCCGTAATGTTACGGAATTTTACCCTCTAGTACGGGAGTACGAAATTTTATGCAAAATTACGGAAAAAACAATTGAAAAACTACGCAATTTTTAGAGCCGTGTAAACTTGTTAACTCATTGAAGTCGCAGAGTGCCAGACTCGGCATCATTCCAGAGTCGCAGGATATTAGGCTATTTTTACAAAATCACACCAAATGTGCTAGACAACATAGAAACATAAAATAAATTGCAAATGAAAGCTTAAAGTATGTTTCTATAATTTCACTTACCACCAATCTGCTATAATCCTTCAGAAAAAAATTATTTTGCACCAAAAACACATCACCTTTGCAAAAAAAGCACAATACCTATATGTTGCACCCATTTTTTATATGAAAATATTTGATTCTCTTGTTTTTATGTAGAAATGAATTTTACACACAAATAATCATGAAAGCACAATCTGAAGAGGCATTTGTCACATAACTAAAACACAATTTTCCCAACAATCGGCGTTCAAAACGGGAAGCCATTTTGTAAACAATGCGTTGCTAGCTTCATTAAAATTGCAAAATCTCAAGAGAAACTTTGTCAAAAATATGGTCAAAGGGAAGCAATCTACTCTAAAAAGACTTTTTTCAAGTATGGGTATTGCTTAGTTCCCTTGGTACTCATTTTCTGTTATAAAAAATTGTGAACACGCGACGTACACATAGCGGCGGCACACTCCTGTGTGGCACCGCTAGTGCCGTAGCACCGTTTGCGGCACGACTTCAATGAGTTAAATTGTTGTCAGAGTAACCGCCCTTGCATGAGAGCAAATGTTTCAAGAGTTGTGATTGGACGTCGTGAACCAATGAACATGCTCGATCGTTACGAGCTTAAATTGTCGTGCCGATCTTGAGTGAAAATGGCGAGTGGAGAAAGTTCTAATCGGGCTAAAGTTGCATGTTTACATGAGACAGACTACGAATCAGAAGAGTCTGAGTGTGTAGAGATTGCTCAAGTGCAGAAGAAGAAGAAAAAGCTGCAGTTCAAGTATTTCGTTCGGATTACACGCGGACTTGGCCTTGTCTTGTGGCTTCAAAAAACATGGCCCAGAATTATAGTTTATACGTGTACAGTTCTGTGTGCGATTCTGACTTCTCAGTTGGGCATGGAGGAGCAAACGTCTGTAAGCGGCTGGTCCTCAAATCTCGCCATGAAGACACCAGATATGTCAGGCCAGAAGAGCTGGACCATCTCAAATGTGCCTAAAGGCAGCTGGCACAATATAAGGACCACTTAAAATTTGTACAGGGTACAGTCTTTTCAGTGTGGTCGATTTCAACTGTAATTAAATTAACCTCACAATGTGCTATTGTTATTGGTAAACGTATTCACAGTTACAAGTCCTTATTTTGACAGCTGATGAAACTAAAAAATTTTTTTTTTAAAAGGCATACTTTGAATTCATAATTTATTTGTAGTGCCTATTCCTGTGAATTACACATCTTTATCATGAAAATGGCATTTGAGTCAATCACCTGTAATGTAAATAAAACTCTGTGGGACAGTTATCCTTCATCACAACCGGGTCAGTGATGTGCAGGTTTATCTTTTGTTGCATGCCATGGTCTCTCATGATACTAAGTAATCATTTTTAAAAATCTGTTTGATATTGTTTCCTTCTTTTTGCTATCCTTTTAAAAAACTGTTTTTTTGTGCTTTTAAGTAGTAAACGTGCCGTGAATTTATTCATACCTTGGTTATTCAGAAACACCGCGTTTACTCATGTCTGTAGAATTACTGAAGGAAAATGCAAAATTACTGAAATTCACAGGGAAAAATACTGATCAGTAATGCGTAAGGTAGGCAGGTCTGGTATCTGTCATCTTGAGATATTCATATATTGGGGAGGAAGCTGAGAAATTAAATTTAAATAATAAAACTTATTTTAAAGAACAGGAATGAGAAAGTTAGACGTGCCTACCTGTACAATTTGTTTCATGTATTTCAAAAGGGTACCCTAACCTTTACCACCCTGCATTTTATTGTACAGTTCTTTACCCTGTACCTGCATTATTTTTATACACTACTACGTATTTTAAAAGCTTATAACCTTTTTATTTGTTGATGTATCATCTTGATATTTGGAAGCGAAATGAATGTAGAATGTGATAAAACCATGCAAAAGGCTGTAAAAAATATTTTTGTACCTTTAAAAAAAAAAAAAACACGATGGAAACAATATGACAGACTGGCTGAACTCAATTACACTTGGAGTACAGTCTACTTTTATTTCAGTGACAAAAAACTTCCATCAATTCATATAACTGAAACAACTGTGCCTTTCAAATGTTATCAATATGATTTGGTTTGATAAATCCTCAAAATCAATCAGCCACTACTGCTATGACCATCCGGTACTTGTCCAATGTTTTCACTGCTTTAAACGCTCGAAACACTACTAATATCGACAACCTTGTATTCTGACCTATCAGATAAGATACACCCCTCTTAGCTTTCACTTTGAGTAAATCAAAGCTGTGAAATGACTCATAATCAGGGTCTGAATTTATTATTTATAACAGTTCGTGAAAGCGGGCTTTATCGTCAGAATCCACCATTTTGAGACCTAACAGTATCCTTTTTATTGAAAGCACAGCACTAGAAATAGCTCCGATATTCAGTCATTTCCAGTTATAAAAATATCAACAGTGCATGTGTCTGGCGACTTGTGGTGACAGACTATAGTAAACAGACAAAGCTTTGCCGTGGCGACGACAGGGTGCTAAAGGCTAAATACTAAAATACCGTTTCAGTAATGTAAAATCTAAATAGAGCATCCATTTGAAAAGGAAAAAAAAAAATTAAACGAAGATTTCCAATGATGGAAAGATCTTTATTAGTACAAGTGCACCTGGTATAGCCACCAAGGGGTAAGGGATTTGCTCATGTGCTGTATTATCGAAGTCTTTCACTTTCTATTAGAAATCATGGCATCCATTCCAAAGAAGCGAAAACAAAAGTTGTTAATGAACAACAAAGTGGACTTTCCGTGGAATCCATGGAGTTGAACAGATCCATCTACATCATTCTACGGTGTGCTTTGCTGAGATTAATATCTTTCATGGCGTAACGCAGCTCGGTGGGCAGCAATGAGCTCCAACATCAGCTCCAACATCAGCTCCAACATTATTGAAGTCATCAAAAGCCTGTTTGACAAGACTAACAGTGCAGTCCTCCATGACGGTGCCATCGGGAACTGGTTCAGAACAACAATCGGCGTGCATCAAGGATGCTTTCTCTCCAACATCCTTCAACATCTTCCTAGAGCGCATCATGTCAAATGCGCTTGCAGATCACGAAGGCACAGTCAGAATAGGGGATAGAGCAATCTCCAACCTACGCTTTGCGGATTACATTGATGGAGAGAAACAAGAACTTGAACAGCTGGTGCAGACACCACCTGCAGAACCTTTGGAATGGAAATAAGCGCAGAGAAGACCAAAATGATGACAAACAACACCAGGGGCATCAACACGGACATCAAAGTCCAAGGCCAATCTGTCAACACGGTGCACAGCTTCAAATATTTAGGAGCAATTGTATCAGACAATAGGTCTTGAAAGGAAGTCCTCTCCAGAATTGCACAAACTGCTGCCCTGACTAGGTTGAAGCCCATTTGGAAAGACAGGACCATCTGTCTACACTCCAAGGTAAGGCTGCTGCGCTTCCTTGTCCACTTCATCTTCCTATACTCTTGTGAAACATGGACCCTCACAGCAGACCTACAACAAAGAATACAAAGCATGGAGATGAGGTGCTAGAGAAGACTTCTGGGCATTTCCTATACCCAACACATCACCAACGACGAAGTCCAACAGACAATCACACAAGCCATTGGACAACACAATGACTTGCTAACAGTGGTGAAGAAACGGAAACTCCAGTGATATGACCATGTCACCAGAACTTCAAGCCCTGCAAAGACCATCCTGCAAGGCACGGTTCATGGAGGCAGAAGAAGAGGGAGACAGAAAAAGAGGTGTGAAGACAACCCTTTCGAGAATGGACTGGCTTGACACTGAGCAATGCCATGAGTTAGGTACAGGCAGGTCAAAATTAAATTTTAGGGGAAGTGAATTAAAATGATAAAATTATGAAAGAGGGCAAAAATACAAACACAAAAAACAAAAAAATTCTTTCTATCTCTACTAGAACCAGAGATACAGACCTTTAAATATGGTACATATTCAGCCGTTTTTGGCCGTTTTTGTCAAATTTCATGACAAGCTGATTTTGAGAAGCTGTAAGACGCCACCATTTCCATAAAACATGTTCAAATTAATACAATTTGTTGCATTGTTTATGTACATTAACCCTTTTTTTTTTTTGGGAGGCCATCAAATCCATAAGTCTGACCACTGGATGACCTAAAGTTGCAGTTTCTGCAAATTTCAGCTGGCGGCAGTAAGAGCATTTATGTCTTAAACTTTACATAGCTGTAGAACATAACATTATTGTTCAATTTTCAAAATTCGAAGTATTCTGTGTGTGTTTTGTAGAGACTTTTAAAATGAAATGCAGCATAATAAAATTCGTATATAATATATATATATATATATATATATATATATATATATATATATATATATATATATATATATATATATATATATATATATATTAGGAAATAACATTTGCCCACCCCCCTCTCCCTTCCCCTCCATACACACACACAATTTGCAAATGACACATTTTCAACCTTTACTGGTTTATTCAGCAAGTTTTACTTTAGGCAACAAAGTACAGGAGCTTCTTTGCATTAGTTTATAGCGCCTAGATCCGTAGGGTATGCGCCTTACAAATGCTATTATTATTATTATTATTATTATTATTATTATTATTATTATTATTATTATTATTGGCAGTTTTGAAGATCGTATTATTCCAAGGTTCGTAACCTCCTTGAACCTCCTTGAATTTTCCATGTCTTGTTCAAGGGCCCTTGAATCTCCTTAAAAATAGCCAAATTGCCTCAGCTCCTTTAAAACTCCTTGAAATTTCAACCAGTGTATCTATCCATTGCTTGACCTATAGATTTTATTGTCAAATTTTCTATTTAAAAAAAAAGCCATTGAAAATTAAAAATTAATAAAACAAAAATTATAATAATATTAGGTACTCCAAACATTTTTTAAGAACATTGACTATTAAAAAGAAAATGCATTTAAATGAAAGGAAATGTCATGCTGATTCCAATGGTGTATTTGCTTTTTCTGTATGTGCATTAGTTTTCGAGCTATGAATTTTTGTTTATTTATTTAACGTTTGTTTTTTTCCCCCAAACTTGAAATTGCATATTTTGACATTTTCTGACCACTGCCAGACATTAAATATGAAAGTGAATGGTCACTAAATCATTTTTCTAGAGCTTCTATATTCCATACAACAAAAATAATTTATGTTTAGTCCATGAAGAAACATAATTATTCTTCAAGCACACCTTTAAAATCATGAAAAATGCAAAAAATTGTATAACAAATGCGATGAAACGACAACGCTAAATTTGTAAAACGCCAATATTTCCCAACTCTGCTTCTAATTGACCTACAGAAAAGTATAATATACCAATGGAATCAGAAGGCTGAGAGAAATTTAATTAAATACCTTGTAAATGCTTTTCACAGCTTAGAAAACATTTTAAATTTGCTTTACTTTTGTAACAATTGCATGTACGCTGCACTAATATCATCCACATCACGAACACCCCATATTCTTAAGTCATTTGTCACTGGCAGGCACTCAAAATCCCATCTAAACACAAAATGGGAGCTGACATCAAAATCTATGTACTCTTTTTTTGGGCCAACGAAACAAGTCTTAAATGCGATGAAACGACAATGCTGAATTTGTAAAACGCCAATATTTCACAACTCGGCTTCTAATTGACCTAAAGAAAAGTATAATATACTGATGGAATCAGCAGGCTGAGAGAAATTTAATTAAATACCATGTAAATGCTCTTCACAGCATAGAAAACATTTTTAAATCACTTTACTTTTTTAACAATTGCATGTACGCTGCACTAATGTCATCCACATCACGAACACGCCATAGTCTAAAGTCATTTGTCACTGGCAGGCACTCAAAATCCCATCTAAACACAAAATGGAAGCTAACATCAAAATCTATGTCTTCTTTTTTTGGCCAACGAAACAAGTCTTCTTCTGAGAGAGCGACCAGCTGGAGGAGTAGTCGATTCGTACACAAGTCTGATGGGGGCGTGGTGGAGCATCTCGCTTGGTTGGCAGGAAACTCAGTTTCAGTTTGTTGTATGTTTTATCAGCTCAACAAAAAAAAAAAAAAAAAAAAGACAGCATTGCATTAATATGACACAGGAGGCAAAATATAAAACAAAAAGAAAGAAAAAGAAAGAAAACTTCAAGAAAAAAAAGCAGTGGGGTGGTGAGTGAATAGAGGAAAGGGCAAATCAAAATAGTATGACAAGAACTATGGATCTCAATATAATAATTATAATAATAATAAATCTTTACAATGGCAACCATAAACATTAAAACTATACTGTATACAACATAGTTTTTCATATCAAACAACTGTTAAACTTAAATTTAAATAACATACAAATGAACAATGGCATAAAAGTAAAGATAAAACCAAAGTAAAATGTAATCACTATTGCTTTTTTTTTATTATCGCATATATCATTAAAATTAATGTACACAAAAAAAAATATCCTCAATCCTGGCTAAGTAAAAGTACTAAAACTAAAAGATAAGTTAAAATTATATTTGGCTGCAATTTAATTTATGTTTAAAAACATTGGGTCTTGAAGTAATTGGGAGAGATTTGGATGCTTGCAGAACAGCTCAAATAAAAAATCAATAACAAAAATAGCTTCAACACAAATTGCCCTAAAACATATAGGCCTAACCACTGCCACAAGTTTCTAGCTCACTAGCTGTAAATGAAAACGAAAGTAAACAGTGCTGAAGTCACGTGACTTAGCAAGATCGTTTTTTCTTAAGTCCCTGTGCATATTTTACCCCAATGGAATATATGCTAAGAATCTTTAATATATGCAGATAAAATTTGTTACCATTTAAATCTGGTGGAAAAGGTGTATCTTAATTTATTTCACATATTTTTTACCATACCATTCAACCTACATCGATTCTCGATTGTCAACTTCCGGTCTTCAAATAATTGCTAAACAATTGGCCTATCATTTGAAAAAATATATTTATCAACAATACAAATGTTATTAACAAGTATTTAAAGGCTAAACTTACCAACAAGTGCCTTTAGATTGACTTGTGACGACTTGCAAGAAGATACACTGACGATCGAATGAAGCGGTTCAGTCTCCTTGTTTACATCGTACTCCGCCATTACCGACGCACATTGGTAGCTGTCGCGCTCAACACCACTCTCCATTTCTAAATAATCTCAGCTAGTGTGAACTCAAAAAATCCTAAACTGATTACATATTAATGTAGAAAAAAGATTTGCCTTTCCAACGAGCTACTTTTTAAACAGATCGATTCAGTAGAAGCTATCTAAAAAAAAGCAACAAAAAGTTCCACAAGAGATCACAAAATGAATTTCCCACTGAATTAAAAAAAAAAATTGCACCGGAAGAAAGCCAAAATAGTACAGATTCTTTCATTGGTCGATTTTTTTGTTGGAGACTAATTCCTTAACTGAGATTTCATTTTGTATGGAGGTGGGGTTGAAAGCGCCCTGTGAAGATGGCGTCTGACACAACCGAGGCAGTGCATCGCAAAACACGTTTCGTACTTTGAAACTTGGATATCTTTCACTCAAAGAAACAAACGCATAAAAGATAAAAGGCTCAGGCATTTATTTGGTACTAGTGGTTTTTGTACCCTGGCAAGCCAGGGTACACATGATGCTGTTTAAAATGTAGACAGAGAGAACTTTTGTCTGCGAGTTTCATTTGGACGATGATACCTCCCCATATCCCCCTTGATACCTCACCATACCCCCTCCCCCCCCCCCCCCCCCCCTGATATCTCCCCGTTCCCCCTCCCATGATGCCTCATACCCCCTTGATACCTCCCCGAACCCACTTAATTGATACCTCCCCATACCCCCTTGATACCTTCCATACCCCCTTGGTTCCTAACTGTACCCTCCTTGATACTTCCCCGTTGATCGTTTCGCAGGTATGGATGAAAGGAATCGACCATCACCAAACCCCCCTTATGTATACCCGTATCCCCGTTATGCCTACCTATGCCCCTTTAAACCTACCCGTAGTCCCCTTTTACCTACACGTACCACCCCATCCCGATCGTTGGTAGTAATAATAATAATAATAATAATAATAATAATAATAATAATGATAATAATATTGAATATAGAATAATACAAATAGAAATATAAAAAAAACACCAAGGTTTTAAAATAAAATTTGATATAAGATATTATAATTGTTATAATAATAATAATAATAATTATTATTATTATTATTATTATTATTAGTTTATAAATAATAATAATAATAATAATAATAATAATAATAATAATAATAATAAAGGATATAGAATAATACAAATAGAAATAATAAAAAAAACACCAAGGTTTTAAAAGAAAATTTGATATAAGATATAATAAAATAATAATTTTTTTATTATTATTATTAGTTTATAAATAATAATAATAATAATAATAATAATAATAATAATAAATTAAAGGTAAAAAGCCTAAATTAAAAAGAAAAATATCCATATTGTAGTGTAAAAAAACAAAAAAAACCGCGTGAGGTTTGAACTTTGGTCGACCTGGACGGTAGGCGAATGTTTTATGCAGTAAGCTACCAAGGCTTCCTAAAAAGATCATCAATTTTTTTGGTCTATATGGAAAAACATGCTGAAACCTCAATTTGATTTTTAATGGAAGCGCGCGGAATGAGGCTATTGCAGTTTGTGGACATTTTGTTTATTTATTTATCTCAGAAACGGTTAAACATTCGGTAAGGAAATGTCGGCTATAACGATTTCGCTGGTTTTGAGCACACAGCAGGCCGATCCGTAGCCCCGAGCACCTGCCCAGATCAGCGTCCATACCGGACAAACTTTATAGTAGAGGCGAAGAAGGACTTCCGGCTAAGCAATTTATATATATAGATGTTTTTATTCAACATCAGGCAAAACAATCAAGAGAACAACTGCAGTGAAAGTGACCCTTTTGGCCCATAGGGCGAACACAGTAATGGCGACATTTGGAGTACCTAATAATATTATTTGTGTTGTTCGACTATCGTAACTTTTGTCGTCTGCTAATGATAAGGGAAGTAACCTCCACTGGAAATTGTTCATTTCCTTGCTGTCGCGCATGCGCAGTTCTCGGTACATATTCTTCGTTCTTCCGCTCGGTGTACACTAATTGTGAACTAATGTGAACTAATTGTTATAAGGGAATGTATGTTGTTAAAAATGTATGTGTTTGTCAGTAGTATGATAATTTTTATGGTTTGATAATGTGGAAAATATCTATGATGTGCGCATGGTAGATTTCGTAATTTGTTTATGTTACATCAGTACAACTTATGTTAATCTGATGAATAAAATTTGATACAACAACAACAACAACGCTCTTCCACTCGGTGTACACAGCAAAAAGGACAGCGACACCGCGCATATTTGCTTACTGAAGGGGTAAAAATGCCTGGAGGCGATTGTGTGTTGAATCTTTTGTGGTTATCGAAATCTGAATATGCAGGGTGGCTGCTTGAATAGAAAGGGAACAAGCATGCATGTTTCTGCTGCGTCTGCCAGAAAATTATCGACGTGAAAGTGATGTGTTGGATCAGCTCAGCAGTTCAACACACACATGAAAGCAACAAAGGACTATCAAGATCGGGCCCTCAAGATCTTTGGGCTGTTGTGAGGCAGCTGTTACTTTTGTCCCATGGGCAAGCAAATGTGGAGAGAGGATTCTCAATCAACAAAGAGACCAGCACTGAAAATTTCTTCCAGCAGTCCTTGGTTGCTCGCCGACAAGTGCTGAACGGTATCATGAAGATGGGTGGAATCGACAAGGTGGACATCACCAAGGAGCTGCTATTATCAGCATCTTCTGCAAGGAGAAAGTACCACGACTACCTTGATCAACAAAAGAAAGACCAGGAACAGGCAGAAGCGGCAAAGAAGAGGAAGGCACAGGAAGACTCTGTTGCTGATATAAGAGAGAAAAAAGGAAGAATGGAGAAGGATGCTCAGCACCTGACTCAAGAAGCAGACAAGCTTGCTGAACAAGCAGAAGAGGAAGGGTGCGCTGAGACTCTTGACTCAGTCAAATGCGCTGAGGAGCAAATCCAAGGTCGAAGGAAATAAAGATCCAGTTGGAGAAGATTTCCCGTCAGATTGATGAAGAGATGGAAAAACTGAAATAACTGAAAACTCATTCATCTGTATAAAGTGTATTATATTATAGCCGGTGGTGGTACCTCTTTCTGACTTTTTACAGTTCTCTAACTTGTGTTTAAGGACGACAGGCTTTACAATTATTGTTTAAATGGGTATAGACTCTGTAATCTGCATCATCATTAGGCTATAACTGCAACTTCATCGACATGCAATATTTATGTGTGTAGATTTCATAATTAATATCAACATCAGTATCACCATCAGATTCATGACTGCAAACATTTTATGGATGTCACTGGGTAAGAGATGTTATCCTTTAGTTTGACTACTTGTCAATTCTTATGTGCGTTTATAATTTTAAAAAACTCCTTGAATTTTTGGAAAAACTCCTTGAAATCTCCTTGAAAACTCCTTGAATTTTTTACAACAATTTAGTATGAACCCTGTCATATGGGCCGTGTACATTTATAATAACACGACTAACATTTCTAAATGCATTATTTTGGGGTAAGAAGAGTAAACAAGGATATAAACTTCACTTTTGCTGATTTGCATTCAGTGTAATAACATTTTCACAGTCTGTAATAGGAGTTTCCCACACCACTGTACTGTTTATCGGGCGGATTACCTCCCTTGGAGATTTGTTTATGAAACTTTTACAACGGACATCTTATTAAAAGTTGAACATCCAGCGCTACAATTAAATCAGCAGTTGTCTGAACTACTTATCGACACATTGATATTTTATGGTCCTTGTATTTATTGATTAAACACGTAGTGAACTTTTTCATCAGGCACGTCAATGCCATGTTTCCATTTTCTGAACAGGTCAAAGGCAAGAGTGCCTCAGCGCCTGTTACGTTGAAACGCGCACGTTAGATCCAATCATTTTGTTTTGCAAAACATTCAATAACAGAATGTATTTACCTTTGATTTAATTTTGTGTTGTTGTTAGAATAAGCTTTGTATAACGTTGATAATTTTCGTTGGTCGATATTGTTGGAGAATTCTCTAGAGTCGCTTGCTTACTATCGATCGAATCTTTGCGATAAATGTAGATAGCTGAGAAAATTCTTGCACTGTAAAAAATAAGTTGTATGACATAAGACAGTGATGACGAAGTTTATTCCGATTGGTTGTAATGTGTCAGGCTGGAACATTCTGACGTTATCTGGAGTTTAGAAAAAAATATATAATTGATGCACTGTTGAGAGTTGTAAAAAGTTATAGAGAGAAAGTGATTGTTTGCAGTTGTTGATGTACGCTGATTAAAGTTGGAAAACTTCATATGACGACTTCTGCCTTGTTGTTGAGTGGACAGGTTGAGTGGATAAACAAATCCGAGTTACACTTATCAGGATTTCAGCATTGGGGCTGAATCAACTACTGATAGAAACAAAACTAACATCCAGTGTAACAGCGCCGTGATTGTGAAAAATACAAAATTTTTATGCAATTATTGCTGTCATAGTTAATATATAACCTTCTAACAACATTTACAGCAAAAATACATCAAAGAATGTTTGATTTTCTACCAAAATCTTGTGCCTAATCTGACTCCTAATGTCCCAGGTCGACTCGTTCATGTACGCTGCCATTTTGACACAGACTGAGAAGAACAACCAATGGGGGTGCTCGTTTCATACAAAAGCTACGAGGCCCTGCTGACGTCACAAGGATATCGCATGGTTATTTGTGTAAAATTAGTATCAGTTTGAAGGGAATTATCTGCACTCTCTTTCTGTGCTATTTTTAACTGTGTACATTGAATGGGGAGACGTAGCCAGTGCAAGGAACACACCGTGTTGTTTTTTTTATCACTCGGCAAGCCACGCTCGCAGCAAGAAATAACCAATCAGAGCCACTTTTTTTAAATTGTCAAAAATCACTCGTTCAACATACAGCAAACAGAAATACATCATTGGAAAGGGTAAAACTTCAACTTTTTTGTGGTACAAATAATGTGGTAGTGCAGCTGAAAAACAGCTGCTGAAGCTTTTGTCTTACAGTTCAAGACATAGCCTGCCTGTACCTACATGTGTGTTGCTGAGGACAGAGAAAGATGGAGTATGCTGGTTAAATGATAATCTGATCTCAACGACTTTTGAGTTACGGGGTAGGAGAAACAGGCAACAAAAAGTGGCAGGTGGGGAAACGGGCATCTACACATCAATAATGTAGCAGGAGAATGACCATTTTGGAATATGTTGCGCAGAAATATAATGATTGAATGAATGAATGAAATAATTTATAAAGCGCGTAAATATCTCACTAAGTAATAACTAATAAGTGAATCATTGCAGACCAAATGTACCCTTGCCTTTAATTGACACTTTCACTTAAACTGTGTAAAAATGAGAATTAACTTTGAAAATGTGCAAGTATTTTCAGCCTTCAAAGTTGTAATTCTGCTGTTTTTGCTTAACTTTAAAAATGTGCAAATATTTTCACCCTTCCAAATCATCATTCTATTGTTTCAGCCTTACAAGACTTGAAATATCTACTGTTCTATTTGAAAATACTGTTTCTGCGGTGCAAGAATACTAAACTACCGTGCAAGGGAGAGGCAGGCCTGGATAAATACTCTTTAGTGAGGAACTGTGTTTATGCGGAAGAGGGAACATAAGGTTTCTTTCTATAGTCTTTTGGGAGGGCTACAAATCTTGAGTTCCTTGGGTGTTTCGCAACTCCAGTCTTGTTTTGTGTCTAGGCACATGCATCATCATCATCTTTACATGTATTATTGTAGCTTCAGGCTTTACAAAGGGACATTGTTTTGAAATAATACATGTTTGTGTTGCTGTTCTCTGTAACAGGTGCACTCCTCGGCATGGTGCCTCTGTCAGGCTTCACGCGGCGCATGCTGTTGGAAGTCTTGCTGGAGGATGAGAAGGTGACAGTGGCCCTGCGGGCTTCCCCTGACCTGTACGGTCGCCTCAATTTCAACAGCTTGACTGCTAGCGGTGGTGGAGTGTCCCTCAGCAACAGGGCAGTGGGCTGCCAGATCCATCACCCATGTTTTGGCGCAGGACGTGGCAGTTGTTCTGTTATTGTCAACGTCAATAGCCCCTGCTCCATGGTGCTCAACCGCTTTGGAGGTCAGTCAGTACTCTTGCTGTAAAAGAATGTCTTATTCAACAAAGTTCAATTCAATTCAATTCAATTCAAACAACTTTATTTATCGAGATTTGGCAATTACAATGGGGGTATGAGTGCTCTCTAATTTTTTTTTTTTTAAATCACAACAATATCTGATATACATGAGGATGCCTACAAACAATAACAACTTGCACAAAACAACTTGCACAAAACACAACGGCAGCCCTCTGACACCATCCGCACATACACACTGCCCATGCACACACATACATCCAGTTCATAGACATTTACCCAACACAGGCATACATCATCAGCAGCACTCACCACAGACACAGGCATAAAAATAACAAGGTAGAAGATTCATTATAGTTATGATATAAGAATTAAACTATAAAATTAAAATTGTGTACAGCCAGCAAAAGGTAGACTTGTGTGTCCAGTGCTTTTCCTAGTACTGTCTTGGTGCTTGTTAATTCAACTGTCTTGCTGTGCATTTCATTTCATACATCCCATCTGATAATGCTGTGTTTGTGTGTGTGTGTGTGTGTGTGTGTGTGTGTGAGTGTGGGGAGACATAAGCCTTGAAATGGGTGACTAACCTTGCTTTTTATGCAGGAAATGGGTGAGTTTTTATTAGCCACCCAGTGTTTTCCAGCCACCCACTTTTTTCTAAGTACACAGGAGTGCTCTTTTAGTGCATGGGAGTGCAGTTGTAGTGCATGAGAGTGTTTTAAGTACACAGGAGTGCTCTATCCGGAACGGAGAAAATACAGTCAATTTTCAGAGAATTTTTGAAGAAAATTCTACCTATTTCGTCGCCTATAGGAGACGAACTAGGTCAACGTTTTAGAGAAGGGTTCGGGTAAGGGTTAGTTGTAGATCTAGCCCTAGCCCTTGCCCTAACCCTTTTCCGTCAAAAAATCACTTTACGATTCCTACATTCTTAATAAAACCCAGTCTTGGTGTTCTACATACTTGTGTGTGTGTGTGTTTTTATAATATGGCAATAATTCTATATCTAAGACTTTATTATTATTGGTGTTATTATTGATAGTATTATTATACGCACTGCACTTAATTTGAGGCATATTACCACGCTGCCTGATTCCTAAAAATAGCTTGCTTTGGCCTCAGATAGACAGCGCTCTGGACAACTTTGTAATAGAGGAGACATGGCTGTTCATACGCGGTACTTTCAGACTATGGCTAAAAATAACCCTTGTGCTGTCCCTTCTCGCTGGCTGAACTGCTTGTAGCCAGATCCGAGATGCTGGCCGTGCATGTGTTTCGCACAGCATGGCCTGCTGGCTTGGCTAAAAATAGCTTACAGCTGGTGGCTGAAAGTTTACTTTCAGTGAAAGAAGTTTCAGCCGTGGAGAGAGCTGTTGCCAGATGGAAGAGAAGCGCAGGTTTGAGAATATATGGTAGGCAGGCTAGGAGTGTCGTATTTATCCAAAAATACCACGATAATGTGAATAAGAAGTAACTTAATGTAAAAAACCAAGAAATTACTACTTTACTAAATGGCAGGGAAGATTTTTGTGTTCAAAGTAATGCATAAATATTTGCTACAGTACACGACTTTTTGCGATTGTGAGATCACCTCTAATTTATCATACTTACATGTATTACCCATTGAATTTGTAACGATTACAGTAATGACTAATTTGTCGCCAAAGTTACTTCTTATTCACATTATCGTGGTATTTTTGGATAAATGGGATGGTGTTGAAAGAGGTCTGATAGCGTGACTACAGCATTTAAAATGGTGTGTACAGTATTACATGTACTAGTATTGTGTTACGACAACAATTTCTTCCCTTTACTATGATAACTGCTCTCCATGATGAAAACAACTGGCCTATGATGTGATAGTCACAGAGGTCAAAACATCTCCTCTGAGTAATTTAATATTATATATTATGTTCATACCCTCAAACTGTCATAATGAATGAAAACGTTATCTCAATTGTATGAGCATGATATGAATTGCTCTGTTAACCAAATGTGTTATGTGGGTGTATGTGCGTTAGTAGTAAGAAAAAACTGGGAGAGATTGTGTGTCATAATGATTTTATGTATTATTCTATTTGTTTTAACAGTTTTTCCTATTCTTCTTTTCTTATTCACGCAGTGTGCTGTACAGGGTTCATACAGTCTTCAAAGGTCTTTGAAAGTTTGGGAGAAACTGGGTTCCATTTTCCAGGCCCCTGGAAGGTCTTTTTAAAACTTAATAATGTTTCTGTAGTTTGTGAAAGTTTGTGAATTTTGACAGTGCATAATATCTGCTACTCGGATTCACACAAAGCTAGCAAATATGACAAGAAAAATTTATATGATAGAGTGGAGGTGCAATTGAATTATTTTCTCTTTTTTTTTGTCAGAGAGATGATCAGTGTACTTTTGTTTTCTCATATTCACCGGAAATGAGGTATTTCCATTTCAAAACTCTGGAAATGAGTTACTTCTCTTGCTGAAGGAATCAAAAGACAGTTGCAAAGATGCTGGGATCATGCAGTTTTAACGATTTATGGTAAATTTCTATGGAATTCCTATCCTATCCTATCCTATCCTATCCCGTAACTCAGAGGTGATAAAAACAGATGATCGTTTAAACAGCGTATTCCATCTTTCCTTGTCCTCAGCAACCCTGATGGTTTCACTCAGTGTCAAACCAGTCCATTCTCGAATGTTGTCCTCCCACCTCTTTTTCGGTCTCCCTCTTCTCCTACCTCCTTGCACTGTGCCAGGATGGTCTTTGCAAGACCTGATGATCTGGTGATGTGGCCATTCCATCGGAGTTTCTATTTTTTCACCACTGTGAGCAGGTCATTGTGTTGTCCAATGGCTTGTGTGATGGTCGGTGGGACTTCGTGGTTGGTGATGTGCTGGGTATAGGAAATGCCCAGAAGTCTTCTGTAGCTCCTCATCTCCATGCTTTGTATTCTTTGTTGTAGATCTGTAGGGAGCGCAGCAGTCTTACCTTGGAATGTAGACTGATGGTCCTGTCTTTCCAAATTGGCTTCAACCTCGCCAGGGCAGCAGTTTGTGCGATCCTGGAGAGGACGTCCTGTCGGGACCCATTGTCTGATACAATGGCTCCTAAATATTTGAAGCTATGCACTGTATTGAGGGATTGGCCTTGGACTTTGATGTCCCTGTTGATGCCATTGGTGTTGTTGGTTATCAATTTGGTCTTCTCTGCACTTATTTCCATATGCTCTGGAGGTGGTAAGCCTCATTACCAGCTGTTCAAATTCTTGTTCCTCTCCAGCCAATCCATCAATGTCATCTGCAAAACGAAGGTTGGAGATTGCTCTTCCCCCTATGCTGACTGTGCCTTCGTGATCTGCAAGGGCATCTGACATGATGCGCTCTATGAAGATGTTGAAGCGCTCTAGGAAGATGTTGAAAGAGTGTTGGAGCTGAATGCCAGACTCGGTCAAACGTCTTTTTGAAGTCTACGAACACATGATATAGATGTTGATGGTGCTGTAGGTATTTCTCACAGATTATTCTGAGGTTGAAAATCTGTTCAGTGGTACTTCGCCCTGCCCTTAATCCTGCTTGTTCTTCAGCTTTGATTTGTTCAGCTTGGGGTTTCAACCTGTTGAGTATTATTTTCAGGAGGACCTTGTTGGGATGGCTGATGAGGCTGATGGTGCGGTAATTTTCACATTCCTGAAGGTTACCTTTTTTGGGAAGAGTAATGACAAGCGACTGGGTCCATTGTGTAGGCCACTCCCCACTCTGCCAGATCTTGCTACAGGTAGTGGTGAGTGCGTCAATCATCGCTTCTCCTTCTGCTTGAAGCAGTTCCGCAGGTATGTTGTCCGCTCCTGCTGACTTCCCCTTCTTCAGCGATTGCACTGCTGCTTCAACTTCTTCTTGGAGAATTGGGAGGATTTTTTCTTCTTCTCTGTTCTCAGGACATGCTAGAACTGATGGGTCTCTGTTTGGTGTGTGGTACATGTGAGACACACACGATAGATCTGATCGTTTTGTTTTGCAAAGCATTCAATAACAAAGTGTATTTATCTTTGATTTGATTTTGCGTTGTTGTTAGAAGAAGCTTGGTATAATGTTGATAATTTTTGTTGATCGATATTATTGGAGAATTTTCTAGGGTGCTTGTTTACTATCGATCGAAGTATCTAGATAGATCTACAGATAGCTGAGAAAATTCTTGGACTGTAAAGAAAGTTGTATGACGTAAGACAGTGATGACGAAGTTTATTCTGATTGGTTATAATTGCGTCACGCTCGAATATTCTATCGTTCTCCAGAGTAGAGAAAAACTATATAATTGGTGCACTGTGTTGAAAAATTTGAGAAAGTGGAATGAGCGATTGTATGCAGTTGTTGATGTACGCTGAATAAAGTTGGAAAACTTCATACGATGACTCCTGCATTGTTGCTGAGGAACAGGTTGCGTGGATAAACAAATTTGAGGTACACTTATCAGGATTCAAGCATTGGGGCTGAATCTTCTACTGATAAAAACCTACGAGTAACATTTTTGGGGGCCAAGCCGCTATTAACTGCTACAACAAGCAAGTCAACGTTACGAGAGGTAGTCATCGAGGGTAGCCGCCAACGAGTTGAGTCGGGAGGGGCCAACATACTGGGACTACATCCCCGATAGATTCAGGTTGACTGCAAGGGCGTGTAGTCGCTGAAGAGTTGCTTCGTGAGCGAACAACAGACCGGGACTACGTGGCTGCTGCAAGACTACGTCGAGGGACAGTCTCTGAGCTACATCGCCAGTATTACAGAGAGCGACGAGCGGACGTCATGTCTACTTAAGCACAGGAGTGTATACATCAACACCAGCGTGGTGCAGCATCGCATATGACGAGGACAGCGGGGCCTACCTCAGTGAAGGTGACTAGTGACAAGCATCTGCGCTACTACAGAAAGCGTGCTGTTCTAGAACTGTCTAGAAAGGTACAGCATAGTCAAGAACTTTCTAGAAAAGTCAAGATGGCTAACTTCTGGCAGAAAGGGATTGAACTGAATCTAAAAGGCATACAGCTGACGAAGTACGTCAAGTCCCAGGAGAAAATATTGCGAGAAGAAGAAAGAGAAATTGAGCAGCAACGTCAAGAGAAAGAAGAGCAACGTCGCCGAGAAGAAAGAAGAACAGCAACGTCAAGAGATAGAAGAGCAGTGTCGCCGAGAAGAAAGAAATTGAACAGCAACGTCAAGAGAGAGAGAAGAGGAACGTCGCCGAGAAGAAAGAGAAGAACAACGACAGCGTGAGGAAAGAGCATTAGAAGAGCAGCGTCGCTGAGAAGAAAGAGAATTAGAAGAGCAGAATCAAGAAAGAGAAGCGCAGTGTTGCCAAGAAGAAAGGGAGTTCGAGCTGAAGCATCTTGAAGCTGAGCGCCAGTTTCAGCTAGAAATGGCACGCATCCAGCAACGGCAGAACGTGCCTCATGTTATCAGCGACAACAAGGCTCCAAAATTGCCAGCGTTCATAGACGGAACGGACCAGATTGACAGTTATCTGGCGAGATTCGAAAGGTTCGCTGAAAGCTCTAGCTGGCAACCTCAAGACTGGGCGATTCGACTCAGTGCACTTCTGATGGGGAAAGTGCTTGAAGTTTACACCAGACTGTCGAACGATGATGCCAAAAACTACGACGTCTTGAAAGAGGCCCTATTGCATTGCTACAGCTTCACAGAGAAGGGCTACCGTAAATGCTTCCGTGAATGACGGCCTTTGTCAGACGAGACGCCAAAGCAGTTTGTGAAGCACCTATCATCATACTTCCACAAGTGGGTGGAATTATCAGGCGGAGAGAAGTCTTACGATAGTCTCCATGACCTGATCATGAAGGAGCAATTCCTCAATGCCTGTCACAAGGACCTGGCGACCCACTTAGAATTACAAAAGCTGCAGACCTTAAAGATATGACTGAGGCTGCTGAAAGATATCTCATCGCTCACGGGAAGATGCTGGAGCCACCCAAGGTGACAAAACATTTTCAGAAGACTGGAAACCATGGGAACCAGATCCAGGGAAGTCAGACGAGCCAGACAGATGGACTCCACGCCACCTTCCAGGGAAGGGCATTCAAGAGGCTGTTTCCCCTGCAACGCTACAGACCACAGAGCTGCCAACTGTCCTCGAAACAAAAGTAGCGGACAGCAGAGCAATACAGACAACGCAGTGGCTGGCAACCAACAGAGGCGTTTATTCAATGACGGCAAACCAGTAGCTCTGACCATCAAGTGTGCGACGGGAGCGTCATTCTTCCGAGTGAGACCGAGCGTACAGCTACTCCTGAGGACGTGCAAGAGTGCATGACCGATGACCAACTTCTCATTGCCAATGGGAAATCCATCCCCGTCATCGTCAGTGCAGCTGTGACCATCCAGAACATGCCTGTTTCCAAGGGACGCATCGGAAATCATGAAATGACTGTCCTAAGAGACTCGGGCGGCAGTGGGGTCATCGTCAGAAAAGATCTAATCGCTAAAGAACAGTTCACTGGTGATTCACAATGGACACTTATGGCCGACAGCAAGTGTGTGAAAGCGCCAGTTGCAAAGATTCAAGTCAGCACCCCTTTCTACATAGGCGAAGTAGAAGCGGTTTGCCTGAAGAAGCTGTACGATTTGATGATCGGGAATATCGACGGTGTGAGACGACCCGATGACCCTGACTTAGAATTCAGCTATTGCGGCCAATCTCGGAACCTATCTACCGCGATAAACGAGAGTTCACTGTAGTTTGGAGTTCGCAAATAGACAGCTTCAATATTTATTTACTGCTGACTTGTTCTTTTATTGATCTCATTTGATCTATTTTATATTCTTTTTTTTCTTTTTCTTTTTTTAATATTCAGATCCATCAGCAGCTGCCTGGATGGCTAGCAGTATGTTTGACCGCGATGAGCGTAAGCGAGCAGAGGAAATGGCTAAGGAAAATGCAGAGCTGGGCTTTGAGGTCATGGAATATATCAATTCAGCAGGTATGGATTAAGAAACGTTTAGCTAGAGCAGTAGTGATTGAATTTTTTTCTTTCATTTAGATATTTCAGTGTGTAACAGAAATTAAGGAAATTTTACTTTCTTTGAGAGAACACTTCAAAGAGAAAGCGCTTTTTTTTTTTTTTTTTTTTTTTTTTAACCTGGCTTTTTTAAAGTGTTATCTAGCTTTCTAGGCACTAAAAGTCAAGAGGTTGATAAAAATTGAAAGGGTACTTGATATAAATTTTTGGAATAAACTTTCCAACAGGTAGGACTAACTAATTTGTTTGTAAAAAAATATTCTCTAGTTCCTATGTCTTAAAAATGTTTGAATGGTGCAGGTTTACTGGCGAAAGAGAAACGAGAGAAGAGCCCCTCCCCATCCAAAGCAGGCCTGCCTCCGAGACCTCCCACACGTCGAGGCAGAAGAACATCAGATTCCAAGTTTCCACAGTGTTCCCTGCACTTGCATCACTCACTTATGAAGGGTATATTGTTTCATTTTATGTTTTTATTTTTTCGTTTGTTTGGTGTTTTTTTTTTTTTTTTTTGTTAATGAAGTTTTTTGAGAACTTTTGGCTATTCTGTGTTTTTGTAGTTTTTTTGATCACTTTTTTGTGTTCATCAAGTAGAAGTTAAATTCTGGAGATATTTCAGCCACTATACACAGTCATTAATTTTGTAGTCAGTTAAATTAATCTTGCTAATCGTCACATCACAATATCACATTAAAGAAGTAGTAAAGACCAAAATTAATGCTATTAAAACTGAAGGTATTACACATTTTTTGTAAAAATAGAGATCTATTGACTGTTTTAAAATAAAATGTTTTGTCTCACTCGGTTAATAAGAGAAATTGTTATATAGAGAGTTCCCTTTTTTGTTATTTATGCATAATTTTGGAAACGGAGTAATGTGTCAGGAGCACCACAATGAATTAAACTAATCGTATTTGTTTATATATTCTTTAATACAGACTGCTATGACAGGTGCAGTACAATGAGTAAAACTAAGCAAGCGTATTTGTGTATGTATGCTTTGATACAGGCAAGGCATTACCAACAGAGCTGACCTTCTCGCAGCTGTTGCACATCTTGCAGCGGCGTGGTCTACCCTCTGGCACCACCGCCCTGCCATTCTCAATCACCGTCAGCACCCACTCTGGTTCTAATACTGGGCCTTCTCTGCAAACCACGCTAGAGGCAGCACATCAAAGTGAGTTCTTTTATTCTTCTCTGCATTATATTTCTTTTGCACCTTTAACTCTTCTTATCCTGTTAGGTTTTCCATACATTTCTGCCTCAATCCTGTGAGGATTTCAAGTTTTGAGCAATAAATTGGGTTGTTAGTTAAAAAAAATTAGTATACATTTATTTATTGTCACAATTACTTCATATTTTAGGATTTGTTGACTGTGTGGTTATTCTGCATACCCAGAGGTGCCAACCCCTAAGGTTCTCCCGTAGTAATTTACAGGAAAAATGAAAAACCCAAAAATTATGGATTTGCCGAAATAATTATGGAAAAAAATTGGGCAGTTGAAATTTTTTTAATAATTTATCTTTCACACCTTGCGCAATGCGCAGCGGTCAAGGCACTGACAGTGTGGAACCGATCGCGGATGCACAAGCCATGTCACATGACTTAAATTAATCAGCCAATCAGAAAATTTATATTGTTCACTTCCGCTGCTTAAATAAAGTCTGATGAAAGTTTACGTTGTGTGGGATTTCTCTGCCAATGTATTTTACTTTCTTTACAAGAATCATGAGTGCTAGGGATGCAGGACGGCCAAGAAAACGGCCAAGCAGTAGTGATCCATCAGTATCTGCACCTGGAGCCAAGTCAAGTTGTCAGCGTTTTAAATCGACCGGTACCGATGAATTTCCTTGCATTAAGCCTTCTAGCGTTTCAAATTCTTACGCAAGATGTACAATGGTGGCTATGACGATGTTTTCCGGCATACAAAGTCGCTGAAACATATTCGTGCAGGATCAGCCCTAAAAGGAGCAACACAGTTGACGAGTTATTTTAGTGCAAAGAAAGATGACGACAGTGTCAGTGACAATGTCATTCGAGCAGAGACACAGTTCTGTATGTTCCTCGTCGAACATAACAAACCGATAATTGCTGCTGACCATGGCTCTCAACTATTTAAGATGATGTTCCCTGGAAACAGTATTGCAAAGGAGTTTGCATGTGGCAGAACAAAAGCCACTGCCATCTTTGCAGCAATGACTTGAAGGAACAGTTGATTCAGCGAATGAAGGAAGGGCCTTTCATTCTTAGAACAGATGGAAGCCAAGAGGGTGGGGTAAAGTACTTTCCTATTGTAGTACATTCACTGAACAATGATGGAATCCAGAATGAGCTGCTTTCATTGCCTTCTTGTAGCGAGTCTTCAACTGGGGAGGCAATTTTTTATCTCCTTGACAGTGAGCTTAAAAATCATGACACTGAATGGGAGAATTGCTTGTCACTAGTTTCTGATAATGCCAATGTAATGGTAGGCCACAACAAAGGTGTTATTTCTTTCATCAAATCGTCAATCGTTTAATTTTTATTTGGTTATGTAAACTCTTCTTGATACTTGTTTGTATAACATGGGTATTAAATTCCATCGACTCCTAGCTGTGCACCTTAAGCGATGTATACTACTGAAACATTTTGAAAACTACTGAAAATTTTTGTAATTACTACTGAAAAACCACAGAAAGTGTTGGCATCTCTGCATACCTAAAGTGTTATTTTGAGTTTAGCGCTGTTTTTACCTGTACAAATGTTGTAATTAATTAATAATTACAGGTAAACCTATCAACTGTGTTAATAAAACAACAAAAACAACACACTACAGTGTGGTTTGCATGTGATTGTGTGCACTATATCCTATCCTGTCCCGTAACCCGGAGGCCATAGGGGCACAACAGATGATCGTTAAACCAGCATACTCCATCTTTCTCTGTCCTCAGTAGCCCTGATGGCTTCGTTCAGTGTCAAACCAGTCCATTCTCGAATGTTGTCCTCCCACCTCTTTTTTTGGTCTCCCTCTTCTTCTACCTCCTTGCACTGTGCCTTGCAGAATGGTCTTTGCAAGGCCTGATGATCTGGTGACGTGGCCATACCATTGTAGTTTCCATTTCTTCACCACTGTGAGCAGTCATCGTGTTGTCCAATGGCTTGTGTGATGGTCTGTTGAACTTCGTAGTTGGTGATGTGTTGGGTATAGGAAATGCCCAGAAGTCTTTTGTAGCACCTCATCTCCATGCTTTCTATTCTTCGTTGGAGATCTGCTGTGAGGATCCATGTTTCGTAAGCATATAGGAAGATGGAGATGACAAGGGAGCGCAGCAGTCTTACTTTAAAATGTAGACTGATGGTCCTCTCTTTCCAAATGGGCTTCAACCTTGTCAGGGCAGCAGTTGTTTGTGCGATCCTGGAGAGGACGTCCTGTCGGGACGCATTGTCTGATACAATGGCTCCTAAATATTTGAAGCTATGCACTGTGTTGAGGGATTGGCCTTGGACTTTGATGTCCGTGTTGATGCCATTGGTGTTGTTGGTTATCATTTTGGTCTTCTCTGCACTTATTTCCATTCCATAAGCACTGGAGGTGGTGTTAAGCCTCTGTACCAGCTGTTCAAGTTCTTGTTCCTCTCCAGCCAATCCATCAATGTCATCCGCAAAACGAAGATTGGAGATTGCTCTACCCCCTATGCTGACTGTGCCTTCATGATCTGCAAGGGCATCTGACATGATGCTCTCTAGGAAGATGTTGAAGAGTGTTGGAGAGAGTAGGCATCCTTGACGCACACCGATTGTTGTTCTGAACCAGTTCCCGATGACGCTGTTATGGAGGACTACACTGGTAGCCTTGTCATACAGGCTTTTGATGACTTCAATAATTTTAGGGCTGATGTTGTACACTTTCATTGTTGCCCATAGAGGAGCTGCATGCCAGACTCGGTCAAACGCCTTCTTGAAGTCTATGAACACATGATATAGATGTTGGTGCTGTAGCAGACCTGCTTACCCGTCCGTATTTCGCCGTATTGTCCCGATATTTTGACCTCGAGTACGCTGTTACGATCTCTTTTTAAAAAATACGAAAATCGACCAACAAATTTTTTTTTTTTTTTTATTTTACAAATTTTGGGAAAAAGTACACTTAACCGGAAGCGGAAGCTAAACAAATTGCGCCAGAAAACTATAACTCATTGGATAGCATTGTGTTTTTCAAGTGTATACTCTGCAAATATTTAATTGTCATGGAGAAAAGAATTCATGAAACAACAGATGATGATTCAGATGTTGAGGTGGCGAGTTCATCCAAGCATGTTTGTGTGAAATGAAAACAGACATTTCTGGTTTCTTATTAAAAAAAATTGGCCTTGTTTGGTAGCTGATGAAGACCTGCTGGTTGGTGATCAGGCAAGGAAAATGCTTGACAGTCCCAAAGACTACAACCTAAAATCTGAACGTATTGCAAAGTTCTATGCTTCAGTGCGTGCATACTTTGAGGAAACTTGCAGCTATCTTCTCCTGAAACTGCCCCTCACTGACCCTTTGCTCCAGCACTGCAGAATCATATGTCCTTCAGTTCAGTTGACTGCATCTTCCCAAGATCTACGCTTTTTTGTGAAGCGATTCCCTGCACTCTTTCCACCAAATACAACATCTGAACAAATCAGGAGCAATTCTCCAAGTATCAGTCAACTGATGTCAAGGGATTGGTGGGCCCAGCTATGCAGATGGACGAATTTTGGGTGCAGGTCAGCAAAAACACCCTTAGCTTTTGCAACTGTGCCAGTTCATGCTGGGACTCTGCACCATCCCACACAACAGTGCTGCTTGTGAGAGGGTGTTTATTTGCGTACGTAAAACGTCCACTGACAGTAGGTCCAGTATGGGCAAAGATGCTGTTGACTCACTGATAGTAGGTATGTTCAGACCTGAAAGCTCTTTCACAAAAAAAGAACTGCAGCAACTGAAAAGTGCATACATGCATGTTTTAAAAAAAAAAACAAGTAGATCATTATCACATATTATGTTGATGTGGTGGCCTAACACTTTTGCATTGTTTTTCAATTAAGCACCCTAATTTTTAAACAATAAATTTATTGAACAGTGTACCGTTTCATGATTTATTTTACGTGTGTAATAATATATGAAAATTTAGCTATGAGCAAATTAAGATGAATAATGACAATAAGTTTTACACAGTTCTATATTTTTATTTATTTATTATCATTATTTTGGTTCACGTAAAATAACGACAGTTTATATAAATACCAAAAGTCAAAATCTGGTCATGATTTCCAAAATCTGGTTTTGAAGTGCCTGGAGTACTGACAAAAAAATTTTGAGGTAAGCAGGTCTGCTGTAGGTATTTCTCACAGATTATTCTGAGGTTGAAAATCTGTTCAGTGGTATTTCACCCTGCCCTGAATCCTGCTTGTTCTTCAGCTATGATTTGTTCAGCTTGGGGTTTCAACCTGTTGAGTATTATTTTCAGGAGGACCTTGCTGGGATGGCTGATGAGGCTGATGGTGCGGTAATTTTCACACTCCTGAAGGTTACCTTTTTTGGGAAGAGTGATGACAAGCGACTGGGTCCATGGTGTAGGCCACTCCCCACTCTGCCAGATCTTGTTACAGATAATGGTGAGGGCATCAATCATCGCTTCTCCTCCTGCTTGTAGCATTTCCGCGGGTATGTTGTCCACTCCCGCTGACTTCCCTTTCTTCAGCGATTGCACTGCTGCCTCAACTTCTTCCCAGAGAATTGGGAGGATTTCTTCTTCTTCTCTGTTCTCGGGACATGCTAGAACTGGTGGGTCTCCATTTGGTGTATGGTTGTAAAGGTCAGAGCAGTACTCTGTCCATCTGTCCAAGACTTCTTGTTCTTCTGTAAGGCATATGCCAGACTTGCTTTGGATCGTGGAGACTTTGGGCTGTTTAACACTTGTCAGCCGCTTCACAGTCTGGTAGGCCTTGCTGTTGTTCTTGTTCAGACTGTTCTATATTTCCTGGCATTGATCTTCTATCCAGTTCTCCTTTGCGGTGCACATGCTTTTTCGGATGTCATTGTTGATTTTTCGGTAGACATCAGCTCCCTGTGAGGTGTTCTTTTTCTTTTTTATCTCTCTTCGTTTATCTTACCGATCCAAAAGTTCAGGTGTGATCCACAGCTTCTTCTTTGGTCGGTGCTCGCCAAGGATCTCAGTGGCGGTATCTGTCACAGCTGAGTTGAAGGTGGTGGTCAAGGTGTTGACATCTACTTCACCAGTCCCCAATATGAGCAGTGGTGCAAATTTCCCTCCAATTGTGGCCTGAAATAGTTCTGCCACCTCTGGGTCTTGCAGTTTGTCCAGGTCGAACTTCAGTCTAGTGCACTTTGCTGTATTTACTCTCTTCAAGTGGAGCCAGAAAGACATCATCACGAGATCGTGGTCACTTCCGATGTCTGCTCCTGGAAAAGTGCGTGTCCTGCCAATGTTGATGCTTGATCTAAAGCGTTTCTTGACCATGATGTAGTCTATCTGGTTGTGATGCTCCCCACCAGGACTGTGCCATGTCCATCGTCTGGAGTTTTTGTGGAGAACAAGCGTGTTTGCCAGTACCAGATTATTGTATTTGGCAAACTCCAAGAGTCTCAGACCCCTGTCATTTGTCTCGTTTGTTGCAGTGGGGTCCACATGTGTCTCCCCAGTTGTGGTGCGCATCTTGGCCAACCTTGGCATTCCAGTCGCCTTGCACTATAACTATGTCCTTCTTCAGCACTTGGTCAAGGACCGCTTGTAGATTTTCATAAAAATCCTCAACGTCGCTGTCGTCATAGTCTGAGGTTGGGGCATAGGCCTGGATGATGGTGATGTTGAAAGGGGCTGCTCTCAGACGGATGGTAATGAGTCTACTGGAGACTGGGCCGCAACCCATGACAGTGGCTAGAATGTTCTTGTGGACCAAGAATTCATGCCTGTCATCTCTACTGCGGAAATAGAGCTTGTGGCCTTTGTCGGTCGTTGTTTCACCAAGGCCTTTCCAGCGCAGTTTGCTGATACCTAGAACGTTCCATCGATAGTGGGCCAGCTTGTGGTCCAGTTCTTCTAATTTTCCTTCCGGAGTTAGGGTCCTGACATTCCAGGTTCCAATGACGATGTTGATTCTCATGCGGATCTTGCTAAATTCTCCATCAGTAGCATACTTATCACCTCCGTCCTTGTGGCCAACGGAAGGTGCTGTCCTTGTTGAGCCTGGCGACGACCGATCCGGTATGGAATTAGTGGATAGTTTCATCATGTGTTGTGTCTTGGGCAAAAAAGACCTGGCGGTGCCCAATCCTCTCCAGGCTGTTGGCCATAGCCGAAATCCACGAATACAGTGTGGCTCGCCTTGGCCCTGAGCACGTGGTCATTGAATCTGTAGTAACGTGAGGTTCCTCCGCACTAGCCGGTGACTTCTGTGTAGAAGACTTTCGCCCAGTGATGCCGTGCTAACATCACCCCTGTTAGTCGCCTCTTACGACAATCCGGGAAACGTTGGGTCTATTCTATTTAGTGCCCGAACCCACAGTGTGCACAGGCAACATAAAAAAGAAAACACTTGCAAATCAGTCGACTACCAATCATGAGGGCCGATGTATTGATGAATAAAATCACAGGTAACTAATGACAGTTATATGGCTGAAAAGTTAGCAAAACCAAACCTCACAAAAAATCGCTAAAATCGTCCACAAAATCACTCGAAACGTGCAGAAAAGATAGCGAAAAGCAAACACGAGGCTTCCTGGAAGTGGACTAACGCTTCTCTCACGTACTAAAGAGTTCTTTCTTCCTGTGATTCATTACTAAAAATAGCACTATAGCGAGGTACGCTTCACTGCGCTTCGGGAATAGAGGAAAGGTGCGCATTACTGCGTTATAGCACGCTAGAAGTTAATGGAATAAGGACACAAGTTGTGTTCGGTGTTGTGAATACAATAATCCATTGAAGTTAATTGAAATATGATGCTGAGATTTCATTTAACATTCATACATTTATAGTTTAGTATGTAGGAATTGGAACTAAATGTGACTGTAAACATCAGGTCCCTTTGGGGTATCGGAATTGGAGCAATGGGATGACAACCCCGAAGACATGCCAGATGGAGTGTTGATGGCTTCCCCTGCCTTCCCATCAGCCCTTCAGGTCTTTGCTAGTGTTGGTGGTCTGGCCCTGCTTGCAGAACATTTACCACTTCTTTACCCAGACATCAACCGCCAAGGAACTGCAACAGAGGTTGGAGGAACAACGGAAAACAACAATGTCACTGATCTTGGCCAGGATTGGGTCACTGTGGAGTCATCCGATGAACTTTATGATGTGAGTTTATGCATGTGTTTGACAGTTAGCAGGTGGCAGCATAAGTGTATGGTAAATGGTAGGTTAAAACTTCTGTCAGAAGTTGGACTTGTTTGTTGTTAACGTTTCATTTTGATTCAGGATGTCAAGTTCTGATTTTTGTTGCTTTTGTTTTGTTTGATTGGTAAACCGATAAGAATGAAACCTTTAAAAAATTCAAGTAAAAGTGATTTTAAAGGCTAGCCTTTTGATTGTCGGTGATTACTGTAACATGGTTATGAAGGCATGGGTTGTTCTCTTCACATACAAGAGAACGTTTTTACCAGGCAGTCATGTCTGGAGCCCTATCATCATTTCAAATTAAAAGTCTTTTCGTTTACATTTTGTGATATTAGACATATAAATCAAATAAATATCTTGGAAAAATAACCACAGACTAACAAAAAATCATAATACCTAACTGACAGTAAATTCACAAGAAATTAAATTCCAGCCCTACATAGAGCCTGTGTCACCGGCACCAGCCACATCACATGCTGCTCGCCATGTCGCCAGCGCCATGCCCACCATTCCTCCACACTCCCTCATTGCCTTTGGCCTCTTTCTGCGTCTGCCCGGCTATGCTGAGGTGCTGCTGAAGGAGAGGAAGAAAGCTCAGTGTTTGCTGCGATTGGTGCTGGGAGTCACTGATGATGGTGATGGAGGTGAGCTTTTTCAAAATGATTTTGAGGCACATTAGTGCAATTAAATATTAGGCTGTACGAGTTCTGAAAACTACAGAACTAGGAAGTAGTTGAATACATGACAAATATAACATGCATATAATTGTTTGGATGTAAAAGTACAAATAGTAAAGAGAATGTATTTGATAAGCAAGAATAGCTTTGCAAATATTAAAATGGAATGGTTTGTGGTTGTAATGACCAATTCTAAGTACACTTTTTGTTGTTGAGAGATACTAAAAAAAAAATACTAAAAATTTTTTTTATTCAGGCGTGAAGTGTTTTATTAATTATAATGTACATCTTGTTTAAAAATGTAAATCAGATTAAAATACATAGTGAAGATGCATACGTCAAGTGGCTACATGGTGGTGATCTTTGGCATTTCAGGACACATTCTGACATCTCCTTTAGCCAGCTCCTTGCCCACTCTACCCTTCACAGTGCTCAAGTCTCTGTTTGATGCGTCCCCGCTGACCACTGACGATGGCCTCCTCTTGAGGCGTATGGGTCTGGACATAGGCGTCTTACATCTTGTTTTGGCCTGTCTCTCACAACTCAGTCATCATGCGCCTAGAGAACCCTCCACTGACTTCAGACAAGAGGTGAGGGGAATCTTTATTGTTGATGGAAAAAGAAATTTAAGATTTTTTTCTGTGTCTTTCCCTTTATACAATCCAGTATTCACTTGTCTTTGTGTGTCATTATGTGTGTAGAATACATAAACAAATCTTATAAGGGTTGTCTTCTTTTGAAAGTAGGGTTCTACAATAGATGCTATTATGCCAAATATGCTCTGGCATATATGGACGAGATTATACCAAATACCAATCAGCGCATAGTTTCAGTAGCATTGTATTTTAAGGCAACCCCCAAGCAATTCTGTGACGAAAGATACCTCGTGTTATATACATCATTTATGGTTTCATACAAGTCTGGAAAAATACATTTCAGTTTCAAGGCCCTTGAAAAGTCTTGAAAAACAGTGATTTTGTCTGTAGTTCTTGAAAGTTCTTGAATATTGACACAAAGAAGGAAATTCATTTTCATTCATTTTTAAATACTACAAAAACAACCAAGTCTTGAAAAATAAAGTTCAGTTTCAAGGCCCTTGAAAAGTTGAAAAGCGGTGATTTTTTTTCTGTATTTATAATACTAATAATAATGTTCGTCATTTGTAAGGCGCCTTAGCCTAAGGATCAAGGCGCGCAAGGGGTTGGGAGAATGGGAAGACAAGACAGACAAAACTGGACAAAAGATACATAATATACATATGTACAAAATACAGTTAAACTATGAAAAACACAAGCACGCACACCTGCTTACAGTCTCTTGTAAATGACTAATTAAACTATTCCCTAAAAAGGTGTGTTTTTAACTGTGATTTAAAAGAGGAAATGGAGGAAGAATGTCTAATCTTGTATGGAAGGGAATTCCAGAGTTGAGGACCAAAGACAGGTAGAGAGCGGTAACCATGCGATCATCTGTTGAAGCGGCTCTGTCTAAGAAGACGTGTGTCAGCAGACGATCGCAGAGCTCGAGAAGGGGTGTATATGGATAACATTTCAGAAGTATAAGCAGGAGCTGTGTCTGTAAAAACAGAGAAACAAAGGCAAGCTATCTTGTATTTTATGCGTTCAGCAACTGGTAGCCAATAGAGTCTGTGTAGCAAAGGAGTAATGTGTTCACGGAGGTTTGAACGGAAAATGATGCGTGCAGCAAAGTTTTGAACTTTCTGTAGGGGATCAAGTGCAGATTGGGGTAAGCCAGCCAAGAGTGAATTGCAGTAATCCAATCTAGATAGGATGCATGATGTAACTAAGGTTTTAGTTGCTTCAACAGTAAGATAGCGACGGATGGAACTTATTCTCTTTAGTTCAAAGAAACACTGTCTACAAACTTTACTAATGTGTTCTTTCATGTCAAGAGAAGAATCAAAAATGACTCCAAGATTCCTGGCACTCTTAGAAAAAGGTATGCTACTGGAGCAAACAGTGACAGCTGATGGCAGATCAGAGGAGGAACATGAGCCAGAGAACAGAAGAGCTTCGGTCTTGTCGTCATTTAACTTAAGTCTGTTGTCTGTCATCCACTGTTTGATGTCAGTCGTGCAGTCTTGAAATGATTGAGTCAAGGTGTCGATGTCAGCAGGAACACAAGTACCTTCAAGTTGTGTGTCATCTGCAAAAAGAAAATGGTCGACGGGATGTTGTTGAATGACAGAAGACAAGGGAGAAGTATAGAGAACAAACAAGACAGGCCCCAGTACTGAGCCTTGCGGGACACCATATAGTAAGGGAGTTTTGCTAGACTGGAAGCCATTTACAGAAACATATTGTGAACGGTCATTCAGGTATGATGTGAACCACTGAAGAGCAGTGGAGCAGATGCCAAACTGAGACCCAAGCCGAGAGATGAGAACATCATGGTCTATGGTATCAAATGCAGCAGAGTTATCAAGCAAAAGAAGAACCGAAAGCTTATTTTGGTCTAGAGATGAAAGAATGTCACTGGCGACACGTAACAGAACAGTTTCGGTGCTGTGTCCAGCTCTGTAAGCTGACTGAAGTGGGTTAAAGAGATTGTTGTGTTCTAAGTGCCTCAGAAGTTGTTTAAGCACTACCTTCTCTAGAATTTGGACACAAATGGCAAATTTGACACCGGTCTAAAGTTCTTGAAATCATTCTTGTCAAGTGATGGCTTTTTCAAAAGTGGTTTCACTACTGCCAGTTTAAGATCGGTGGGAACAATGCCTGTGGTCAAAGAGGAGTTGATCAGATTTGTGAGGGCAGGGAGAAGGACATCAAGATTTTCGTACAGGAGCTTGGTAGGTATAGGGTCCAACTCGCACGATTTAGGCACAGTGGCTTTGAGAATCTTAAGAACCGACTGCTCCGAGACCAATGTGAAAGAATCCAGCTTAGTACCAGAGTACTCAGATCCTAGAGGAGTAGGGACAGCAACAGGAAAGTTGTCGCGAAGCTTTTGAACTTTGTAAAGTAAGCTGAAAAGATTGTGGGAAGGGTGTCGGGGTTTTCACATGCAGGCAAAGGAGAAACAGTTTCTTTTCCAAGGAGAGAGTTAAAATTTTTGAACAGTTCTTTGCAGGTGGTCGACGAAAGAATCTGAGAGGAAAAGAAAGATACTTTTGCCCTATCAACAAGGTCAGTAATCTTGTGCTTGATGGACTCATAGATTTCTTTATGTACCGTTAGCTTGGTCTTCAGCCAGCGCCGCTCAGCCTGACGACGCTCGCGCTTAAGGATGCCAAACTGTTCGGCGATGTTGCCGAACCAAGGGTTGGTTTTACGCTGGCTGAGCGTACGTTGGCAGAGCGGGGCGTTCTTGTCCAAGATGCCTAAGAGTGTAGAATTGAATTGGCCTATTGTGCAATCATGAGGTAAAGCCTGGGTGATGTCATGTTTAAAGGCCTCTTTGTCAATGGTGTTAAGTTTGCGAACAGTAATAGTAACTGGTATACTAACTGGTTTGGGAACATTGAGGTAGCCTAAAATGGCATTATAATCTGACTTAAGATCGTGACAAACACGAAAAGAGGACAAAATGGCCTATTTCTTGAAAGTTCTTGAATTTTGTCACAAAGAAGGCAAGTCATTTTCATTCATTTTTAAATACTACAAGAACAACCAGAAAAAATCAGTTGCCAAATACATTTTTTTTTAAAAATACGTTGGAAGAGGCCGATAGAGTCTGTAGCGATAGGTGTACTACTTTTGCTTTTACCCGGGGGGGTGGAAATGGTGAGAAATTATCTCCCTTCATCAGTTCAGAATTTTAGGTTTTCCTCTGAAGTTCTCGGTTTCAATTCTTTGTACAATGCCAGGAAAGTTTCCTATCCTATCCTATCCTATCTCGTAACTCAGAGGTTGTTGTTGGCACCACAGATGATCGTTTAACAAGCGTACTCCATCTTTCTCTGTCCTCAGCAACCCTGATGGCTTCGCTCAGTGTCAAGCCAGTCCATTCTCGAATGTTGTCCTCCCACCTCTTTTTTGGTCTCCCTCTTCTTCTACCTCATTGCACTGTGCCTTGCAGGATGGTCTTTGCAAGGCCTGATGATCTGGTGGCTTGTCCATACCATCGGAGTTTCCGTTTCTTCACCACTGTGAGCAGGTCATCGTGTTGTTCAATGGCCTGTGTGATGGTCTGTCGGACTTCGTCGTTGGTGATGTGCTGGGTATAGGAAATGCCCAGAAGTCTTCTGTAGCACCTCATCTCCATGTGGAGAGGACTTCCTGTCAGGACTCATTGTCTGATACAATGGCTCCTTAATATTTGGAAATGAGGTTTCAACCGCTTCAGCTCATTATTGCAGAGAGAAAAGGGAATGAGGTACCAGCCGGAAAATAACAAATTTCATAGTTTTAGTACCTTTTGATCGAGTTTTGTTGCGTCGGTCAGCAACGTTTGTCAACCCAACGTTCTACACAGTGACGCACGCAAACGGATTTGCAGCGTTTGTGAACGCCTATCATCTTGGAAATATGGATATTCATAACTGTTTTGGGGCTCCTATTTTACTATTTATTTTTTGGGATGATTGTGTGTGAGATGGAAATTGCAAAACCCTTTTCTGGCAGCGATCCATGATCTCCACACACAACTTGTTTCTGAGGTAAAAAGATGAGTCATATGGACTTTGCCCTTCTATTTTTGGTAGACCTTCAAGGTAAAGATATGGGCTATTAACTGGTAATATCAGCTGTATCTGTGTCAATTTAGAATTTATTGAATGTTTCTTCACAGGCTTTCTTGTTTCATTGCTGTTTTATGGTCAACACTTTTGTTGGACATGTCTTATTTTAAGGACTAAACAATCATTGTGCACTCTAGATCATGAAAATAGCCAGTTAGGTAAATGTTTATCATGTTGGCTTATTCTGTTCATCAGACACAGATGATCCTGACAGCCATGCAAGCAGCAGAGAGCCGAGGTGGGTTAGCTCAGAATGAAGAGAAGACTCAGCACTACTGGGCAAAAGGCACAGGCTTTGGCACAGGGTCCACAACCTCAAGCTGGGACGCAGAGCAGGCACTACTTCGTCAGCGTAGTGAGGAGGAGCATGTTGCTTGTCTTTTACAGGTAGGATATTTTACAGTTTATTCTACGGTTGCTGTCATTTTAAGGAAAGGCTTAGGTGAAACCACAACTGACAAAGGCCACATTGCATTACATGATTATTGCTTTAGGTCCAGCAGACGACAAAGGCCACAAGCTTTATTTCAGCGGGAAAGATGACAGGCACGGAGTTGGAATCTTTATTCTTAAAGACATTCTGGCCACTGTCATGGATTTCTGCCAAGTCTCATTACCATCCGTATGAGAGCAGCCCCTTTCAATATCATATCCAGGCCTACGCCCCAACATCAGACTATGACGACAGCGAAGTCAAGGATTTCTGCAGGCTGTCCTTGACCAAGTGCCGAGGAAGGACATAGTCATAGTGCAAGGCGGCTGGAATGCCAAGGTTGACAAAGATGCGTACCTTAACTGACATGTGGACACCACTGCAACAATGAGACAAATGACAGATGTCTGAGACTCTTGGAGTTTGCCAGATACAACAGTCAGATACTGGCAAACGCGCTTGGTTCCCACAAAAAATCCAGATGATGGAGCTGACACAGTCCCAGCGGGAAGCATCACAACCAGATTGGTCAAAAAACGCTTCAGAAGTGATCACTTTCTCGTGATGATGTTTTTCCAGCTCCACTTGAAGAGAGTAAACAAAGCAAAGTGCTACAGGTTGAAGTTCGATCTGGACAAACTGCAAGACTCGAGGTGGCAGAAATATTCCAAAACACAATATGGGGGGAAATTTGCACCACTGCTTATTTTGGTGAAGTAGACGGCAACACCATGACAACCACCTTCAACTCAGCTGTGACAGATGCCACCACTGAGATCCTGTGCAAGCACCTCTCAAAAGAAGAAACTGTGGATCACACCTTAACTTTTGGACCTGTGTGATAAACGAAGAGAGATGAAAAGGAAAAAGAACACCTCACATGGAGCTAATGCCTACCGAAAAATCAACAGTGACATCTGAAAGGGCATGCACACACAGCAAAGGAGAACTGGGTAGAAGAGAAATGTCATTAGATAGAAAACAATCTGTACAAGAACAACAACAAGAAGGCATACCAGACTGTGAAGCGGCTGACAAGTGCTAAACTACTCAAGGTCTCCGTGATCCAAAGCAAGTCTAGCGTGTGTATTACAGAAGAACAAGAAGTCTTGGATAGATGTACAGAGTACTGCTCTGACCTTTACAATCACACACCAAATGAAGACCCCATCAGTTCTATCATGTCCCCAGAACAGAGAAGAAGAAGAAATCCTCCCAATTCTCCAGGAAGAAGTTGAGGCAGCAGTGCAATCGCTGAAGAAGGGGAAGTCAGCGGGAGTGAACAAAATACCCGCAGAATTGCTTCAAGAAGGAGGAGAAGTGATGATTGACGCTCTCGCCGTTATCTGTAACAAGATCTGGCAGAGTGGGGAGTGGCCTACACCATGGACCCAGTCACTTGTCATCACTCTTCCCAAAAAGGGTAACCTTCAGGAGTGTCATAACTACCACACCATCAGCCTCATCAGCCATCCCAACAAAGTCCTTCTGAAAATAATACTCAATAGGTTGAAACTCCAAGCTGAACAAATCATAGCTTAAAAACAAGCAAGATTCAGGGCAAGACGAAGTACTACTGAGCAGATTTTCAACCTCAGATTAATCTGAATACCAACAGCACCAACAACATCTATATCATGTGTTTGTAGACTTCAAGAAAACATTTGACCGAGTCCGGCATGCAGCTCTGTGGGCAACCATGAGAATGTACAACATCAGCCCTAACATTATTGAAGTTATCAAAAGCCTGTATGACTAGGCTACCAGTGCTGTCCTCTACAACAGCGTCATCGGGAACTGGTTCAAAATGTCTACTCTCCCCAATACTCTTCAACATCTTTTGGAGCGCATCATGTCAGATGCCCTTGCAGATCATGAAGACACAGTCAGCATAGGAGGTAGAGCAATCTCCAACCTCCGTTTTGCAGAAGACATTAATGGATTGGCTGGAAAAGAAAAGAACTTGAATAGCTGGTACAGAGGCTTGGCACCACCTCCAGAGCCTTTGGAATGCAAATAAGTGCAGAGAAGACTAAAATGATGACCAACAACACCAATGGCATCAACACACGGGCATCAGGCCAGTCCCTCAACACGGTTCACAGCTTCAGATATTTAGAAGCAGTTGTATCGAACAATGGACAGGAAATCCTTTCCAGGATAACACAAACAACTGCTGCCCTGAAGTTGAATTCCATTTGTCACTCCATTTTCCTATACTCTTTGTATTTGAAGAATATAAAGCATGGAGATGAGGTGCTACAGAAGATTTCTGGGCATTTCCTATACCCAGCAAATCACCAATGACGAAGTCCGACAGATCATCACACAAGCCATTGGACAACACGATGACATGCTCACAGTGGTAAAGAAACAAAAACTCTGATGATATGGCAAAGTGAACAGCACATCAGGCCTTGCAAAGACCATCCTGGAATGCACAGTGCAAGGAGGCAGAAGTAGATGGAGATAGAAAAAGAGATGGGAGGACAACATTCGAGAATGGACTGGTTTGAAACTGAGCAAATCCATGAGAGTTGCTGAGGACAGAAAGATGGAGAACGCTGGTTAAACGGTCATCTGTGGTGCCCCAGTGACTTTTCGAGTTACGGGATAGGATAGAATAAGTAATTTGATTACATAATGACGCTGTGATTGCTAGATGGCCCCCCCCCCCCCCCCTTAAAAAATAACAAAAAGAAGAACAAGAAAAAAGAACAGATGATGATAGATTACACTTGACTCGCATGCATGCAGCAATTTGTTATGGGAAAAAAAAAGTTCACACTGTTCACTTCACAAAGAAAAAAATGTTTGCTTAAAAATAGAACAAGAAAGATTTGAATCTGTCAAGTCTCTGTTCATACTGCCTTAAACAGGTGCTAGGCAGCTATATCAACCCAGGTGGCCAGATGCCCAAGGACTTCTCTGTCAGTGAGGAGAAGGACGCAGATTCCACAGAGCCCAGTGCTGTGCCTGGCTCTTCTATCTACAGTCCACTGGCAGAAAAACAGATGCTGCCAGAGGTAGTGTCAGACCTTCTGAGCCAGTCATGCCTTATCCCTGCAGTCTGTTCCTATCTCCGCAACGACTCGGTCCTAGACATGGCTCGTCACGTGCCCCTCTACAGAGCTCTGCTGCAACTGCTAAGAGGTAAGTGGGTACTATTACGTTTTCTCGTGTTCTCATCTCTCTCTATCTCCATCCCTAACCTATCCTATCCTATCCTATCCTATCCTATCCTATCCTATCCCGTAACTCAAAGATCGTTGGGGCATCACAGATGATCGTTTAACCAGCATACTCCATCTTTCCCTGTTCTCAGCAACCCTCATAGCTTTGTTCAGCGTCAGACCAGTCTATTCTTGAATGTTGTCCTCTTTTTCTGTCTTCCTCTTCTTCTGCCTCCTTGCACCGTGCCTGGCAGGATAGTTTTTGAAAGGCCTGATGCTCTGGTGACGTGGCCATATCATTGGAGTTTCTGTTTCTTCACCACTGTGAGCATGTCATCAGGTTGTCCAATGGCTTGTGTATAGGAAATGCCCAGAAGTCTTCTGTAGCACCTCATCTCCATGCTTTGTATTCTTCGCTGTCGATCTGCTGTGAGGGTCCAGATCTCCATCCCTGCGTGTTCTTTATTTTTTTAGATTTTACAGTATGTGTGTATACTTGTATCATCTGCTAGGTTTGAAAATGTTGACATTTGATTCACCTCTTGAATGGTGTTAACAGGGAAAATCAAGTTTGTTAAATAGCAATTCAATTTAGAGTTGCTGTTTTTTTCCTTGCTTTGGTTTTTGATTAAAAGTTCCCTGCATTGACTGTAAATGTTCTTTTACTACTTTTGTGCAGGTATGGCAGTGTGCCCGAGCCTGGTGCCTCTCATGCTGCCTTTGCCTGCTCCGCAAACCTCCCAACAGCAACAGCAACCCACAAGAGATACAGCAACCACCACTGATTCAGCCGTGTCAGTGGAGAAGCTGCTGTCTAAGATGAAGGGCTGCGTGGATACATACGCCAGTAGACTCAAGTCAGTAGACTCTGGCAAGTCTGTGACTGATAAAACTAGCACCAAGTCCCTCAAGCCTCCCCACTCAAGGTACTTGATCAAACCACCAACCCCAGCAAGTGGGGAATCGCAAAGAATGCTAGCAACAAGTTGCACTGCACTGGCAAGTCACACCCGTAGCGTTTGTGTTAATTTTGAAAGAGAGTAGGAAATCTTTCACCTAAAAGATCAGTTAGAATACTTTTAAGTTAGCAGATGTTAGAACACCTGAAGATGAAGGTACACGCACAAGCAAACACCTTAATCAAACATAGTGTAAACCTGTGAATAAGTTTCCATTCCATGTTTCTAGCACCAGCAAATTTTATTCATGATTTGCCAAGTCCTGTTGTTATTTTTGTTGTTGTTTTTTTAAAGTAATGATGCCCATAGAAATTGAATTTTGCTTATGAATCATAATGACCCACTCTGAAGTATGTACTATTTTTAAAACGGCAAAGATACGCAGCAGTAGTTTTGTGTATTTTAGGAGCAACAAGGGCAAGAGCACAATCAGCAACAGTAAAGCAGAGGAAGAAGAGAGTGAAGGCCTAGCATTACTTATCCCTGATATTCAAGACACAGCAAGTGTTGTCAATATGGCTACACAACGCCTCAAAGAAGCTGAAGGTAAATGTTAGCTTTTTTTTTCAAAGAATATTAGTAAATTTGGTGTGTTTTTGTTTGTTTGTTCATTTGTTGTAAGTGAAGGAGTGCCAAAGTTGTCAGCTTGGCAGAAAGTGGGTCTATGTTCCATCAATTTCTCCTAGTGGCATTTTGTTTGAACCACATTGATTTCTGTCAGGTCTTAGTTATGTTTTAGATTATATGTAAAATAGATCTTATTTGTAAATAATCTGGTTTTATAACTGATTCTGCCATATTTTCTTTTTTACTTTATTTGTTTCTAAAACAAATTGAAAAAGCACGTTGACTATTTTGTGTGATGTAACCTTCTACTGTTCTTGTTTTCAGAGCATGCAGATTTTGGCGGTGAGTCAGCATCTGGTCTTGCAGCAGCTTCCAAATCCACAGAGGAACAGTATTTGGAGTTGATAGGTCCATTGCAGTTTGGTAAGAAATTAACATGATGTTGTCTGTAGCCACTATAAAGAATGGAGAATATTTTTTTAGATGTTTGAGCTTGAGTATATAGTCAGGCCTATGTATGCTTCTTTATGTGTAACTTACCACATTGTGCCTGTTTTATTTCAAGGACAAAAACTAGTTACATTTAACAAACGTTAATTGGTGCTGACAAGTAAATTTCAATCTGTCCCATTGTAACAAAACAATGCTCATCCTTGATTGTTATTTTTTAATTTGTTTAGATACTTATGAACTGGTAACAGAAACAGCCCAAGGCCTGAAGTTTCCTGTATCTCACCACTTCGAGTCACAGGTGAAAGCAACTGGGGCATTCTCCAACCCTGCACGGATGCGGCGTTTGGCCCAAGAGACGGTGACCCTCTCCACTTCCCTCCCTCTCTCCTACAGCAGCAGTGTCTTTGTACGCTGTGATGAGGACAGGCTTGATGTCATGAAGGTAAATGGCCCTTTATAGAAAAAAATCAGGGCTTAAAATCCTCCTTGGATCCGATGTTTTCCTCATGAAAGTGATCTTCTTCCTCGGGAAAAAAAAAAAATTTCCTCGGAAAAAATATACCCTTCTCAATAAAAATTGAGAAAGCATAAGGTGCGCTTTATTCGCAAATTGTTTTGATTCTCAAATGGTTCAAGTCATCAGTTGGTTATTTTGTTTGGTTTGCTAGCTACATTCTTTGCTAATAGTCAAAATGGCGGCGGAAACGATTGTGAACCGGGGAGATTCTTTTAATGACAGATGGAACCGAATGGCTTTTGAAAAAAGTTAAAATTATGTGAAGACTTGAACTGAAATGCTTTGGACCTTATTGATTTAAGATCAAGACATAGATGGCTAAACAGTAACTTCACAAACTGTCTTGTTAAGTCAGTACCGAGTATTCATATTTACTTAGTTACAATGGAAGGAGAACAACTCCAATCAATCCTCCAATCGGTGACAAAAATGACTTGTATGATTCAAGAGAGAGTGAAGATGAAGAAACTGGCGTTATTTGCCAAGACTTATGATTGTGTGATGCTATCAAAATTTGATGCACTCATTGACTCAGAACGTTAGTATTGTTAAAGAAAGTGATGTTTTGGCTGAAGGGTGTGTGACTGGTGGTGACATAACTTGCAAAAGTGACATGGACTGGCTAGTTCGTCTGAGCTTACTGGGAGTAACTTAGCTTACTGGAAGTAACTTAGCTTACTCAACTTAACTCAAGGACCAGGAGGAGATAATGATTTTGCCTTCACGAAACCCTCACGAACTTCGTGGATTGGTGCGATGATAATTTTTTGGATATGAATGTTACTAAAACGAAAGAGATGATTTTTGACTTTAGGAGATCCAAAGAGGTGGTCCAGTCAAGTGTTATTCATAATGAAGATGTTGAGATTGTTGACACATATAAGTACTTGGGCACAGTTTTTGACAGCAAGCTTAAATGGGATGTGAACACACAGTGCATTGTCAAACGGGACCAACAGCGATTGTACCTTCTCCGGAAACTGAAGTCTTTCTCTGTGGATTCTAAGATTCTCAGCTTGTTTTATCAATATTTCATTGAGAGCTTGCTGACTCTTTCGTTTGTTTGTTGGTTCCACAGCGTGACTGTGAGGGATAGGAATAGCTTGTCCAGCATTGTCAATGTCTGTTCAAAGATCATCGTTGTCAGGCAGAGAGACCTGGGTTCTTTCTGCGATCGGCAAATCATCAAGAAGGCGAACGGAATTATTTGTAGACCAAAGCATGTTCTGGTGGGCGAATTCTCAGTGCTACCATCCAGGCGCCGTTTTGCCTTAACCGGCCTGTAAGGGTAATCGCCGCTCCCACAGTTTTATTCCTTGCGCAATTCGACTGCTAAATTTGATGCGATCATCTCCGCTTTAACATTTTCCCCACCGCCCTAATGCCAATTCATTTATTTATTTATTTATTTATTTAAAAAAAAAAAAAAGCTCGACGATGGCCCGATTCAGGGATTGATTGATTGTTTATCGACCGATTGATTTAATGATTCATTGATGATATTCTTACCTTATTTTCTTACCTTCATGTTTTTATTTGATTTAACTGTTTAACTGTCGGCTGTGAGTATTCATGATGTGCGTGGTGTGTGTGTGTGTGTGTGCGTGTGTGTTTTGGTTTATGTTTGAATGGTAGGACATGCGCTTATGAAATCGTGTGATAAACTTTTAAATTTCACAGTTTTTTAAACTTCTTTATGTATTTATTTTAATAATATGAGCTGCTTCTAAATCTTGTAATTGCCCTATGTGGATAAATAAAGTTGTATTGAATTGAATTGAATTGAATTACTGGGAGTAATTTCAACTTCCAGTTCCAGGTAGGATACACATTTCATAATAATTGTCAAATGCATTTATAATTGACACAATCTCCTGATTTCTGTTCAATGTTTGTGTACAACTGAACTAACGCAAAAACAACTGTTTTGGGTTTAATTTAATTTAAATTTATTGTTTATAATAATTTTTTAAACCAAATAATTTATGTTGATAAATCTCTTTGGACTTGTTGGAAGCAGTCAACAACACACACTGCTTAATTGTGCTAAATTTTAGTGTTTTACTCCTAGTAATTTCTTAAATCTAGCAAAAAGAACAAAACAAGTAAATTACATTAATTTTTTCCCTGGCGTATAACTTACAAGGTGCATTTATACTCAGCAGTAAAGGGGTAAACACTACTGCCCATCACAAAAAAGTGCACAGATTTTGAGCTAGATTCTGAATAAAAATTATTGAGGAGCATGTCCCCAGACTACTTTAGACAGGGCCAGACCCAAGGGGTGGTCCTGCTGCCCAGAAATCCCCTCTTCCCCCTGACTGACTATGTACCTCTTCCAAGGGTAACCAAAATAAATATCAAAGAAATAAAAAGTTTGTCAGTTAATTTAATTATTATAACAATTTTATTTTTTAGAATACTTCCAGAATGCACCAGATTGCACATATTTTAATCTAGACCCCCCTAGGAAGTTCGGGTGCTTCGCACCCTCATCTGATGTACCCCTACATAGTTGGGAAAACGCTGATTTTCCTCTTTTTTCTCGGAGGAACATTTTAAGCCCTGAAAAATGCACATCTACTTGTTTTCAGGATAGTACAATTCTTACTGGATGTCTGATTTCAGTAAAATTGAATTGAATTCGGTTTTTTATGTCTGAAAACTGTTTGCATGAACTATAAAACTATAAAATTAAGTCCATGGATGCGAATTTGCCATTGTTAGATTGAAGATAACTCATCACTTTTCACCAAACTTAGCCTTTATATGGCTAACAATTTGCTAATGTTGTATTAATACAAGGTTAGTTCCAGGAGCAAATTTATAAAAAATGGTTCTTTGTGTTTACTAAATGTTAAGAATGATGGAAATGTTTTATTTTATATATATATATATATACCCTAAAATTATTCACTCGTGAGTTTGCCCTTAAGGGTTGGCAGCTTTAGAATTTTCTTAGCAGGTTTTTTTCAAGTGTTTGTAATGTTTTGTTCCACAACAAAATGTTTTTTTTGCAATTCATAGTACTGTTATTTACAATAACAAACCATACAAAGTCATATGTTTGTTATCAAAATAAATGTAAGTGTATTATCATCTTCTTCCTTACAGGTGATGATCACAGGTCCCTCAGACACGCCTTACGCCAATGGAGCATTTGAGTTTGACGTGTACTTCCCTCAGGACTATCCCAACTCGCCACCCTACATCAACCTAGAGACTACAGGCAACCACACTGTGCGCTTCAACCCTAACCTCTACAATGATGGCAAGGTAGGATTGCTTTTGCCCGACTGGGGGCATACGTTGGCCCCCAGACCCGAGCTAAATTTTCAGTTAATTTCAATAATCTTAGATCTCATGCCTGACTTTGCTCAATAAAGCGAACAGTTTTCATTCTATTTCTTCCATTCCTGCGCAAGGGAATATGAGATGGAACTGGACTCAACGTGCTTGAAGGCGGAGTTGGAGGTAACACATTTGCCGGTGTTGTATGTGCTGTATGTTCATCTTTATCGGGGATGTAGATGCCATCATTGTCATCCTCAGGCTGCTCACAAATTCCTCAACTGTTGGACAGTGCTTTTGAAAATAGATCTGTTATGAATCAGATGTTTTTTTTAGGCAGGAAATAGTCTGTGAGCTTTTTCACAAGCTGATCGACATTTTCAACTGATTCCCCTTCTTCTTCATCAGATTTGAGAGTCGTGAGGATTTGTCCAGCTTCCCTAGAACCCATGGAATACAGTAACAAATCTCTCTGGATCTCTCCGTCACCTCTTTGCACCTTTGTGGCCACCTGAAACCGTTGGAAATCTTCCAATCATTTGGCCCACTCACTCTGCTTGAATGAGACTTTCACAGGTGGATCAAACTTTGCCATCCCAGATTCTGCTCTCAGCTTCTTTTGTCCACTTCTGCCACCAAATCAGAACAGACAGAGGCGTTTGATCTGTCGGTCAGTTCTGTCAGTTCAATAATAGAGAGTGATTCAGATCAGGAGTTGCCAATTGTTGCTGGTCCCAGCAAAAGAAAGAGAAAAGTCAAACGAAGAAGACGGGCTTACTGATAGTCAAAAGAAACAGAACGTAGAAACAAACTGTCAGAGATGAGAATCTTCCGCCTTTTAGCGGAAATCTGCTCTTTCGGAAGGTCCCAGGGTCATTTTTGAGATCGGTTTAAATCCGGTGAGAAAATTTTTGTGTATATGACTAGGGTGAGTTGTTGATTTTCGATCTCGCAGCTTATTCCCACTCGTTATTCCCATGCGGATTGTTGTCATTTGGTTCGCTCTCACTTCGTTTCCGTCGATCCACCAAGCTGCCGTAAAAAGCCGAGATAACCCGATTTCTCTTTCTTCCGTGTGTCCTGGTAAACGTGCAGTTTAGCTCTCCCGTTTTTCTGCGCATAAGATTCCGGCTGTTCCCAGACACTGCCGCTGACAGTGACGTCACTCAAATAGGCGCTTGAAGCCCTTTCTCATGCGCTGAGTTGTAGTGCGAACGATGGAACAGCCAAAACATCACGTGGTTGATCAGCCATTATCTAGAACAAAGCGCGACTTGTAAAATGCTTCGAAAACTGAATCCTAGAGAAAAGGCTCTTGCTACCCACATCTACAGTGGTGTAAAAAACAAGTGGAACTTTAAGTGGTTAGAAGAAAAGTTGAACCCAACAGTCTTAATTCGTTTGAAGGACAAAAAGATCGAAAGAAATGTGGAGTTGAATGCAGAGGCAGAGAAACAAGCCAGACTGGCTCATAAGAAAGCTCTGACTGCCTGACTTCAGGTGTTGGTGAGGAAGAGAAGTGAGAGTAGAAGTCAAAAGCCACCAGCCAAGAAAGCAAGAACTGGATAGTTGCCTGGCTTCAGTTATAAAATACATGCGTACATAGTTCATTCAATAATTTTGTGTGTGCAGACTGTATAGCATGTTGGTACCTGCCAGTTTTAACAATTCTTCAAAAAAACATAAGAATGTTGTATACACAATTCACAAAGAACTGTAGTCCTAGTGCATGACGTAATTTAAATTGTAAACTTCAGCCTGACTTCAGTGCCTCACTAAGACTTCAAGGCTGAAGTTGTTCATAATGTATATATGATTATAGCATCAGAACTGTTTTTTAAGAACTACTGCCTGAAACCATCCGTATTTCTGCTTTCATTGTTGTGGTTTTTCCTAGACATTATCTTGAAATTGTAAACCTTGTTTGAACAGTCAATTGAGGTATTTATGATTGTATTGTTTGGTGTGACTGTAAGAGTGTCAGTGAGGCTTCATACTGATTCTATGTATAAATGTACAGCTCTGTTTTGGACAGCAGACCTGGGTACCTCGCCGTATTTCGCCGTATTCGTACGACTTGGCGACCAGCCATACGGCCATCCGCTTAAAATACTTAAAATACGGAAACAACCCTTTAAAAAAATTTTTTTTTTTTTTTTTTTTGGTTAAAAGTCTATTTTGACGAGTTACTTCCCCTTCACTCTGTGTGCACGTTGTCGACCGCCATTTTTGCAAGAAGCAAACACCAAACATGAAAAGAAGCACTGACCAACCTGAACCATTGGCATCTGAAAGTAAAAAGAAACAATGCACTTCAGTGTCGCGAAAGCAGCCGTTTCTGCAGGCCTACAATGACAAATGGAAATTTTTAATTGAGAGGGGACCATCCCTTGTTCATTGCACAATATGCAAAATTTCTTTTTCCTGTGCACATGGCGGTCGTAATGATTGTGAACGGCATGTGGCATCCAAAAGCCACACTCAGCTGGAGAAAGCATGTACTGGAACTGTGCCAATAAAAAGTTTATTCAACCGGACAGATGAGAAGTGCAGTTTGCAGAGGCAAATCTTAAAGGCAGAAATTGCATTGTGTCGCCTGATCGCCGATAAGAATCTTGCGCTCAGTACCTCTGACACATTGTGCAGCACTGTTAAGGAGATTTTTCCTGACAGTAAAATTGCCCAAGGTAAGATTTTTGGGATTTTTTTAAAACAGTTTTTTCTGATGCAATACATTGGAACCTTAAAAAAAACCACACATTAGATTAATACTAGTAATACTAATAGCTTGTACTTGAATTGACATAGTTACAAAACAAAAACATTTAAGCTGTTTATGGCTTTTTAAACACTTGCAGTAGTTGCAGCCCAGCAATGTTTGAGACTGCCCATAGTAATGGTACAAAATTAATATTTATGACTGACCAGTTATGTTTAAATATTGTAATTGACAAAGTACACACAGTGGTCATGATGCTGCAAACCCAAACATCTCAAAGTAAAGTAAGATACACTTACAGTATTAAAGCCTTTTGTTGTTTCAGTGTAATTATAAATGTACATGTTATTCATTATTTATTGTGCAGTTAAACATGTTCATGCCGTACGTATTTGCACATGCGGGCCAGTAGAAAATCTGGTCACATTTGTTAAAATCTGGTTTTGAACCCTTAGGAATACTATCATGAAATATGGCAGGTACCCAGGTCTGGGACAGTAATTATGTGCATTGGTAAAGCCTTGTCTTGTCATTGGTATTTAAACCATTCTTGTCTGCAGTCAAAAGGAATGTTTGTTTAATACAAGGCTTAACTGATGTTTGAAATAAATTCATTAGGCCTATGTGTTGAACTGTGGAGAGCTAACAACAGCATTTTAGTACCACAAAAACAACTGATCTGACCCCATAAAATAAGGCTCAGAATGCACCAAAATGCATAGATTTTAACCATCTTTTCAAAAATCTTTTCAAAATTTTTCCGGGGGAGCATGCCCCGCAGGTACGCGCACTTGAGGCTTCGCCACTCGACAGACTTTGCAATATTTCCTCCTTTTTGTCATTTTAGGATTCTCATCTCTGAACTGTACAGTGTAATCAACTTTGGTGTCTTCTTTACCAATTCGGACGTTGACCTATAGTTTCTTCAGTTGCATTTTCATTACACTGTTTCTTCCACTTTTTTTTCTTCCATTTTGGTAATTTTAATTTCTTTAAGATAGCATACCTTGTGCTTTTAATAACAGCTTGTTTTGTGAACTCTGTGCTGAACAATTCACATCTTTCCGGCACCTCTCATAAAAACTTGTGGGTATCGCCATTATAAATCAAAACGAGGTTAGAGTGAAACCAAGTTCTGGTCTGGCTTGTTTTGCTTTTCTCAAAGCTTGATGCGTGACTTTAAAATATAGCAAATTGCCGAAAACGACGATTGTTAGAGCCAGAAACGATTGGGATAAGTATAAAAACGGTGGAGGAAGTACATGCTCAGTGAAAGGATGCAAAAACAATCGTAGAGGCCTGTATTTGTGGCGACTTCGGAGGTGTGTTGATCACTACCCAATCGGCCAATGGTTCATGGAGAGTGGGTGTGTCAGGAGCCCTACTAACTGCACACCCCTTCAAATAGTGACCAGATAAGAGAGTGGCTGTCAAAACTGCATTTAAAACGTCCACCGAAGACAATTTTTGTCTGTTCCTTTCATTTTACTGACCGAGAGCCCACCATTCAAAATCCATCTCCCCAGCTGTTTATTGGTTACAACAGCAAAGTGGAGATCGGCAGAAAGCCACCACGAAAACGCCAGTCGTCAGATGGAAGAGCTAGCGATACAACGATTAAAGAACAATCATCGACAGAAAGTGAAACAGGACCTGAAGACTCTTGTGGTTTTCCATAGCTTCGCCATCGCAACCTTCACAAAACACGAAGTAGTTGACTATGTGAGGGTACGATACCAGTGGCTAGTGACACATGTTGTCTTCCCACTGTAAACTTGACTCTGTCACAACTGGGACTTCAAATCCATCAGGCATTCTCTGCAACACTTTCTCTTTATTCTCCCACCAACGCTTTCTCATGTGATTCGACATATTCTTGAATATTTGGAAATAACTCACTCAAAACACTCGGATAAACAGTACGCGGAGAAAGAAACCGGAAGTATGTTTCACAGTAACGGAAAGAGTTACCCCTCATACATGGGGGATTCCCATTGGTGCATAGGATAGCAGAAAAGTGTGAATAGCCCAAAAAAATAAAAGTTCTAATCTGAACATTTGTGAAAACATGAAACTGTTGTCTTTGTTACGTTTGAATTTTTTGTTTGCATTTTCTGTACCAACCTTACACATTTTAAACACAAAGTGGGAAAATCCAACATCTGGTGGTATTTTTCATCGCATTAAAACAGGTGTAAATCCTCATTTTGTATTTTAGTACTTTGTTCCCTGAGCGTGGTGTGAACATTTTGCGGAGTTCTTTCCCCTGTTTTGAGATCTAAATAAGGGGAAGCTCAAAACTGGCCCGAGTGGCATTGGGTTAATAATAGTCATACATTGTGAAATTTAAATGTAATGTGCTAGCCTCTAACATTAAACTTGTCATTTTGTCAACTAGGTTTGCCTGAGCATTCTAAACACATGGCACGGACGTCCAGAGGAGAAGTGGAACGCACAAACCTCCAGCTTCCTGCAAGTCCTTGTATCTATCCAGTCACTCATTCTTGTAAATGAGCCATACTTCAACGAGCCAGGTTATGAGCGCTCACGGGGCACACCTTCTGGTACAGCAAGCTCACGTGAATATGACGCCAACATCCGACAGGCTACAGTCAAATGGGCCATGCTGGAACAGATCAAAAACCCCTCTGCCTGCTTCAAAGAGGTAAAGTGCAGATATTTGTTAATTGGCTCATATGCATAGCAATGTGAGTCTACACCCCACCCCCCCCCCCCTCCCCCACTCTCCCTCCGCTCCTCATTCCTCCCCTTTTTTGCAAATCTTTGCGAGATGAGTTCTAAATAGTCCAAAAATAACAATTAAAAAGGAACATTCCATGTGTCCACCGTCTGGATGTTCAAAACTTGCAAGTAAATTAATATCTCAGTACCTATTTCAAATATAACAGCTAAATTTGGTAAGATAATGTATTTCCATGAGGCCTCATAAATGATCAGTGAATGAATGACTTCACTTCAAGGTCAAGGTCACAAGGTCAACAAATGTTAGTCAAAAAAATGAAACATTTTCACAAAATTTCACTCTTTTTCAAAGTTATTAATATTGAATTTATGATTGTTTGGTGCATGATAGATAACAATGATACACACATCCTTTGCAAATTTGGTCAACCTCAATCTCACTCCAAGGTCAAGGTCACTGGAGTCCAAAGTCAGTATAGGTACTTTGAAGTGACCGTGACCCTAAACTATGAGAGATATAAGGTTCCAACTTATTGTATTTAGAGATGATACATTGATCTTTCATATGTGTTCCATTTTTGTGTTGATCTTAACTCTTAGCATCCTATAGCGCGGTAATGCGCGCCTCGCCCGTAATCCTGAAGCGCGGTAATGCACGCCTCATTAGTGCACCTTTTAGTCATGAAATCACAGGAAATAGGAACTCTCCAGTGAGTGAGAGAAGGTTTAGTCAACTTCCGGAAAGGTTCCCGTGTGTTTTCCGCTATCGTTTTCGCAAGTTTGACATGGTTTTGTGTACTTTTTTTAACAATTTTGTTTGAGGTTTGAGTTTGCGAAATTTTCGGCCATGATGGCAGGGGATAGCTCCGCCAGTAATAGTGAGTTTGGTAACCTTATCGATGAGCTTATTGCTGAAAGAGCACAAGGACTTGGTGTAGACAACCAGAGTGAGTTTTCTTGTCTGTGTTGACTGTCTGTGCACACATTCACACGCAATCCACACTAACTTGTTGTTTTATTAACATAGTCCATAAAATACCTGTAATTATGAATTAATTACAAGATTCCAACAGGTAAAAATAGTACTAAAGTCAAAATGGTTCTTTGTGTACATAGAGTAACCATTTGTAAACATATCCTAAAATATGAAGTCAATGTGACAATAAATAAATTTTTTGCATTTTTTTCAAATTCATAACCCAATTTATTGCAATAAACTTGAAATCCTTACAGGATATAGGCGCAAATGTACAGAAAACCTTATAAGTCACCAAGAGTTAAAGGTTAAAGTCATTTTAGGCCTTACCAAAATTTACAAGAAAATAGGTCATCGTACAGTGTAATGGCTCTACCCATAGTAGCAACAACATTGGGCTATTTGATCATACATGAGCCCGAGAGGTTATGTGAAGGTCAAGGTCATCCCAAGGTCAAGGTCACTTGTTATTGTTTTTTGATAATCTGGAGTGGTGGTACTTTTTTTTCATCATTTTATAAGCAAATAAGCTTATACAAGACCACGACTTTCAGTCTATTTACAAGAATTGGTGTATGCACATCAAGTGGATAAATTTGTACACCATTTAACAATAAGACAGTGTCAGTATATTCAGAAAGTCATATTTTCATATTTAGAACTAGTAGAATGAAATGTATTGTTTAACATACTTAATGTGAACAATATTAGTATTGCATTTTTGTATTATAGAAAATCAAATATTAATTACACATACTGTACCATGACTCAACAAGTGCAATGTTTTGGCGTTGCTAGGTGATAGTGCCCTTATAGCGGAAGCTGGCAAAATCAAATCAAACATAGAGTTGCTTCCCCTGCACCAAACCGTCACGCGCCCCACGTGCCACAATACGCGTCTAAGCGCTCACGGCAAAGGACAGCACACCTCAATTCTTATTTGGCACTTGGTTAGAGTGGTTGTGCCTACTGTAGCTCTCTTTTTGCTGGCTTACTGCGTTCGCCCGGTAGTTCGTTGTTGCTGCCGGCGGAGTTGTAGGTTTTCTCCATTTTGTCTGTTATCCTATTACCGCAGCGGTTCGTCGTGTTCCACCCCGTCGCTGCGTGTCTCTGCTTCGTCGACCGTTCACGCTAGATAGGTCGGTTTACGGTCCCTTCTGTTGCTGTTAGCGCAGCTCCCGCTACGTCCGGGATTTCTTCGTCCCCTCTTCTGCCGTCTTCACTACCGCTTTGCTTCGTTGGCTTTGCTGTTTGTCCACTCCTACGCCCCCTTCTTTGTTGTCTTCTACCTTTCAGGTCAGTAGAAGTGGTGGTGAAGAGGTGGGGAGTGGTGGTAGTGAGGTGAGGGGTGGCTCCTTGGTCTTGCCAGAAGTGACCTTGGGGCCGTTTCTGGTCAAGGTTTCGACCAGAAACATATAAGTGGTCGCCCTAGTTTAGGACCACATAATATTTCCAGCAGGGACGCTCCGGCACGGCCGGGCCAGCTACTTGCTGAAGCCGTTCCCTTCTGTTTCCTACGGGATTCAGACCGGGTCGGGACTTCTGGCTTATATAAGTGGTCGCCCTAGTTTAGGACCACATTAAATGTCCGGCGGGGACGCCCCGGCACGGCCGGATAAGCTCCCTGCCGAAGCCTTCCCTTCTGTTTCCTGCGGGATTCAGACCGGGTCGGGCCTTCGGGCTAATGTCAAGCTTGGGTCACGTAAAGCGCTGTACGCAGTGTTACGTCCAGCTGCGACAAGGGGTGTGGCTTCCGGTTCGTCCGGTTTGTCCCTCCTCTCCCCAGTCCAGCCCCCATTGCACCCCACTTCCGCTTGCGGTCGTGGGGCGGGGGCTCTGGTTTCCGGTACGGGGGGTACGGTACACCCGTCACCCTCTTCCCTTTCCGGTTTGGATTCTCCCCCTCATCCTCCTTTGTACTCCACTTCCGCTTGCGGTCGTGGGGCGGGGGCTCTGGTTTCCGGTACTGGGGGTGCGGTACACCCGTCACCCTCTTCCTTTTCCGGTTTGGATTCTCCCTCTCATCCTCCTTTGTACTCCACTTCCGCTTGCGGTCGTGGGGCGGGGGCTCCGGTTTCCGGATCGGGGGGTACGGTTTGCCCGTGGCCCCCTTCCGTTTCCGGTTTGGGTCCAGCTTTCCCTGTTCACCCTTCGACCTCTGTCACTTCTGGTTTCGGTTGTGGGTCGGGGGTACTGGTTTCCGGTGCTGTTGGTTCGATTTTTTCGTTACCTTCCTCCGGATTACATGCGAACGCCGCTTTGCCTTTGTGCGCGCCGCCTTCTGGTGGGGGTGGGGCACTCTTGGTTCCTCCTACCCTAGTTCCTGATTTCTCGGGTGCTGGGGCGTTCTATCCAGCCCTTAACCCTGAGGCTCTTTTTAGAGAGGCGGTTCAACACGCTGCGGCTTTTTGTCCTCAGGTGGTGGAGGAGGTTTCGGTGCCCCTACCACACCTCCATTCCTTCCTAGGCGCGACTCTTGCTTCTGCCGAGTCTGATGAGGCTTGCCTTGTATTCAGGGAGTCTCCTAGTGTTAAACGTTTTGTGGATTGGGCCTTTTCTGCGGCTAGAGGACTTAAAGAGGGCGAGGCCCCTTCCTCTTCATTTGAGGAAGTCCTCGGTTCCCTAGAGCTTCCGCTGTGGGCTCTTTTTTGAGTTTGTCTTCATTGACCGGTGTTCCCGGCAAGTTCCTCTCTCGGTCGTTTCTTCCGAAGTCATCGCTCCCGGTTTCCCAGGATGATCTTGCTCTTTTGGGGGGCCTCAAGCCTTTGCCTCCTTCGTCGATCCCTGTTCCAGTCGGTGGTCTGGCACAGATAGAGGAGGCTATTGTTAGGTCCCTTGAGTATACTTCTCTCGCTGACGCACTTTCTGCTGCGCTGTCTTCTGCTTTTCTTTCTGGGCACGTTTTCTGTGACGAGGATTCGTTGATTTCGGTGAGGTCCTTGTTGCAGGCCCTCTGTACCTCCATCGTTCTGGGTTGCGAATCACAGGCTATTGCCTATGTCAACCTGCTTCTTGCGCGTCGTGACGCTTTTCTTCAGTCAGCGTCTCCGTTGCCTCCGCTCTTGTCCTCCTCGCTTCGGGTGGGACCCTTGGTACCCGACTCTCTGTTTGGTCCTTATGTTCGCACAGCTGTTCGCGAGGAGTCGGACCGGTCCCAGTCGGTTGGTTTCGCCTTCTGGGCTCGGGACACCCCTTCGGCCCCGCCTTTCTTTCCTGACAGGTGTCGAGGTCGCTCGGTCCGTGGTCTCTCTCCTCGGGGTGGGCCGTGTGGTACTTCCTCTTCCCGTGGCAGGGTTGAGGTAGGCCGTAGGCGTTTACGCAGTGGCGCGTTTTCCACCAGTCCTATCCCTGCCTGTCCACCCCTAGGTGTTCTACCCCTCCGGGCAGGTGGCTTGGCTCGTCAGTTTCATGCTTGGCTCGGCCTCCCTCTGCTAGCAGTTGGGTTCTAGAGGTGATTCGGTCGGGGTTCAAACTTCAGTGGGGTTCCTCTCGGCCCCCTCTTCGTCGCTCCCCGCCTTTGTTTCGCCCCCTGTCTCCTCCTGAGGCTCAGGCGATTCTCGATGCGGAGGTCATAGCCCTTCTCCAGAAGGGCGCTATAGAGGAGGTCCTTTGCCCTCACTCCCCGGGGTTTTACGGCCGCCTCTTCGTTGTCCCGAAGGCATCCGGCGGTTGGCGCCCGGTGCTCGATCTTTCCTCGTTGAACAGGTTTCTTCGCCGCATTCGTTTCCGCATGGAAACTCTCGCTGCGGTGCGTATGTCTCTGCGCCCGGGGGATTTTGCTACCTCTATCGATCTTTCTGACGCCTATTTCCATGTGTCTATTCATCCTCTTCACAGGCGTTGGATGCGTTTTCGTCTGGAGAGATCGGGTTTTTCATTTCAAAGCCCTTCCCTTTGGTTTGTCTCTCAGTCCTTGGGTTTTCACAAGGATTGTCAAAGAACTCGCTGCCGTAGTCCGCGGACTCGGGGTGCGGTTCTCTGCTTATCTTGATGACTGGTTGGTCAAGGCTAGTTCTCACGATCTCTGTCTTGTGCACACCAGGCTCGTTCTCCTTTGGGCTCGGCGCTTGGGGTTCTCTATGAACCCTCTCAAGTCTGAGTTGTCTCCATCTCAGGTTTTCAACTACCTGGGAATGTCGTTCGACACTCGCGATTGGTCGGTCCGCCCTTTGGCTCGTCGGGTGCAGAAGCTTCAGTCCCTTCTGCTACTTTTGGAGAGTCAGGATTTCGTGTCAGCCAGATTTATGGCCTCTCTTTTGGGGTCGTTTGAGTCTATGGTTCCTCTGGTTCCCCTCGCGGGAGTTCGCAAGCGGCCGATTCAACGTTGGCTTTCTTCCCGTTGGAGTCAGTCCAGCGATTCCTGGGACGCTCTTTTTCCGGTCACGGCGGACCTTCGCGCTTCTCTGCTTCCTTGGCGGAATGTTGAGTGGCTTTCTTCGGGGGTGCCTATCTCCCTCCGCTTCCGGTGGCCGAAATCTTCACGGATGCGTCTTTGGTCGGTTGGGGTGCGCATACTGGCAGCCTTTCAGCCCACGGTTTTTGGTCTCAGGACCAGCTGTCTTGGCATATCAGTCGCCTGGAGATGGAAGCCGTTTGCCTGGCTCTTCATCGTTTTCTTCCCTCACTGCCTCGGGGCCTCTTGCTTGTTCGCTCCGACAGTACCACTGTGGTTTCTCTCATCAACCACTTCGGGGGTACCCATTCCCCTGCTCTCTCCATGATGGTGGAGAGCCTCCTTTTGTGGTTAGCTGATTTCGGTTGTACGCTTGTGGCCAAGCATGTCAGCGGCTCTGTCAATGTCTTGGCCGATCTTCTGAGTCGCCCTCATTGTGTGGTCCACACGGAATGGACGCTGTCCCACTCTGTTCTTCAACCAGTTTAAGCGGAGTGGTTTAAACCTCTGATTGATCTTTTTGCCACTCGTTACTCTTCCAGGCTACCCCTGTTTGTGTCGCCGGTCACAGATTGCCTGGCTTGGGCGGTGGACGCGTTGTCCATTTCTTGGGAGGGGTTGGAGGCTTATGCCTTCCCGCCATTCCCCCTCCTTCCGCGGGTTCTCAGGAAAGCTGAAGAGGAGTCCCCTTCTCTCATTCTCGTGGCTCCCTTTTGGCCAGCTCAGCCCTGGTTCCCCGATCTCCTTCGTCTTTCCCAGGGGCGGTGCATTCCTCTCGCTCTCGGGGCGCGATAGCTTCTGCAGCCTCGATCTGGGATTCCACACGGTAATCCAAGCATTCTCCGTCTTCACGCTTGGCTGTTGTCCGGCCTTCTATAGGGGCTTTCTGGGCTTCAGGAGACCTCAGCCGGTTCCAGCTTGCTTCCTGTTTCTGTCCTGTCATACTCGAGAGGATGGCTTCTTGGAGTCGGTTTTGTGGTCATGGCCCTACAGTCCCGGTCCTCTTCTCCAGCCTGTTCACGGTAAGTTTGTTTCAGATAAAGTTGCTTCCCTCCGTCCTTTTCGTGCTAATCTGCACTTGTTGAGTCATGGTACAGTATGTGTAATTAATATTAAAATTTTATCTCTAAATTTATTATTAATAAGCATACTTACCATGACTCAATTTAATATCCCTCCCACCTCCCCGCAGTTCCAAATAAGAAATGAGGTGTGCTGTCCTTTGCCGTGAGCGCTTAGACGCGTATTGTGGCACGTGGGGCGCGTGATGGTTTGGTGCAGGGGAAGCAACTCTATGTTTGATTTGATTTTGCCAGCTTCCGCTATAAGGGCACTATCACCTAGCAACGCCAAAACATTGCACTTGTTGAGTCATGGTAAGTATGCTTATTAATAATAAATTTAGAGATAAAATTTTAATTTTAAGTACTAAGACATAAATAACACTGTTTAACATTTGTAGTTTAATCCAAATTCAAGTGCTGTCATGCATTGTAACTGAAATTATAAATTCATTTTACAAAAGAAATGTTCATTGAAAGATGTGCAATTTTGTACATGTATTGTTTGCAAACATTGTTGAATTATAAACAATTGCTGAAGAAAAAAGACTTTGTAGGATGGTGTATATCCATCAGGCATCAAAAGTGATCAATGAATGAATGACTTTCACTTCAAGGTCACCGGGTCAACAAATGTTAATCAAAAATGACAATTTTAAATTATACAATGGAATATAGTTTTAAATAGAAATTTATAGAAGTGAATCTAGAAAAACAACTTGAACAAGAAATACCAACAATAGACAGTAAAGTTCAGAAATCTGAATATGATCAACAACAACTATGGGGAAAAAAAGTCTTATAGAATTAAGGAGAAAGCAAATAGAAGAGATAATGATTTGCAGCAAAGCTCGCTGGGCAGCGTAATGCAAGTTAGGAAAACTACATTTTGTTTGTACAAAAATGTTTAAACTTGTCTCCAAAAATGGACAGCATTTAGAAAACACTCATGATATGCTAAAATAAACAAAAGAAGGTTTTGAAAATTTATATTAAAAAAAAACAAGTATTAGATGCAGATTTAGAAACATATGCATCTCTTCCCAAGTTATCAGTCACGGAAGCAACTTCATTGGAAATTTAATAACTCTTCAAGAAGCCAGTTATGCATTAAAAAGTATATGTAATGGTAATAGTCCAGGGACAGATGGAATAACCGTTGACTTCTTTAAATGTTTCTGGAAACTGGATGGATTTGTAGTATGCTTTCTGAACGAAGGATTTTAAACTAATGAAATGTCTATATATAACACAGAGAGAAGGTATTATAATGTACGTTCCAAAAGGAGATAAACCTCGGGAATTTCTTAAAAATTGGCGTCCCATCTCATTATTAGGTGTTATTTATAACTTCTTGTACAGGGTTGGAAGATTTAACGATTTAGCGAATAAAATTTTTGGTTAAAGAAAATTTTAACGTGTTAATGTTTTTTTTTACATTTAAGAAAATTCAATAAATTAAAAAATAAAAATAACCATTATCGATTTTTTTTGTAAAAAAAATTGCGTTACTTTAGTTTGATTTTCTACCATGAACAACAGGTGCCTATGTGCGAAGCCGGTTTGACTAAGTTGCAGCCAGTTTGAGGCGGTTTGGATTATCCTATGTAGACATTGCCGCTACATTACATTACATTACATGGTTATTGCTTTAGGTCCAGCGGACTCTTCCGAGCCAAATCAGGACCAGAGAAGTGAAAGAGGACTCACCCTGATCCGCATAAAAGTTTTGCCGAAACAACCCTAATGATAACACTGAATGCAATCTACCAGCCGGTCACTTTACAATAAAGACATTCCACGCAGGGGACGCTGAGGCTATACTCCAACCCACCGAACCACCGTTTACAAAAACAAAATAGAACACAAACATCATTATACAATATCAACAAAGCACATACATATAAAATGCCTATATTGCCAAATAATAACATCATAGGAAGCCCCAGTGACCATTTGGCAGAAAGCATCCAATATTCCCAAGCTGATCCATCAGACCTCGCACACAAATGAGGAGTTTTGTCCCGGAAGAGTTTTCAAGAAAAAAGGTAGGTGACTGGTCTAGCGAAGAAGAAGATAGTATAGTAGATTGATAGAACAGAGTAGGATCGAGAAAGAACAAAGGAGAAAGACAGCGACACTGGGAATTTAAAGCCCTAAATTTTCAGAAAGTGGGGATACTATTTATACTGAAACCCCTGGCACCCCCACAGGGGGGTACATTGCCGCTAGCCTACCCTGCATAAGTTCATACTAAATTTTGAGATGGTGAAAAGAAGTTGGCTTCCTGCAGTGATTCGAGTGATGAAAGTTTGCCAAAATGTTTTGAAGCGTTTATGGAATACTACGACTTTGTTGGAGGAAAGTCAGCCGAGACGCTCATTTTTAAATTTAGATTCTTTTTATTCTAACTGCTGTATTTGAATGCTTAGCTTAATTTCTTTGTCTCGTTGGTGTGAGTGGGTTAAAATGCTTGAAATGGGGTGTGAATGAGTGTTGCAAGGACAGATTAGAAAAAAAAATTAGTCTAATATCTCTATTCTTGTTGTTAATAAAATATCAACTCAAATCACATTATTTGTAATTGATTTTTTTTTTCAGTGTGTTCATAGATTACATGGGTTCTAACACAAGTTGTATGTAATTTTTTTTTAACGGCATACCACTTTTTTTTGGTCTGAGCTGAGCAATAAATAATAATTCATGTATTTAACGCAAATTTATTTTATTTTTTTTAAATTTAAATTTATTTCTTTAATTTTCGAAAAAAATTAAAGAAAATTTATTTCTTTAATGTTTTACCTACATTAAAGAACATTTATTTCTTTAAAGAAAAAAAGTAAAGACTATCAACCCAGTTCTTGTATAGCAAATAGAATAAAAACAATTCTACGAAAACTTATTAATGAAAATCAAACAGGCTTTGTGGTTGATAGGTACATAGGAGACAGTTTGAGACTTTTGTATGATTTAATCCACTACCTAAAGCAAAAAGGTCTCTGGTCTTTTAGTCTCAATTGATTTTGAAAAAACGTTTGGCTCTGGGAATTAGAATTACATAAACAAGGTCTTAAAATTGTTTGGTTTTGGAGAAGACATATGCCATTGGATATCAGCCTTCATTAACAATATAAAATCCTCAGTGATGGAAATGGTAGTTTCTGCTAGTTTTATGATTAAACGATGATGTAGAAAAGGTGATCCAATTTTTCCATATTTATTTATTTTGTGTGCAGAATTATTGACAAATAAAATAACGGAAAACAAAGAAATTAAATTAATAAATATTTCAGAGGCAGAATGTAAAGTGAGCCAGTTTGCTGATGATACTTCATTACATTTAGAAGGTGACAAAATTTGGTATGAAAAACTATTTAAGATGTTAAATGATTTTGAGGACATTTCAGACTTAAAGTTGAATTATTAAAAAACCTGTAATGTATATCTTGGTAGTAAACAAAATAGTGACTTTACATTTTTGCCTAACAAAAAAATGACTTGGAATCCAGCACAGTTTAACATCCTAGTGCTCTGGTTTACAGCGATCTCAATAAAATGGCAGAAATAAATTTAATGAGACTAACAAATTATTTAATATAATGGTCAAAGAGATCCATCACTCCACTGGGAAAAGTTGCAGTCCTCAAATCTTTGATATTATCCAAACTTACTTATTTCTGGATTTTATTACCTAATCCCTCCAACAAGATGATAGAAAGGGTACAGAAAATGTGCTATGACTTTGTATGGGACAAAAAAAAGAGAGAAAATGAAACGCGCAATAGCAATTCATAGGGTCCAGATCAATGTAGGTATACATTTTCCCGATATAGAACACAAATTACATCCTTAAAACTTAATTGGTTGAAAAAAATGTATTCAAGGGTATAATCCTAAATGGAAAACAATTTTGAAAGAAATATGTTCAAAGATTAAAATGCTAACGAAATATGGTGCAGGTGTGGAAAATAATTTTGTACATCAGTTTTGGAAGGATGTAATTTACTAGCTATAATAATCTGTACAATAAAGTGGACATTTATACTGATGAAGAGTTTTTTTTTTAAAACATTATTTTTTTATAAAAAGTTTAAAATTGACAATGAGACGTATTTTGCCGACTGGACCAAAAAAGACATAACATTTTGTAAAGGATTTGGTGAAAGGTAAGGACACTTTTTTAACAGTACAGGAATTTAAAAGCAAATTTAATATTGATATGCCCTTTTTCACATATTTTGGATGTGTTTATTCCATTATAAAATGTTTGAAGGAAAATAATATTTAGGTTATTAAATTATGATTGTCATGATATAAATTATATTAAAACCTATGGCTATATTAACTTCTAGCGCCCTATAATGCTGTAATGTGCGCCTCTCCCGTAACCCTGAAGCGCGGTGATGCGCGCCTGTTAGCGCACCTTTTAATCATGACATCACAGGAAATAGGAACTCTCCAGTGCGTGAGAGAAGGTTTAGTCAACTTCCAGAAAGTTCACGTGTGTTTTTCGCTATTGTTTTCGCAAGTTTCACGTGGTTTTTGTGTACTTTTTTACCGATTTTGTTTGAGGTTTGAGTTTGCAAAATTTTCGGCCATGATGGCAGGGAATAGCTCCGACAGTGATAGTGAGTTTGGAAACCTTATCGATCAGCTTATTGCTGAAAGAGCACAAGGACTTGGTGTAGACAACCAGAGTGATATTTCAGTCTCATCTGTACACACAAGTGATTTTAGCGATCGTGAAAGTGTATCTTCCGACGATGTTGATGGCGATGCCAAGTGGTAAAATACCTGTAATTATGAATTAATTACAAGACTCCAAGAGGTAAAAATAGTACTAAAGTCAAAATGGTTCTTTGGGTACATAGAATAACCATTTTGTAAACATATCCTAAAATATGAAGTCAATGTGACAATAAATAAATTTTTTGCATTTTTTCCAAATTCATAACCCAATTTATTACAATAAACTTGAAATCCTTACAGGATATAGGCACAAATGTACAGAAAACCTTATAGGTCACCAAGAGTTAAGGGCTCCCAAAAAGAGCAAAATGTTTTTATGAAATACTATTGGGTAAACCATTTCAGTCAAATGCCTAAAATTGGGAGAAAATGTTGGGAACATATTGAATGGGCGAAGGCATTCATGGCAACAAAACAAATTAAAGAAGTGAAACTGAAGTGGGTTATGATGAAAACCAACTATTGAATTATTGTAACTAATTCTGTTTTGAAGCATGATACCAAACAATTTCAATTTGTGTACATTTTGTAATGAAGAAGATTCAATAATTCATTATTTATGGAGCTGCGTGCATGTTCAAAAGTTTTGGAATGACTTTGTAAGATTTATGATGGACAAGTGTTGTAATTGTGACAGACTCGCACTGAATCTGGTCTTAGTACTTTTTGAACAGGATGGCAAAACGAAGGATGATGATTTTTCACATATTTTATTGCTTACAAAATTAGTTATATACAAATGCAGAATAAATAACACAAAACCATTATTGGAAGTATTTTTAAGAGTTATTGTTCAAACATATAAAACAGTTACATATGTTTTTCAGACTAACATGAACTATGACAAGTTCACACAAAAATGGGCAGATTGCAAACAACATATAGAAGAAATAGACCATAGAATATAAATAGAGTGTACAATTGAACGTAAGAAGGAATGTTTATTATGCTTTGGAACTGTTCTCATATGTTTTTGTATACTCGATTTAATGTGTTATTTTTGTATTTTAAAGTCCAATGTATTTTAAATTTCTGCCAATGTTTAAAACACATTTTGCCAATATTACATGTGTGTTAAAAATGTAATTTCTGACACAACATAACCCTATGTAAACTTTCTTTTAATAAAAACGTTTTGAAGATTAAAAAAAGAAAAATAAGAAAGAACATTTTCCACAAAATTTATATTTTTTTCCTAAAGTTATTGATTTTTAACTAATGATTGAGGCATGATAGATATCAATGAGACATACAAACCATGCACATTTGGTCAACCTCGCTTCAAGGTCACTGGAACTGTCCAAAATTCAGTTCATATGGGTATTTGATGTGACCTTGACTTTAAATTATGAGTGATAAAAAGTCCAGACTTGTAGGTAGAGATCATTGCTTTGATCTTTCATGTTTTTTGACACTTTTGCATTGATCATTGATCCCAAAATTGGGTTATTGATTGGAATGGCTCAGTTGTACGGGCGTCAGACCATGCGCCCAAAGGCTGCGGGTGGGCGTCTCGGGCGGCTTGAGTTAGATCCTCTATCAGCCAGCGCCTTGAGCAGCTCTTGAGCTGGTAAAGCGCTATATAAGAACGATTAAATAAAAAAATGGCCTCGTGGCCTAGTGGATAAGTCGCCGGTTTCCTATGCCGAAGGTCGCCGGTTCGATTTCCGCAAGGGGCGAACGTATGTGACTTAGGTACGAGACTATTGAGGTCACCGAGGGTTTTCTCCGGGCACTCCGGTTTCCTCCCTCCCTTCAATAATGGTACAGGACGCAGTCAATATAAAAAAATTTCAAAAATAAAAATTTCGTTTGTCTTTCCGTCTTCTAATAGCGATCTCCCTGCCTTTACACCACCTGTTTGAGTGATGGATGTGTGGTGTGTGTGAGGGTGGATGAGACAGGTGAGCCTGTATGTTGGTATAGATCGCCGCGCTTTGAGCCTTGGGGAAAGGCGCGTATAGCATCCTGTATTATTATTATTATTATTATTATTATCTCAAAGGTAAATGTCATTTTAGGTCTTTAAAAAACATAAAAAAATCATCATGCTACAGTGCAGTGGCTCACTATATTATATGCATAAAAATTGGGTTACTTGATCAGGTCAAGGTCATTAAAGATCAAGGTCATCCAAAGGTCACTTTTTTTTCCAAATACAATGTTTGCTATAGTTTACTTGATCATACGTGAGTGTCCATTTGGATCAGGAGGTCAAGGTCATCTATAGGACAAGATCATAGCAAGATCAGTATTTGCTGTTGTTTTGTTTTTTTAAGAGTAGTTATATTTTGATGTCATGGTTTTGTTTCAGTATTTCTGGGCACTCATTTTCATATAGAATTAATTAAAGTTCCATGCGAGTCATATTGGCTTTGCCCATCTAGTTTCTATGTAGTGTTGTCAGTGATAAATTATGATCTGTATATGTTGTCTTGCATTAATTCCATCACTATGATTTAATTTAAACATTTGTTTTCAATGTCATATTGCAGGCGATCCAACATCATTTCTGGTTGAAACGTCATGAAGTACTGAAGCAGTGCGAAGATTGGATCGCTGAGATGGAGCAGTTTAGCACAGATAAACGCACTGGTCGCTCCATCAGTCACAGCACCATGGCTCTCAAGGTGAGGCAGGCAATTGGTTTCATTGTCAGGGTGCCCTTTTTGTGCCTTCATTGAAACTTTTGGCCACAAATTTTTGTTCAGTGCCCAAAGACAAATAACTTGAAATATATAATTGACCTTCTAGGAAATTCCAAACAGTTACAAAATGACAAAAATAAAACCAGACCAATAATGTATTTGTGGTTGTACTCAAAAAACTTTGTTAATTATTTTTGACACTTGAAACAGAAAAAATTGTTTAAAAATATCACTGTAACATGACAAACAATAACAAAGGCTCAGTGCTCAATATCAGAGAAGAATTCAAATTTTTGGTTGAAAGAACATTTTTTGAAGATGTTAAACACTTTACTCGACATGCTTGTTTCAGAGTAACTTCATGTTTTGTTATGCACGCGCGACATAGCAACTGACTCCCTGATTGGTCACTGAATAAATTACTAGACAATCAGAAAGCTCATCTTTCATGCCTAAAGGGAGACTATTCCAGACTCATCGCAACCAAACGCGAATGGAGAAAAAAGAATGCAATGTGCAACGGAATATTTTTGTTGCTGTCACTCTGACATTTTCCTCTGATCTTTAATTACGATGTTGACTATTCAAAGGAAGCTTCAATGAGTTAACTTTCTTTTAGGATTTTACATGTGCCCGTTGGGCGCATTATCATATAAAATCTGGGTACCCAAACAGGAATTAAGGCTCCACTTGTGCTTGGGTGCATGCCAAATTCTAACACTGATTGTAAACATTGCATGAGCTGTACAGTAGTAGGTAGATAGCTTAACTCATTTCTTACAGCAAATGGGGGACCCCCATGCGTACAGTTCTGCAATGATTGCCCACAAACAGGGCGATCCCTGTGTAAAAGGGTACTTTCTGTTAGAAACCTCCTTTATGGGAAATTAGCAAGGGAAAGCAACTCTAGATAGATCGTTCTTGCACTAGTGATGATGTAAAAGTTTTTCTTGGAGTTTTTGGAGTGTTGAAGTGGAACAAAAACAATGATGGATGAGCATTGCTGTTCATGGACCCCGATGGCAAGGTAGAGAAAGTGTCTAAAAATTATACCAATAGTTTAGATTATGAATCAGAAAATGTGCTTGGAAGTAGTGAGGAGTGTATCCAATCTGCATCTGGCATTTTCAATGCCCAGTCCGGCATTTTCAATGCCCAGTCCCAGTACTTTACATCAATCAGGTATTGGGAGAGGGGGGGGGGGGGGGTGCGAGGGAGATGAATAAATGTAATAACATAACAGCTCAATACAATATTTTTCTAAACATATATTTATTTGTAGACAATTATAAAACAATCATCAGACTTAACATAACATTTAAAAAATAACAGAATAAAAATCAAATACTTTTAACCAATGCTACCCATTTTTTCTTGAATTTTGCAAAATCTTCTTGGGCAGGAGAAAGCATTGTTGTGTAACTTGCCTGGTAAGAAATTTGTTTGTTCACTCATTTATTGATTCTACAAAATGGCGCCAGCAATATGGCGATGTGGAATCGAGAGCTGTGTTAGTATGAATGTTGTTATGTATGGTAGCGAAAACAATGGAGGAGTTTGTGAATACAGATACACTTGAGAGATGTTACTGCAGATGAAGGAAACTTCTGCCTGTGAATACTGCCTAAACCTTTAAGATTCAATCGAACATGTTGCCCCGATCCTTCGGCCTCACAATGGCAGTGTTGTCGTTGTTGCCATAGGCACAAGCGAGGCAAGAGAGCCGTTGTGCTCGTCAAGTTCAGATGCCACAACCTTAGACCACCTCTTCGCTATATAATGCTGTCCAGCGTAAGATATCTCAAAAACAAAACAGACGAGCTTCTCCTTATTAACACTAAACGTGAATTTCAAGGTGCTCAATATTCTGCACCACTGTATCATGGCTCAATCCCCAGGTTCCAGATTTGGCCATCACTCCCCAAGATCACTCTTTATTTCAAGCTGATAGTAGGTAGTCAAAAGCCATTTTTAAAAAATGATTTCCTCATCACAAAACTGACATAGATTTAAAGAGCTTTTCATTCTGAACACAGTGGTATATTTTTTTTCCCCATAGGACAAATAGGTAAAAAGTTATTAATGTTTGAAAATGCCGAATGTTGGTGTTTTTTTGGCAACGTTTTGGAATTGAAGAAATTGACAACTTTGGAGTCTCAAAGTGAAGCCAATATTGATACCAGGAAGCTGATTTTTGACAGGTAACCCCTTCATATGTTATACTCCAAGCCCAATTTTCTTCAGGCCTCTCCCATGTAATGTTCAGCCGTTTTGGTGCTTCAAAGTTGGGAAATCATCAAATTCGCAGTGCGCGCCGGCAAATTATAGGCCTACTGGTGTGCTACTACGCTCAGCACGCGTGTCGCTTAACAGGCCTACGAGTACGCAATGACCGCAAGAATTCCCGAACACCGTTTGGGTAGGCTTTTCTACGGCAAAGCGCTCCGCGATACAGTAATGCACAAATTAATAAATACCCTAGTTTTATAAAGGAAAGTCTGCTCTTTATTTCTTGCTAAGTTTTAAACTTCTAGTTAAAATCAAACTTACATCAAAACCGCTTTATCCACTTTGTTCGGCTCGTAACAAAACTTTTACACAAGAGAGCCCCACAATACCTATATGTAAATGAAGCTAAGTATCCGAACTTTTTATTGGTTCTTATTTTTAGGCCATCCAATGAAGTATCGCAAAGCACTTAGACTTTGAAACGAGCCCCTCTCAGCAAACGACGCTGACAACTTTTTCCGCACCGCCATTCAGCGCTCGGATAGGGGCGTATTCAAAAGCTGTTTTCTCGGAATCTTTCGCATAAACATGCATTAAAAACAACACAGATGTAAAGATAAAGCTTTCAATTTTTATTTGAATACAGCCACTGTTCGTTTTGATGCAGTTTTACATTAATAATAAGTGTTGAAAGTGAAGTGAAAACTGAGTCAAAACTGCCGACCGGACAAGAGCTAATGAAGGGCTTGGAGTACCTACTGATAGATCCCTAGAGCTGGCAGAGAAAGAGTCTGGTGGTGGAATTGTATTTCTCGTCAACCAGAGATGGTGCAAAGACAGCATTCAGCTCTCAAAACGCTGTTTTCCATTCCTTGAAACTCTGTTGATCAAGTAAAGGCCCTTATTCTTGTCCATCATTCTTATAAGCATCTACATTATGCCTGAAGCCAAGGAATCCGCTGCAATAAGTGGTCTGGCAGACATTATTACCGAGCTGGAGAATGACAACCCGGACAGTATTGTTCTGGTACTTGGTGACTTCAACCACAGCAACCTGTCTAAAACCCTGCCCAAATATAAGCAACTGATCGACTGTAATACTAAAGAGGATGCCACACTAGATCACTGTTACTTTATCATCCCCAGAATTAAAAATGCACCACCCAAAATTATGTTCCACTTATCATTATTAATAAATCAACCACATATTTTTATTCAAAATGAAATGTTACACATACATTTTTACAATGTGTTGCAACTGGAAAATGTCAACATTGCATACTGCACAACATGCAGCAATACGATCACTGCAACAAATAATAAAGCATCGATTGTTCATCGTTTCTGTTATTCAAATTCGACAAAAAGATCGTCAAAGTGAAAGTCCAATTCACTTTCCTCTCCATCATTAACCTGTTACCAAATCAGCCTCCTAAAATCCTTCAAATGGGTCATTTTCTTCTTCAGATTCTGCAAGAATCTAATGCCATAATTCTCCGCCTCTCAAACTTCAATAAAACTTTGAAAATTCACTGTGTGCGTTCTACACACTCTAAAAATGCAGTGAAAACTCCGCCGTAAACCGCAGAAAATCACGCTCACCTGTGCGAGAATCTCGCATGTTTGCTATAAATAGATTTCCACATGGCAACCTCTGAGCAGACCACGTCAATACCGGCCGTCGACGGTCGCTCAGCGAGCTTGCACATAGCAAAAATATCGGTCGCTCTAGGTCGCTCCGCGTGTTAAAGGGTTAAGTAGGTGCGATGCTTAAGTAAGGATGGATCAGAACGAGTGCATGCACTGTGTTTAGGAAGTGACGTCTTGTCTGTGATGTGACTTGCTGTGTGAGATTTGGGCAAGTCTGTTGGAATCTTCCCCCTGAGAGCACGGAGAAAGTGACTGGACCGTAAACACCAACGGTTGACAAAGACAGTAGATAGATAGGTTAGACAGGTATGTTTGGAGTTAGGATGCGTTGTAAGTATGGTTTATTGAATCTGCAGTGAATGAGAGTGTGAAAGAGAGTACATGACACTTGGCAACTGTGACTTGGCAGTGGCGAGATTGGTGATCCCGTGTCGTGTTGCCTGGTGCAGGCCTGCCTACCGTCCCAGAGTACCCGTATTTGTCCAGGAAACCTAGTAAAACTGATTAACCGTCCCAGAAATACGTTTTTCGCCGTGGCGTCCCGGAAAAAAAAATCGAGCAGACGATGGACATTTTGCGGCCTCTAGTCTCGCGTTGAATTGTATGCACTGATGATCGCGCTCTCCCGAGATTTTTCAGTCGTGCGCATGCGCACAATTACCTGACAAGTTCGAAAATTGCGACAAAGAGGAAGGCAGCATCTGACACTCCCGGTCTATATGAGCGAACTAGAATACTTCTCCCGAAAGAATGCGGCTCAATGATTCGATTGTGATTCTTGCAAACATCCAAAGTAAGAAATATGCGCAGTCAATTTTCAAACACGATCCTTGTCTGTGAAGTTGTAACATAATATATTAATTACACATACTGTACCATGACTCAACAAGTGCAATGTTTTGGCGTTGCTAGGTGATAGTGCCCTTTTAGCGGAAGCTGGCAAAATCCAATCAAACATAGAGTTGCTTCCCTTGCACCAAACCGTCCCGTGTCCCACGTGCTACAATACGCGTCTAAGCGCTCACGGCAAAGGACAGCACACCTCATTCCTTTTTTGGCACTTGGTTAGAGTGGTTGTGCCTACTGTAGCTCTTTTTGCTGGCTTACTCCGTTCGCCCGGTAGTTCGTTGTCGCTACTGCCGGCGGAGTTGTAAGGTTTTCTTTATGGTTTATTATCCTGTTATCCTGTTACCGCAGCGGTTCGTCGAGTTCCACCCCGTCGCTGCGTGTCTCTACTTCGTCGACCGTTCCCGCTAGTTGGTCGGTTTACGGTCCATTCTGTTGCTGTTAGCGCAGCGCCCGCTACGATCGGGGTTTTCTTCCGTCCCCTCTTCTGCCGTCTTACGACTGCTTTGCTTCGTTGGCTTCGCTGTTTGTCCACTCCTGCGCCCCCTTCTTCGTGGTCCTCTGCCTTTCAGGTCAGTATAGGCTGTGATAGGGAGGTGGGGAGTGGTGGTAGTGAGGTGAGGGGGGCTCCTTGGTCTTGCCAGAAGTGACCTTGGGGCCGTTTCTGGCCAAGGTTACGGCCAGAAACGTATAAGTGGTCGCCCTAGTTTAGGACCACATCATATTTTCCAGCAGGGACGCTCCGGCACGGCCGGGCCAGCTACTTGCTGAAGCCGTTCCCTTCTGTTTCCTACGGGATTCAGACCGGGTCGGGACTTCTGGCTCATATAAGTGGTCGCCCTAGTTTAGGACCACATCAATTTCCGGCGGGGACGCCCCGGCACGGCCGGATACGCTCCCTGCCGAAGCCTTCCCTTCTGTTTCCTGCGGGATTCAGTCCGGGTCGGGCCTTCGGGCTAATGTCAAGCTTGGGACATATTCAACACTGCACGCAGTGTTTCGTCCTGCGGCGACAGGGGGTGTGGCTTCCGGTTCGTCCGGTTTGTCCCTCACCCCCTCGGTCCAGCCCCCATTGCTCTCCACTTCCGCTTGCGGTCGTGGGGCGGGGGCTCTGGTTTCCGGTACGGGGGGTACGGTACACCCGTCACCCTCTTCCGGTTTGGTTTCTCCCTCTCATCCTCCTTTGTACTCCACTTCCGCTTGCGGTCGTGGGGTGGGGGCTCTGGTTTCCGGTACGGGGGGTACGGTGCACCCGTCACCCTCTTTTCCGGTTTGGATTCTCCCTCTCATCCTCCTTTGTACTCCACTTCCGCTTGCGGTCGTGGGGTGGGGGCTCTGGTTTCCGGTACGGGGGGTACGGTACACCCGTCACCCTCTTCCGGTTTGGTTTCTCCCTCTCATCCTCCTTTGTACTCCACTTCCGCTTCCGGTCGTGGGGCGGGGGCTCTGGTTTCCGGTACGGGGGGTACGGTGCACCCGTCACCCTCTTTTCCGGTTTGGATTCTCCCTCTCATCCTCCTTTGTACTCCACTTCCGCTTGCGGTCGTGGGGTGGGGGCTCTGGTTTCCGGTACGGGGGGTACGGTACACCCGTCACCCTCTTCCGGTTTGGTTTCTCCCTCTCGTCCTCCTTTGTACTCCACTTCCGCTTGCGGTCGTGGGGCGGGGGCTCCGGTTTCCGGATCGGGGGGTACGGTTTGCCCGTGGCCCCCTTCCGTTTCTGGTTTGAGTCAAGCCTTCCCTGTTCACCCTCCGACCTCTGTCACTTCCGGTTTCGGTTGTGGGTCGGGGGTGCTGGTTTCCGGGGCTGTTGGTTCGGTTTTTTCGTTACCTTCCTCCGGATTACATGCGAACGCCGCTTTGCCTTTGTGCGCGCCGCCTTCTGGTGGGGGTGGGGCACTCTTGGTTCCTCCTACCCTAGTTTCTGTTTGCTCGGGTGCTGGAGCTTTGTATCCGGCTCTTAACCCTGAGGCTCTTTTATAGAGGCGGTTCAACACGCTGCGGCTTTTTGTCCTCAGGTGATGGAGGAGGTTTCGGTACCCCTACCTCACCTCCATTCCTTCCTAGGCGGGACTCTTGCTTCTGCCGAGTCTGATGAGGCTTGCCTTGTATTCAGGGAGTCTCCTAGTGTTAACGGTTTTGTGGATTGGGCCTTCTCTACGGCTAGAGGACTTTAGAGGGCGAGGCCTCTTCCTCTTCGTTTGAGGAAGTCCCTCGGTTCCCTAGAGCTTCCGCTGTGGGCTCTTTTGTTGAGTTCGTCTTCTTCGACCGGTGTTCCCGGGAAGTTCCTCTCCCGGTCGTTTCTTCCGAGGTATTCGCTCCCGGTTTCCCAGGATGATCTCGCTCTTTTGAGGGGCCTCAAGCCTTTACCTCCTTCGTCGATCCCTGTTCCAGTCGGTGGTCTGGCACGGATAGAGGTGGCTATTGTTAGGTCCCTTGAGTTTATTTCTCTCGCTGACGCGCTATCTGCTGCGCTGTCTTCTGCTTTGCCTTCTGGGCATGTATTCTGCGTCGAGGGTTCGTTGATTTCGGTGAGGTCCTTGTTGCAGGCTCTCTGTACCTCCATCGTTCGGGTTGCGAATCGCAGGCTTTTGCCTATGTCAACCTGCTTCTTGCGCGTCGTGACGCTTTTCTTCAGTCAGCGTCTCCGTTGCCTCCGCTCTTGTCCTCTTCGCTTCGGGTGGGACCCTTGGTGCCCGACTCTCCGTTTGGTCCTTACGTTCGCTCAGCTGTTCGTGAGGAGTCGGAGCGGTCCCACTCAGATGGTTTCGCCTTCTGGGCTCGGGACTCTCCTTCGGCCCCGTCTTTCTTTCCTGACAGTTGTCGAGGTCGCTCGGTCCGTGATCCCTCTCCTCGGGGTGGGCAGTGTGGTACTTCCTCTTCCCGTCGCATGGTTGAGGTACGCCGTAGGCGTTTACGCAGTGGCGCGTTTTTCTCTATCCCTGCCTGTCCACCCCTAGGTGCTCTTCCCTTCCGGGCTGGTGGCTTGGCTCGTCAGTTTCTTGCTGGGTCATAGCCCTTTTCCAGAAGGGCGCTATAGAGGGGGTCCTTTGCCCTCACTCCCGGGGTTTTACGGCCGCCTTTTCGTTGTTCCCCGAAGGCTTCCGGCGGTTGGCGCCCGGTGGTCGATTTTTCTGACGCCTATTTCCATGTGTCTGTTCATCCTCTTCACAGGCGTTGGATGCGTTTTCGTCTGGAGGGATGGGGTTTTTCTTTCGAGGCCCTTCCCTTTGATTTGTCTCTCAGTCCTTGGGTTTTAACAAGGATTGTCAAAAGAAGAACTCGCTGCCGTAGTCCTCGGACTCGGGGTGCGGTTCTCTGCTTATCTTGTTGACTGGTTGGTCAAGGCTAGTTCTCACGATTTCTGTCTGGTGCACATCAGGCTCGTTCTCCTTTGGACTCGGCGCTTGGGGTTCTCTGTGAGCCCTCTCAAGTCTGAGTTGTCTCCATCTCGGGTTTTCAACTACCTGGGAATGTCGTTCGACACTCGCGATTGGTCGGTCTGCCCTTTGGCTCGTCGGGTGCAGAAGCTTCAGTCCCTTCTGCTACTTTTGGGGAGTCAGGTTATCGTTTCAGCCAGATGTCTGGGCGTCTTTGGTCGGTTGGGGTGCGCTTACGGGCAGCCTTTCAGCTCTCGGGTTTTGGTCTCCGGACCAGCTGTCTTGGCATTTTCGTCGCCTGGAGATGGAAACCGTTTGCCTGGCTCTTCATCGTTTTCTTCCCTCCCTGCCTCGGGGCCTTTTGCTCGTTCGCTCCGTCAGTTCCTCTGTGGTTTCTCTCTTCTACCACTCCGGGGTTACCCATTCCCCTGCTCTCTCCATGATGGTGGAGAGCCTCCTTTTGTGGTTAGCTGATTTCGGTTATACGCTTGTGGCCAAGCATGTCTGCGGCTCTGTCAATGTCTTAGCCGCTCTTCTGGGTCGCCCTCATTGTGTGGTCCACACGGATTGGACGCTGTCCCTCTCTGTTCTTCATCCAGTTTGGGCGGAGTGGTTTAATCCACTGATCGATCTTTTTGCCACTTGTTACTCTTCCAGGCTACCCCTGTTTGTGTCGCCGGTCCCAGATTGTCTGGCTGGGGCGGTTGTCGCGTTGTCCATTTCTTGGGAGGGGTTGGAGGCTTATGCCTGCCCGCCTTTCCCCCTCCTTCCGCGGGTTCTCAGGAAGGCTGGAGAGGAGTCCCCTTCTCTCTTTCTCGTGGCTCCCTTTTGGCCAGCTCAGCCCTGGTTCCCCGATCGCCTTCGTCTTTCCTAGGGGCTGTGCTTCCTCTAGCTCTCGGGGCGCTTTCGCTTCTGCGGCCTCCATCCGGGATTCCACACGGCATTCCAAGCGTTCTCCGTCTTCACGCTTGGCTGTTGTCCGGCCTTTGTTAGGGGCTTCTGGGCTTCAGGAGACCCCGGCCGGTTCCAACTTGCTTCCTGCTTCTGTCCTGCCATTCTCGGGAGGATGGCTTCCTGGAGTCGGTTCTGTGGTCTTAGCCCTGCAGTCCCGGTCCTCTTTTCCCAGCCTGTTCACGGTAAGATTGTGTCAGATAAAGTTGCTTCCCTCCGTCCTTTTCGTGCTAATCTGCACTTGTTGAGTCATGGTACAGTATGTGTAATTAATATTAAAATTTTCTCTCTAAATTTATTATTAATAAGCATACTTACCATGACTCAATTTAATATCCCTCCCACCTCCCCGCAGTTCCAAATAAGGAATGAGGTGTGCTGTCCTTTGCCGTGAGCGCTTAGACGCGTATTGTAGCACGTGGGACACGGGACGGTTTGGTGCAAGGGAAGCAACTCTATGTTTGATTGGATTTTGCCAGCTTCCGCTAAAAGGGCACTATCACCTAGCAACGCCAAAACATTGCACTTGTTGAGTCATGGTAAGTATGCTTATTAATAATAAATTTAGAGAGAAAATTTTAATTTTATAACCAAATTCCCCAAGCTGAAAAGCACTGATGCTTCTATAACTGATCTTCAGCTTGAATTTGCAAAGTACCAGAGCACTTATATTAATTCGTGTAAGGTCGAAGATCAGTTCGATTCAACCTGGAGAGAGATCAGCAAACTGCAGGAAGATGGTGAAATTATGTTCAAGTATTTGCCAATGGTGATGCTGTCCATACTTACTATACCTCACTCCTCTGCTCATTGTGAGAGAGTTTTCTCCCTTATTAGAAAAAACAAGACAGAATTCAGGGGTAGCATGTCAAGAGAAACCCTTGAGGCCCTGATTGTTGCCAAGTCTAGGCCAGGGTCAGCTCTAGAAAGAACATACAGTGACAGAGATCTGAAAGATCTGAAGCAGGCCTACTATAAGTCTCTGCAAGGACAGTCTAACTAGAACTTCGACAATCTAGTATATAAATAGTGTTGTATATAATTGAATAGTTACCTTGGCTTAACTGGAAATGTGTGTAAATAACAATGCTTAGTTTACATTAGCCAGGTGTTAAAGACCAGACCAATGACTTTTTTTTTTTGCCAAGTCTAGGCCAGTGAATTTCTGAACTGCTTCATTACTTAATAAGAATGTAAGCAATTTCGTTTACTTTTCTGTGTTATGTTTTCATTTTAAAATTAACATATTGATTTAATAATTTTTATCTCTGCGTTTGAAAAGACTGAAACTTGTCGTGGAATGACCTGTCCCTGGAAATTGGTCTCTGTCCCTATTTTCTGTAAAGCCTGTCCTTGGAAGCTCAAGTCGGGGGTAGGCAGGCCTGCTGGTGGCGTGCGTGCCTTACACTTATTTGGAAGAAAGTTTATTTTCCTATTCCGCAAAATGTTGACCTGAACTCTTCTCGTTTTTTAAATTGTGATACTTCGTACTATCATTTTCTTAGTAAAAACGCATTTCTATATCTATTTCAGTGCAAAATGGCAAATATTAATGTGTTACAAGAAGACAAAAAGTATGTTAGTCGATAAGCAAAAATCTGGTCAAAACTACCAAAATCTGGTTTTGAGCAGCCTGGAGTACTGTCAACATGTTTTTCAAGTAGGCAAGTCTGATGAGCCAGACAATCATGACCCAATTGTACAGGGCAGTGATAGAGAGCTCCCTCACATTCTCCATCACAGTATGGGGGCTGCATGGAGGCAGACAAAAAGAGGCTGCAGTCCATAGTGAACACGGCGTCCAAGATCATCTGGTGCAAGCTGCCATCAATAGATATTTATTACAAGTGCCTGTAGGAGAAGGCCCGCAGCGTTGCAGAGGATGAGTCTCATCCAGCATCACAGATGTTTGCCCCACTCCCATCTGGCAGAAGATTGAGGCACTTTAGGAGCAGGACGGTCCATTTTGCTGACAGATTTTTCCCTCCGTAGTCCGTGCCCTGTCCAGTCACCTCAACTCGCTGCCATATCAGGCCGAGGAAGTTCTCTGACTTTTTACCGGATAAAGTTGAACTTTTAAAGTTTCACATCGTGGGCTGTGTTTCTGTGACCATTGCCTGTCTTTGTGTGCATGTGTGTGTGTGTGTGTATATATATATATATATATATATATATATATATATATATATATATATATATATATATATGTGTGTGTGTGTGTGTGATCTCGATTCCGAGACATATTCCTTGTATCTTATCTTGGCAATAAAATTATTTCACTTGACTTGACTAAGTGAATCAAGTAGGTTCACTACAGTGTGGTAGTCTTGAGATATGATGCATCAGTGTGCTACAGTTTGACCATTTTGAAAGTTCAAATGGTTGAAGTGTACTATTTGTACATGCTGGTAAGTTGCAAAGCACCTTGAGCAGCATTTTGAGATTTGAAAATGTGCTGTGTAAGAACAGTCTAGTTATTGTTGCATTTAAAGCTGAAGGAAGTTGATAATTTTTGTCATTAGGCTTGTGGTATTAACAGTATTTTCTGTGGTTCTTACAGCGCCACTACAACCAGTTGCGAGAGGAGCTGGCAAAGCTGAAGCCACCCAAAGAGCTAGAGGAGGAGGGTGTCACTGCTGATGTCATCGACCCCAAAGGCAAGCAGTATACGACGGACATTCCACCAGCCCAGGCTTCAGCCTCTGCACCTGGCTCCTCCTCCTCCACTCTCACTAAAGCTACCAGCACCCCTTCAACCTCCCACCTCAACATGCTCCCTGTCCCTCCAGCCCCCACCAACATAGGCTTGGGCCCCTATATGGGTTCCAACAGCCTGTTCTTCGGTGACACTGTTGATGTGCATTTACAGCATTCCTTCGATGAGGATTTGCCAGATGTTTGACCACTGTGGTACAATGGAACAGACTTTTTAGCATTGTGATAGGACGGGTGATGTGAAGAATGGTAGTGAGAAGTGCTGAAAGAATCAGTTGATAGGTCTCTGTGTGTTGTGGGGCTTGAAGGGAGGATGTGTTTCGAAGTTGTTTGGTGAGATACTAGATGGTCAAATTAGATTTAGGGTGGTGTTATAAGTATGCTGCATAATCATTTGAATAATACTGCTTAAGCCAATAATAGTGTGGTGTCTGGTGAATGCTGTTGAGAGTAATGTCTTCAGTCATATGTGTTGATGAAGTTCTTTCTTGCAAAGGAACTAATGCACAAGAGTTTTAGGGATCTTGACAAGTGGCATGAAATTTTTCAAATGTGTGACATGCTGTTCTTTACCTAAATTTTGTGGGTTACTTTACCTGTTTCTTCTGTTATGAAGTCATGACCCAACTATATATACAAAAGTGAGAACTATGCAGGATAGCTTAAAAGAACAGTTTACTACTTAGTCATTTGAGTGAACTTCTCCACTTTTTCTGCTATTTTCAATTGTTCTTTTCCTGCAAGTCTTATGATTATTTCCACAAATACTCATTGCTTTTGCCGTAATTGTCATCACTAAATTCTGGACTGAAGAAAAGAATCGACTAGTTTATGAAACTTTCAATCTCAAATATTCATAAATGATTCATTTGCAATTGTGTTGACTTGAGTTTTCTCTTCTGTTTTGTTTGTTAGTCTTATATGTGTGTGTTGGTGTATTGAACTGATTTTGAAAGCAGTGGTTGAACTGTGTGTTATGTCATAAACATTAGTGCCATTGCAGAATCTAAGGGGGTGCTGCTTTGTCCTGATGTTACGCAATTCTTCCTGCTCCATAAGTCTGCAATGATCAAGTCATGCCTGTATCTTACTGTTTAAAATATATCTAATAATTTACATTCGTGTGTGTTCAGCACGTATATAACTTGTATGTTTGAATGTTGGGTTTCATAAGGTTTTACATTTTAATGTCGTGACTTTTTAAAAATTTTCTTAATAAATCTGACTGGATGAACATTTCTTGAAAGCAGATGTTGCTCAAGCAGAACAAAAAAAATTGTGAACATGAGAAACTGGCGATACATAAATTCAGACTGCATAAGATTTCAACACTGACTGACAATGGCACTATTTTCATGACGTTTGCTTTAACTGCTTTATTTGATCATAATTTAACTACAATAGCTTCCCAATCAGTGTTTAAGTTCTTTATAGCAATCATATACTTTTGCTTTTTTCGATTAAGAATTACTTTGTGATATAGTTGTTTCATAAGTTTATTATGCTACATATTTACTTAAAATTAAAGATCGGTTACAAAAGCTTTTTGGGGGGAAGAGGAGGGGAATGAGGAAGGTGGAGGGCTCATTCATTACCTTTTTTTCTGATTTCTTTAATCATTTTTTCCAGTGAGGCTTATTAACTAATGATACTAATACTGATACAGTACATATACATTTGTGAATTCATGTGCATGAGTGCCACTTTCTCTTGTCTTATCCAAAAATGTGTGTTGCAATACCCTTTGGGACAGTGAATGTTTCTGAAATATAAGGTCAGTGATGAATTTGTCAATGTGATACTTATCCTTCATATCATGTGATGACAGTTTTCAAATTTGTTGACATAAGGAAAAAATATTGAATTCTTTTTGCTCCCTGAACTGTCCAAGCTTAAAAAAATTTCTTGATTTTTAGAGTATGTGGCAGAATCATTTGAATTCTACTTTGGTCATTGTAATATTTTTTCCTCAATTTTTTTGTTACCATTTCTTTCCCTTTCTGTTTTACCATCTATTTGGTTGCTGTATGATTTAAACAACAAAATTTTGCCCTATTGTCATGCTAGTTCACTTTTCAGTGAGGTTTCTAATTTCCTGCAGCCAATTGTTTCACAATTTTATCCCTTTAAGCACTTTAAAAAAAAAGTATGAATACTTGCCTGTTTATTATAGTTTATGTATTTTCTGTTTTAATTCGTATTTCATTTTAATGTATCACTGTTTCATTTACCCATGAAAAATGCAACGGTCTTTCAAGATGTGAACATAATTTGTTGTCACGTGTTTACTTTATTGCTGCATACGAGACGGAAATATGTGTAGCAGTTAGCGAAGAAGCAAAGCATGTGATATACATTTGGTTTTTGTCAAAACATACATGGATAAAACTTGCCTTTCAGGGGTTCAAAAATGTTATATTCTGTATACCATGAAACTTTTTTTTTTAATGTCAAATTTGTTTACTGTATCTTATTTTTATTGTGTGAAAATGTCAGCTACAGCTAAGATGGATTTATTTCTTGGCTACGAGATGTAAATTTTGTGTTAAATAATGTTGATTTTGTTATAATTGTGAATAGGATTAAGATTTTGACTTAGTCTTGTATGTTGCATTATTCACTGTTGTCCATGTGTACTGTACAGGAATTCGGGTCACGAATATTTTCTTATATGATGTGAATATACAATTTCTTGAAACTGATTAAAGACTTGCAATTGATTTTCAAATGTATAGTTAAAGTACGTTTGTGTGTGTTTTTGTCCAGCAGAAATGGTGTGGGTTTTTTTTGTTTCAGATAACATTCTCTTTAAATAACTTTCCAAAATATATAATATATAATTAAACATTCAATTTATTTCGAACTCAAAGATAAAAACAAAGAAATCATTTTTAAACACAGCAGAATGTATCAAAACGCTTTAATTTGAAAGATACAATTTTCACAAGATTATTTTTTAGCATTCAGGACCCTGTACCTTTTTTATTTTTATAAAATACTCAAAAAGTAAAGTAATTGTTATTACATTGTGCATTTACCAGCTCAAAGAGCTGCTCATATTGTTGGATGCAACAGGGATTAAACTAAGCATAAAACTTTATGCCTTGTCATGCTTGCTTGCTTGGATAAATTTAAAGTCCCCGACGCAGTAGCATATAGGAGACTGGGAACAGGAGGGAGGGAAGGGCAGTCTTCTGGATCACCGCAATCCCCCCACCGTGGGAGGGACGGGGAAAGAAACACATGGTATACACGCCTGTCTATAAGCGGTCCTTTCAGACGGCAGCTATTTACAGCCCTTGTTCAGCCTCCTATGATCCCTGCACGCTGGCTGAACCGCCCGTAGCCAGGTCAGAGACGGTATGTGGCCTTGGCGTAGCGTCGACTACTGGCACAAGCATTTAGTGCTAGCTCTAAGCTGTAGAGCTTATAGTAACCAAGCCTATTGCAGTGCTAGTGCTGTACATGTAGCCAGACCGCGTGCACGCTATTAGAAACTACTTTTGCTCGCTGTGCACAAGTATTTTATGCCTAACAAAAATTCCTGCTGAAACTGAATGTATTTTAAAAACGAGAGAGAGAGAGAGAGAGAGAGATAATACATGCACACACAATCGATATGATACACACAGTAGACACATACAGTGATACAAACAAACTGAATGTAAACACACAATCAAACAAAGAGTAAATACAGTCAAGTTTAAAAGGACTTCACAAAACAAAGCAACAAACGAGACATTTAAGCAAAGTTCAAAGTACAACAATTTACAAGACTAGGGAAAAATAACACGTAATGAAATGTTATGTGTTCGTGGTTTTTTTTTTTCTATGGAGACATGCATTCACTTGAGAGAGAGAGAGAGAGAGAGAGATAGATTAAACATTTAATAACATATCAGTCGTCATATCCAAATACAGTGCATGTAGAATGTGTATTGTGTTTTGCGATAATCTAGTGCGTGTGAATAAAAGTCACAAATGGAACTTAACACCATGCAAAAACAATTAATGTTACTCACCAAATTACAGCAATACCTTTCCCCGCGCGGCGCACTCTCTTACGATTTTGTTATACATTTTAGAAATACATGACAATTGTCCATAGAAACTACTTTGCTCGCTGTGAATAAGTATTTTATGCCTAACAAAAATTCCTGCTGAAACTGAATGTATTTTAAAAACGAGAGAGAGAGAGAGAGAGAGAGAGAGAGAGAAAGAGAGAGAGAGAGAGAGAGAGAGATAATACATGCACACACAATCGATATGATACACACAGTAGACACATACAGTGATACAAACAAACTGAATGTAAACACACAATCAAACAAAGAGTAAATACAGTCAAGTTTAAAAGGACTTCACAAAACAAAGCAACAAACGAGACATTTAAGCAAAGTTCAAAGTACAACAATTTACAAGACTAGGGGAAAATAACAGAAATGTGATGTGTTCGTGGTTTTTTTTTCTATGGAGACATGCATTCACTTGAGAGAGAGAGAGAGAGAGAGAGAGAGGGAAGAGATGCAACATTTAATAACATATCTTAATTAGGCATGCCTATGCAGTGAATTTACAATGGTTGAGTGTTTTTCGATATAACAAGCCTAGTGCGTGTAGGAAACATCACATGAAAAATTTATTGTACTCACCCTCGCTTCCACGATCCCTCTTCCATCTTGCTGATGGGGATATATCCTTAATAAATCACCACTATACACGGTATAGTAACACATCACACATATGCACAGTGAAGATGCCGGCCGGCTGGCTGCGATTGTGTGCCTATTGCACCATTAACATTAGCACCACGCGCGAGACTTTCGTAAATTCGCTGCACTTACAACGGCCAGCAATCACAAACAAAACAAGCTTTTTTAATGTCGACCACATCACCAGAAAGTTCAAACTTTTTACTAAGTGTGCTTCAAATGGTGAACATTGTAGGGATTCAAATGTGTAATTACAATGTACACGTATACACACACTCGAAAACGTAAAACCGGTCCACTGCTAGTCTAGTAAGCTTACAGTGCAGGATCGGACAGCTAGTGCCGTCAAATCGACTTAAATATAACACAAACCAAATCGATTTCAGGGTTATAGATTATGCTACCACAAAACACAGATATGGAAGTAACTACATGCAAACCATTATCACAATACAAACGATATTTCACATAAAACGATCACTTTTAGTACACAAATATAGGATGATGAGCCATACGTTTCCTCATAGCTGTGTACTCTGCAGAAAAGCGTGCCTTGGCGTCTACATCTGGATTCCCGCGCGCGAGCCTGCAAGCTTCGCTAAAAATAGCTTGCACACGTTGCCAGAGAGGTCAAATTTTACTCAGGGCTGGACAGGCGTGTATAGCCCGCAGGAGTCAAGTCCGCACAGCTACCCTCATAACCCTTCTCCTTAAGCCAGGTTTCAGTTATCACCATAAAGTCAAGATCATTGTCTAGCACAAACTGCACTGTTTCAGTTCACTTGAAAAAAAGCCATTTGTTTGGAAAAAACTGACCTTGCATTGAAAAGTCCTATACGAAGGGGCGGTGGTTGGAGTTTCAAGGAAGAAGATGTTTGACGGTCGTTGAGGTTTGCAGCAGTTGACTGTGGTTTCCTACGCCAACCCCTGTGTGCTTTCTTGGTGGGGTGGGACAGAAAGGGCAGTTGGCGATAGTGCACACCTGCATCGTACACTTGACGATACAACGAACCAGGCTCACAGGCAGTTACTGCAGTCAGTGATGGTGAGGATGGAGAGGGTGGCGGAGAGTTGACAGCAAGCAGTTGTTCTCTGCTATAGTGTACACTGCTGCCAGAACACAGCGGCAGCGTTGCACAGTCAGCGTGACATGCAGGTCTACTGTTGACCCAATTTCGCAGCACAGCACTGTGAAGAATGAACACAGACACAACAACAAGGCTAAAACTCGACTTTGCGTGGGAAGATTTAGATGAAAATTGCACCATGGTGATGGTAAATCCATAGCGCATCCACTGGTCAGGTCAGCAAATGGAGGGGTATCCTTAAATAAAACTTTCAATCAAACAACTTTCTGTGAGGAGGCCACGTCAAGGTTGTCAAACCCGCTCAGTGGACACAACGAATTTAACATTTTAAGAAAGTGTCCAGAAAGAATGAAATGGCAACTTTGTGATCTTTTGATGCTCTTGACCTCGGGATCCAACAAAAGTTGTATTACAAAAAAATGATGACCTTGGGATGACCTTGACTTTTATGTAATCTCTGATGCTCATATTCACACTTTTCTGCTATCCTATGCACCAACGGGAATCCCCCCACGTAAGAGGGGTAACTCTTTCCATTACCGTGAAACATACTTCCAATTTTTTTCTCCGCGTATTGTTTATCCGAGTGTTTTAAGTGAGTTATTTCCAAATATTCAAGAATATGTCGAATCACATGAGAAAGCGTTGGTGGGAGCATAAAAGAGAAAGTGTTGTAGAGAATGCCTGATGGATTTGAAGTCCCAGTTGTGAGTCAAGTTTACAGTGGGAAGACAACATGTGTCACTGGCCACCGGTATCGTACCTTCACATAGTCAACTACTTCGTGTTTTGTGAAGGTTGTGACGGCGAAGCTATGGAAAACTACAAGAGTCTTCAGGTCCTGTTTCATTTTCTGTCGATGATCGTTATTTAATCGTTGTATCGCTAGCTTTCCATCTGACGACTGGCGTTTTCGTGGTGGCTTTCTGCCGATCTTCACTTTGCTGTCGTAATCAAGAAACAGCTGTGGAGATGGATTTTGAATGGTGGGCTCTCGGTCAGTAAAATGAAAGGAACAGACAAAAATTGTCTTCGGTGGACGTTTTAAATGTAGTTTTGACAGCCACTCTCTTATCTGGTCACTATTTGAAGGGGTGTGCAGTTTGTAGGGCTCCTGACACACGCACTCTCCATGAACCATTGGGTAGTGATCAATGCATCTCCGAAGTCGCAACAAATACAGGCCTCTACGATTGTTTTTGCATCCTTTCACTGAGCATGTACTTCCTCCACCGTTTTTATACTTATCCCACTCGTTTTCTGGCTCTAACAATCGTCGTTTTCGGCAATTTGCCATATTTAAAAGTCACGCATCAAGCTTTGAGAAAAGCAAAACAAGCCAGACCGGAACTTGGTTTCACTCTAACCTCGTTTTGATTTATAATGGCAATACCCACGAGTTTTAATGAGAAGTGCTGGAAAGTTGTGAATAACCCAATGTTGCATAATATGGTTCAAATATAGAGCCATTCCACTGTATGATGAGAAATGTTTTAATGTTTTTATAAGGCCTAAAATGACCTTGACCAATGTAAAAAGAACATACATCAAAGATCAATCTATTATCTCTAAATACAAGTTTGGACTTCAGTTTAGGATCAAAATTACTTTAAAAAAAACCATACAAACCAACTTTGGAAGGTTCCAGTGACCTTGATCTTGGAACAAGCTAGTTATTCATTGCTTACAAGGATCAGTGGACTGCAAAGAGCCGAATTAGGACCACAAAATCAGGACCCCCAACTTGGTTGAAAGAGGACTCCTGATCTGTATAAAAGATCTGCTGAAACAACCCTAGTGGTAGCACTGAAGGCATGCCATCAGCCTGTCACTTTACAACAAAGGCATCCCACGCAGGGGACACCGAGGCTATATTAATTTATCGAACCCCCGTTTACAAAAACAAATTAGAATACAAACATTAACAAACATCGTTAACATAAACAAATATTTTATACTATGTTTAATTTTTTACTTCCATTTTTATTTTTATTTTATTTTATTGATCAAGTGCCTGTCATAATTCCTTGTAAGAGGTAATAAAGATTTGTTGAATTGAAATGAATTATAAAAGAACAAAACACATAAATATGAAATGCCCAAATTGCTAAATAATTATATAGGAAGTGGCATAGTGACCATTTGGCAGAAAGCGTCCAATATTCCCAGGTTGACCAATATGTGTCTTATTGATATCTATCATCCACCAAAGAATCATAAGTTCAATATCAGTAACTTGAGGAAAAAATATAAATTTTGTGAATTAAAATTTTTTTTTTTTTTACTAATAATTGTTAGCTAAGTTACCTTTTCTCCCCCCCCCCCCCCCTTTATTCCTGTGGGGGTGCCGGGGGTTTCAGTATAAATAGTATCCCCACTTTCTGGAAATTTAGGGCTTTAAGTTCCCACTGTCGCTTTCTTTCTCCTTCGTTCTTTTTCATTCCTACTCTGTTCTATCAAGCTACCATACTATCTTCTTCTTCGCTAGACCAGTCACCTACCTTTGTTCTTGAAAACTTCTGGGACAAAACTCATTTGTGTGCAAGGTCTGTTGGATCAGCTTGGAAATATTGGACGCTTTCTGCCAGGTGGTCACTGGAGCTTCCTATGTTATTATTTGGTAATGTAGGCATTTTATATGTATATGTCTTGTTGATATTTTATAATGATGTTTATATTCTATTTTGTTTTTGTAAACGGGTGTTTGATAAATTAGAGTATAGCTGAGCCTGCGTGGAATGTCTTTATTGTAAAGTGACCGGCCTTCAGTATTACCACTACAGTTGTTTCGGCAGATCTGTTATGCGAATCAGGAGTGAGTTGTGGTCTTGATTTTGTGGTCCTGATTCGGCTCTTTTGCAGTCCGCTGGACCCTGTAAGCAATGAATAACTAACTAACCAACCTTGACCTTGAAATGAAAGTAATTCATTCACTGATCATGTTTAAGGTCTCATCTTACCAAGTTTGGTTGTGATAGATGAAACAGGTTCCAAGATATTAAGTCACTTGTAAGTTTTACACAGGCGGATGGACAAAATTCACACAGATTTGCACAAAGAAATGCAGGTGAACACACACTCACATTGCTGCTGCATGCATGCGAGTAAGAAATCCACACACCAAATCCATTTTGAATCTCTAATGCAAAATAATCCTCACACAAACGCTTTTGAATTTGAATCTCACAATGAAAATGCAAAGAGGAAAAAAATACTTTTCATAGATACAAAAGCCGACATTAAAAATCCAAATTCACACAAAAAGCCAGAAAAAAACATCATTTTGAAAGAGACATCTTACATTTGTTGAAATCTAATGTGAATCTGAAAGCATCACTTACTTACATATAGTTCTACCCACAAAGATAATAACAATGAAGGTTTAGGCCACACAACAAAAGGAATGCACATAAACCAATACCAAACACACTCATACATTTAGAAAAAGTAATCAATCATTTGAAACACCACTGGATATATATTTTGTTGTCACAAGTGCCATTTGTGGCACAATTATTCAATACCCAGTTTTTAAACAGTATCAACTATAAATCTTTGTTACAAGCAGAAAACTTGTGCTCTAGTTACTGCACATAAATAGTCAAAACACTAAATTTTTCTTTTAAAAAGAAAAAGGACATTCAATTTCTTCATTTGAACATTATACCCATATTAGAACAGCAGTATGAATATGTAATTGAAGACTAGGACCAAAGGATCAGTGCTAATTTTGATTTTTCTCTAGCTGAGATAGCTCTAAACTTGCATATAATTTTGCAACAGCATTGATTAGTATGATGATGAGTTTAAGAAATACATTATATTTGAAAATTTTGAAATTTGTATATTGACTGCGTCCTGTACCATTATATAATGATCACCACTGATGCTTTCTAATTCTGAAGGTATGACAGCTCTGAATTTGCATAAAATAAGAATAATAGCATCATATCATTTGGAAAACAGTTAAGAATTCCTTTCCTGCATTTACTGAATTATCCCTGGAATAAGTAATATTTTGCACAAATGAAAATTTCCTGTCCCACCGCCATAGCTCAGTGGTAGAGCGTTTGCCTGGCACATCGATGACACAGGTTCAAATCTCATGGTGGGCAAAATAAAAGTGGAAAATTCCCACTGTTCATGCTATGATTGCTATGGTGGTATAGTGTTGATTTAGGTCCTTATCTTCCTCTTCTTGGAATGATTATCCCTGTCTGCCATATCGCCATTAGTGAATGTATCTATGCTAAACTTCATTTTCATTATTCTGAAAATGTCCCTTATATATGGAATAAAGATTAATTGACCTGACTCCATTTCCCCACAATTGTAACATTTACTGTGATCTCTAATGGACAACAACCAAATACATTGCAGTTGTTCTGGAATCAAAAACTGCAAAACTGAGATGCTATGGAATTACCAAATGATAAGTTTCAAAACAAATATTCTTTATATGCGATCAAATTCATTCTTTAAATTGGTGTCAATGGATTTGCAGGTTTGAAACCCTCTTTGAATCCAATATTCACAGTGCTCCATTGCACAGGCAGTTCTCCAGACTACAAGACATAAAAGCCCATCAGTAAACACTTCACAGCTGGCCAGCTTCTAAAGTCCTTAAAACCGTATGGGACTGTTACTAAGGCAGTTGACCTTAAACGCGATGCTGATCCCAATCTAAGAGGCTGTTGAGGGCAAATGATAGACCTCAGCTAGCATCTAAGTCACCTCTGTTTAGGGGAAACTGGCTATTCCTATCTTTTTTCTTTCTAACTACCACAAATCTTCATAAGTACCCCTCCTACATTCCAATCTTTTTCTCATTTTCCCAAATAAGAAACTTTCACAGCCCTGTAACTTCATTCCTATCTATTATCTTTCTCAACTACCTGCAATAGGCTGAGAAATGTCTACACCGACAACTTCATTCCTATCTTTTCTCACTTTATTCTGAAGTTATCCTTTCACACTACCTCGATAGGTGTGTGATTTCTATTGCATGTTCTTTCTCATTTTCTCCAATGAAAAATCTTTATAGTTAGCCCTGTAACTTCATTCCTATATTTTCTATCTCATTATCTCCAGTAGGCATAAGGGTTCTTCTCAAACTTGTTGCTGCAGGTCTGCGAGCACAAGAAACCTTCCAATGGCACCACTTTCCGACCTGCCTCGTCCCAGCCTCGCACAACCGTGGAGAGTTCTGACAGGTCACAGGGGTAAAGGTAGCGAATGCATGACTCGAAGCAGTGCCGACCACACCAGCAACTACGAGAGTGACTCAAGTAGTAGAGGAGGTTAGAAGGGAGATCATTGTATGTGTAGTGTACCCTGCAAATAGAATGTTTAGCGCTATTAATCAAAACGATTATTTTTCTTTTTTTTTAAAAGACAAGCTTCCTACTATAAGAAATTAATTTCTTGCGAAAAACTTGATTTAAAAATCTCTATTGTTTTAGAAATATCAATGAAGAAATTTCACAATTGTTAAACTAAATTCTACATTAAACTCAAAATATGTAACACTCTTTGGAACTAAACAGCTTCAAGTACAACATTTATAACCTATTTCTAAATAATGCTGAAAATTGTACATTATAGCATGCATCAATGGACTTTCTTGTTTAATCCCCAGTACCTAAAGCCTCTCTCTCTCTTTATTAGATTAAATGGTTCCAATTAAAGGTTTTGTATTAAGTATGGTCAGTTTCCTTAGTTATTTAATGTTTTTTCTTACTTTAATTTTAAATCTATGTTTGTTTATGCATGAATGCCGGTGTATGGGTAAACGAAATGTGTGAGTGACAAACTTGTCACAAAGGACTCGCTGTAAAATTAGCAAATTAATGCTAAAATCACTTTCTTCTTGCAATAAAATACTGAATCTGAATCAAAAGGCCATAAACAAACTTTTTAACAAAATATTTAAAATCAAACAAAAATTCAACTTCTTATTATCCCATTATTCAACACTAGAACCACTGCTTCTTAACGAGCTACAGATGCATCCACCCACCTGCACTGCTTTGCACACACACACACACACACACAGCCGGGGGTACACAATACTATCATCACTTTCCTGAAACACCACATACGTTGTGCTGACAATGGGTCATATTTCGTCCCCCTTTTTAAGTACTTTTAAGTGTTTGAACCCTAACCCTAACCCCCAGCCCTAACCCTAACAGATCATTGTTCAGACGTCAAAACAAGTAGGTCTGTCAAAACAAGTTATGTAGATGTTCACCGATTTGTCCAGATAACACACACACACGCAACGCATGCACACACATACTTCTTAGTCTTGATGAAGCGTGCTGCAAGTTCCTTCAAGGTGGGTATTCCATCTTCCAGATAGTTGGCAAAGATCTCGGGCTTTGTGATTTCTCGAATAGGATTGCCAAACAGGTCCAGTGATTCCAGGGACAGTTTTTTCATGCAGGCCGGTAGTTGAGTGATCTGGTTCCGTTGAATGGACAGGATAATGAGCTGTGACAAGTCACCTGAAAAGATCAAGAGCTGATTTGAGACAAACTGTTTACACACAACAAAACAGAGATTATCTCTTAGGGCGCGTCCACATGACGAGCTGCGCTTTGAGCTAGCGGTGGCGTAGCGTTGGACGAGCTTTGAGCGGTGGGTGGCCACACCAAAAGCGTAAAAAAGCTAGCGGTAAGCTAGCTGCACAGCTGGCTGTAAGCTCGGTGACAGCTTGGGTGGCCACATGACAAGTTGTTACAGCTAGCTGCCTGCGAGCGTGATGCTAGCTGTCGTTCAGAAGTTTATTATCTGTGGTTTTGCAAGGCATCGCAGACCCGCAACTAAAATTTATTTCTGTTGAAGTTGGAGCCTACGGGAAAGAGAGTGATGGCATATTATCCAGGTTTCAGATGAAACACTGCCTTGAAGGGAATACAGTAAATAAATTCCAACATTCACCTTTCCTATTTTTTTGGTAGGTAACCCAGCCTATCGCCCAAGCCATACCTAATAACACACATGAACACAGTCTATATCATCTTCAATTATCGCCATGGCAAGCCGTTGTGTAGATTGCGGGTTTGTAGTGCTTGCTGGAAAATGGTGAGTGCTGAAAAAGGCAATCTGCACAACGTGACCACTGCTGACAACATTGTGCTAGCACTGTTGCCTTCCACAATGCAGTCATCCATCATGAAAGCGCTGATATAAAAAAGGACACGGAGATCTGGGATGATACTCAAGTCCGTGGCGAACAGGTCGTCCTGGACAATACTTAGCATGGGTGAGAGAACAGCTGGTTGAGTATTTTGTCAGGGTTGGTGCAGTGAACTGGCAGGAAAGCTACAGTTAATATAACTTTGCTGAACTAACTGATGGCAGTGATAATGAAGGATGAGACTTTCGTGACTTTAGTTTTCCCATGTTCATATACATACGTCACAAAGCTTGTGATTTTAAATCTAAAGTTGGTCACTTTTAAGATCAACATGGAATGTACTATTTTAAAAAAATAAAACAAAGGGTGCAGATTTAAAAAAGATGGACCTGCAATCATGCACTCCACCCAAATGTTGGTCATTTACTGTTCAGCCTTCCCCTTTTCTCTCTTGTTTTCTCCCCACCCCCACCCCTACAAAGCTACAAAGAAATAAACCAAGTTAAAACGTTAACTATATATTTTTGTAAACTTTTATTGGCTGGCATCAAACACACAATACCTACATCATAAGTGTTCATTGATTATTTACCATCATAGCCCTTTTATTTATTTTTTATTTATAAAATCCAGATCTAAATCTGGGTTGAATTTGGGACTATAAGCACGGTTCTAAATCTGAGTGAAAACATCAAATGTGAATTCGCTTAATAGATCTAGATCTGTATTTTATTTGCAACAAATTGTGTTAAAACATAATAAAATAAAAAATAGCACTTACTGGGTACTATTATTGTTCAATGGTGACTGCACAAATGATAAAGCTGCAATTTTGTCAATTATGCCTATACTATACGAAAAGAGCAATTGGTCATTTTATTATAAAATTTATAACCATCTTCACTCAATCACTAACTTGAGTGCCTTGCCATTTTAGGCCCCTCCTGAAACAGCTTTGCTCAAACCTCCCTGTTCGAAAATCTTTTTGTTTTTCTGCCACAATCTCTTTTTTTGTAGCTCTCTGATTCCGTCAGCGAAGGGTGGTAAGAAGACTGATTCAAGGCCAAGGACACAAAACCAATCAAGGTCAAGGACCCAAAACCACCGCTTGAGCTTCGAGCGTCGATAAATGCCGAGAATATTACCGCCGCTCGAAGCTAGCAATAGCCGCGCGGCTACCGCTCGTGGTGTGGACGCTTCTACAGTAATTCTAGTTAGACTTTTCGCAGCGCAGCTGAAGCGCAGCTCAAAGCTTCGCTCGAAGCTTGTCATGTGGACGCGCCCTTACCCTCAACATAGTGCATAGCTTCAAATATTTAGGAGCCATTGTATCAGACAATGGGTCCAGACAGAAAGTCCTCTTTATGATAGCACAATCTACTGCGGCCCTGCAAAGGTTGAAGCCCATTTGGAAATACAGGACCATCAATCTACACTCCAAGGTAAGACTGCTGTGCTCCCTTGTCATCTCTATCTTCCTATACTTTTGCAAAACATGGAACCTCACAACAGACCTATAACGAAGAATACAAAGCATGGAGATGAGGTGCCACAAAAGACTTCTGGGCATTTCCTATACCCAGCACATCACCAACAATGGTCCTACAGATCATTACACAAGCCATTGAACAACACGACGACATGCTCACAGTGGTGAAGAAACAGAAACTCCGATGGTATGGCCACATCACCAAACTTTCAGGCCTTGCAAAGACCATCAGCAAGGAATTGTGCAAGGAGGCAGAAGAAGAGGGAGACAGGAAAAAAGGTGGGAGGAAATCATTCGAGAATGGACTGGCTTGACACTAAGCGAAGCCATGAGGGTTGCTAAGGACAGAGAAAGATGGTGTATGCTGTTAAATGATCATCTGTGGTGCCCCAACGACTTTCGAGTTACGGGATAGGATAAGATAAAATAGTGTAATTCTTTATTTATAATAATGTTCTTCCAATTCCATAACTGAAATTCTATCCCCAAATTCCAAATTCTATAACATCACTTGGATAATGTGAAGTCTACATAATATGCAATTCTTGTTCCATAAGACATTGCTTGGACAACGGGAAAACTGAATAAAAAATCTGACCATGCTGCAGTACACAAGTAAAAAAAAAAAATGTATAAAACTAGCATGCCAGGTTGGTTTTGAAATAGAGCATCCATCTGCCTCCCCACACCAAAAATGTTTCGGTTTAAATGTATGTTTAGTTCATTGAAAGCAAATGAAATACAATTAAATAATTTTTTTGGGGTGTACCTCTTCTCGAAAAGAAAAGCAAATGAAATAAAATCAAATGTAACTCAAGCTGAGAAAAATAAATGAAGCAAGACCAAGCACAATACCTTAAAAATACAATAATAAGAACAAGATGGCAAACCATTCAAATGTATTTCCAGATATTGGGACACATAACCAAAAAAAATTAAAATTTTATCTCTAAATTTATTTTTAATAAGCATACTTACCATTACTCAACATGTGCAACAATTCTAGTGTTGCTTAGTAACCACCCTCATAACGGAAATTATAATAGAACACAAAAAAAACACAGTGGCTTCCCCTCTATCCTGCCATTCACGTTAGTCACATGCCAAGTGTGCATACTGGCCGCTTACAGCTCACAGCTAGCACTCAGAGGTGCCAACCCCCTAAACTTCTTGTCAGTATTTCCGGACCCGTTTGTCAGTATTTTTTAACACTTGTCAGTTGTTTTTTTCTCGCAAAACCCACCCTATGACACTATAAAGTAACGACAGGCTTCTCTCTGAAACAGCAGGCTATTTTCAGTTCTGGCTATATCCCTCAAGTACTCAGGGTTGAGAGAGATTTAAAAAAAACTTCGTTTTGCAGGAGATCGATAAGCTTTGGTGCGCTTAAGGTACTCGCGCAACGCTCTGGCAGGGCAATTAACTAAATCGGGGTCATGCGGGATGTTACACTCGATTCGATGTTGGTGTTTTTCTATCAGTATCTGATTCAGCCCCGATGCTTGAATTCCTGATAGTTGTGTAACTCAGATTCGTTTATCCACGCAGCCCGTCCAAACAGCATACAAGTCACAAAGTCGACGTATGAAGTTTTCCACTTTTATTCAGCACACATCAACAACTGCATACAATTCTCAACTCAACTCAACAACTTTCAAATTTACTTTCCAGCTTCACTATCAACAACAATCTCTCTCTCTTTTCCCGAAAAATTTCGAACCCAGTAGACTAAAATGACGCACTACAGCCAATCAATTAAAAGATCGTCATCACTGACTTATGTCATACATATTTCTTCTCCTTCCGCCATACTTCGATATTTATCCCGAAACTTCGATCGATAGTAAACAAGCGGGTCCAGAAAATTCTACAACGATATCGACCAACAAAAATTATCAACGTTATACAAAGCCTCTCCTAACAACAATGCAAACTCAAATCAAAGGTAAATAAACTCCATCATTGAATACTTTGCAAAACGAAACGATTAGATCTATCGTGCGCGCTTCTGACGTACTACCATTCGCGTTTTAACGTAACACGGGAACAAAATGTTAGAGAGGGGCTGAATGGAAACCACTGGGGATGGGTCACCAGGAGTCTGATTCTTTGCCAGGAACTTCGGGAGGAACCTCAAAAGACACTGAGCCATCGGCCTGAAAGAGACTTCAGACCTCAGCCCCGAGAAAGCATGCACCTCACTGCACTGCCTGCCAGAGGCCAGAGCGGTGAGGAAACAAGTCTTTAGCAACAGATCTCTAAGGGAAGACAAGCGCAAGGGTTCGAAGGCAGACCTTCCTAAGAATGCCAGTACAAGGAACAAATCCCAGGCCGGTATCCTCTGAGACCTGGCCTGGCGCAGAGTGCATCCTCTGATGACGTCGGACGCGACCCAAGAAGAGCCCAAGGGAGCAAAACCAATTTGCGAAAGGATCGTCCGGTTGGCAGACCGGTGCATCCTTAGAGAGAAGGCTGACAAGCCATGCACTGAAGCTAGAAACGCTAGGTGATTTGCTATCTCAATCTCAAAAGGTGAGTACGAATCGACGCACGCATACGGCACCAGCCAACTCAATGCTTCCAATGCAAATCATATACCCCAATTGTAGAAGAGCGGTGCGCCTCCTCTAAAAGAGGAAGCACTGACTTTGAGACACCTGAGCGACTCAGAGATCGTCTGACAGTAGACATGCGTACAGAGACAGAACCTCCGGATTTTTGTGAGGAATGCACGAGCATGGCTGAAGCAGAGATCTTTGACCAAGGGCGAGGGGTTTGCATCTGCCCGAGAGATACTGAGCAGTTCCGGGAACCAAGGCTGAACTGGCAAGAAGGCGGCTACGAGAATTAGTCTTGGCCAATTTGACTCTCGCTCCGCCTTCCGCAGCACCCGCGGAAAGGGTAAGCTTCCAGACCCATCCAAGGAATGGCCAATGCGTCCATGGCCCATGGCTGGCTGTCGAGCACAGGGGAGATGAACAGAGGAAGTCTGCTGCTGAACCGAGTGGCGAACAGGTCTATCGCTGGTTTGAACCAAGCCCGCCAAAAGGGAAGGAGCACAGATTGATTGATTGATTTGTGCACCAAAGTCCACTCATTGTCATTATGATTGTTATTATTATTGTGATGTTTATTCCTTGTTGATTGTAATTGTAAACCACAATGTAATTTCTTGTAAAAGATAATAAAGTTGAATTATCTTATCTTATCTAACTTGGTTTTATCTTAACAAAGCAACATGAAAATTGGAATGATAGACCACTATCTGAATTATGGCCACGTCACCAAATAGACCATTCTGCAAGGCACAGAGCAAGGAGGTAGAAGAAGAGGGAGACCGACAACATTCGAGAATGGACTGGTTTGACACTGAGCAAGGCCATCAGGGCAGCTGAGGACAGAGAAAGATAAAGTATGCTGGTTAAACGATCATCTGTGGTGCCCCTACGACCTCCGGGTTACGGGACAGGATAGGATAGGAAACAAATTATTTAAATCGGATCAGCCAATTTTTAGATACAGCACAAAACGTGTTTAGCAAATGATGAAGCACAAAGCCCTTGACCTTTGAAAAAGTACAAATAAGAATGATCTAACATCCTTAGTAGTAGTTAAAGTATCAGCAAAGTAAAAATGATGAATTTTTAGTTCAGTTTATCTCGAGATAAGGCAAAAAGTGTGTTTTGAACAAAAAGAGTGGAATCCCTGGTGATGGACCGACCAACTGGCTGACAATTGGCCTACATTTGAGTACCTGTTTATCAAACTCAACAAAATCCTTCAGGTTTATCAACAAAATGACTGCAGTGCCCTTGATTTTTGCAGTAGAGCAAATATGATGGCACGGGAGCCTGGCCAACCTAGGTAATGCTCCTTTGGGGTGGCCTCGTGGCGCAGTGGATAAGTCGCCGGTTTCCTATGCCGAAGGTCGCGGGTTCGATTCCCGCAAGGGGCGAACGTATGTGACTTAGTTACGAGACTATTGAGGTCACCGAGGGTTTTCTCCGGGCACTCCGGTTTCCTCCCTCCCTTCATTAATGGTACAGGACGCAGTCAATATAAAAATTTCAAAAATAAAAATTCCATTTTCTTTCCGTCTTCTAATAGCGATCTTCCTGCCTTTACACCACCTGTTTGAGTGATGGATGTGTATTTGGTGTGTGTGTGTGTGTGTGAGGGTGGATGAGACAGGTGAGCGTGTATGTTGGTATAGATCGCCGCGCTTTGAGCCTGATTGATAGGCGCGTATATAGCATCCTGTACTAGTATTATGAAAATTGGTCAAAATTCATTCAGTGGTTCTTGAGATATGGCATCAACGGACCAACCGACTGACTGACATTTGGCTCATTTTGATTCCCCCTGACTATTTTAAAGTATCTCCAGATTAGTCTGGAAATACCGCACACACACACACAAAAAAAGAAGAAGACAGATAGCAAGCCATTTTAAAATATTTCCAGACCACCACACACATTGACAAATTGTGTCGAGTTGTGGTCCGTACGCCCACACAAAAAAAACAATCAATGCCAGCCTTTCACCCTCATATAAAAAAATATTATTATAATAAATGTATAACTATAAAGTTCAGAATAAATAAATTTAATAAAACACACATCATTTAAAATGAAATAAACTAATTGAAGACAATGTAACAAAATTATTTCTAAGTTGAGAAATGAATCTGATCTTTTAGTTTCGAGTCCGAAGCCTTAATCATAGGCCACCAAACCAACTACGGAATATATTGGCAAAACAAACTATATTGTTAGCTGACAGTTTTAAGACTTTCACAATTTTTGGGCACCAGCAACAGGGCTTGTAATGGCCTGGAATTAAAAAAGAGGAAATTGGCAGGGGTCCAGGAGCGTCTATGCACTGGTAGCGAGCGCAGGGAAATGCCCCTGGCGACAATACAAATTGTTGCATTATAACTGTGCATTTTTTATGATAAAAAAATATAACATAGTGAAGGAAAGACTTGCTTGCTTACACACAGCTGAACTCTTGAAGTAGCCAGTCTTTATCAATGCATAGCTTACAGTTATTCGCCAACAAAGTCCAACTACAAATGTAAGTTTGTCCAGCAGACAGTCCCTGTTCACCAATAAAGTCCAAATTTAGTTGTTAAAAGTTCATACATTCTGATGCACAGCCCAAATCTAGAAACAGTGTTTTCACTGGCAATTGTTTAGTTGGTATGTTTGAAGAATTTGGAAAATGGTTTGTTTGTGACAAAACAGGTATTTGAGGTGCTTTACTAACGCTGACTGAATGATAGGTGCAGCACACTGGTTTAACAGATTTTGCATCAGCAACACTGGCTGAAGGTTGAGTGCTGCACACTTGCCTCACAAATAAATGAGACTGCTTAGCTTTTTTTAGCCTCAGACAGCAAATTGTCCTTTGCTCATATTTGATTTACAACTGGCACACTGTACAAAAAGCTGTTCCATTTCTTGAGATCTTCCTCAAATGTTGTCCTAGTCGTTCATCACCCACTTCTTTTTCCATCCATTCCCACCTCCATGCCTTTTCTATGCCTTTACTATCAACTGCCTCGTCATGCGGAACCACAGGCTGTGAAGTCTCATCTTTAGTAGGACTCAATTACATACTAGTATATAGGAGGCCTACGAGTTTACAAAGATGAAAGAATAAACTTCAGAGCCACCGTGTCGCATCTATTTTACAGGCTACGATTCAGACAGGTGCATGCACAGTTCCATGTTTCCGTTTGACTTGAGGACACACGCTAAACACGTTTCCATTGGAGGAAAATTGTTGTCAAACTTTTTTGTTCCGCTAAAAACCATACTGTTCTCGGCGGAAATATTTTCGACCATAGCGGAAATCCGCTAAACCGCGGAAAATTACAAGCCCCGCATCAATCTTGACTATGAGGTAGAGCAAATACAATGGCCACTAACCTAGGAAATGTTCCTATGAAGGTTGGTCAAAATCTGTTCAGTGGTTCTTGAGATATGGTCAACAACCAAACGACATTTGGCTCATTCTGATTCCTGACTATTTAAAAGTATTTGCAGATAATATCTTTGATTACAAAAAAGAAAGAGAATCAAGCAAAAATAACAATTACCAATGGTGGGAGGTAGAGTGGTTAGTTTGTTGTCATCAAGCCACAACTGCTTGAGACCACGGATCTCACAAATCTGCATTGGTAGCAATTCCAGCTGGTTGTTCATCAGCTTCAAGATGCGCAGTGTGTTGTTAAAGCTGTGCCTGCACAAGATTGGTGGTACCATGGTAAACTTGTTGTCAGACAGATCCAGCATGGAGAGGTTGACCAGTTTGCCGGCAGAATTTGGCAGAGTGGTCAACTGGTTGCCCAACAGGTTGAGGGTTTGAAGCTCACGCAGATTCAGAATACGTTCATCTAGTTTCTTCATGCCTATGCCCGTAATCTGAAAATAAAGAATTGAGACAAAAAAAACAACAGTATAGACCTTGCGAGTTTTTATTGTGTGATAGTTACAGTACAAATATTTTTAATGCATACTAATTTCCATTACAACATAAATCATATCATATAAATTTTCAACAGAGAAAGAGGATGCCATAACCTGCCACTTTGTCTTTATGCTTGTTCTTTCACAATTGTGCACACTTAGTTTTTCAATTACATCAGCCATTTTGCTGAAGCAGATGGATATAGATAGAGAATCACCGAAAAAGCTACAAGTATTTATTTTTTTAGCTGGGAAACTAGTTTACTCTTCTTCTATCATGTAAATTGGTATTCTGAATGTATTTTTTAAATCATCTAAAGAAATCTAGCTAACTTTTATGGCATAACACAGAAAGCAATTATGTACTATTGATGCTGTGCTAGCACTTTCAGGTTTGCAAATGCATCGAGGTACACAGGCAAACACGAAAACCGAGTCCTACATTTAACAAATTTGAGACCACCAATAAAAGAATGAGACAAATATGCAAAATGTATCACTCCTGGCTATTTCTTTATTTTATCACTTTTCTATAGCTCTTTTCCAGCTCAAGAGCTGCTCAAGGCGCTGGTTGATGCAGGATCTAACCCAAGCTGCCTGAGGCACCCACCTGCCACTTTCCAGTGCACAGTCTGACACCCACAGGACTGAGCACAATCCTGAGGGACCAGGGATGGGGAGAAGGAACCCAGTGCATGCTGGGTGTATTTGTGTAGCCTGCACTCACCCATCTAAGACACGAGTGTCAGGATCTTTAAAATTCATGTGATGGAATGTGTGCGTGCACAGACTAGACCTCGGTTTATACTCTCATCTGAAGGCTAATAAACAAGCTTTTTTAAACTTCATTAAAAGAAACTTGTTTTCAAAAATTTAATGAATAACCAATTAATAAAAATCTAAGCATTCCATACATTATTTTAATAGTTATATAAATAAAAGGCTGCAGAAGCAAAGACTGACACTGAGAGTAGGTAGTCAAAGCCCTTCATTGGCTCTTGTCCGCTCGCCAGTTTTGACCCAGTTTTGACTTCACTTTCAACACTTATTATTAATGTAAAACTGCATTAAAACGAACAGTGGCTGTATTCAAATAAAAATTGAAAGCTTTATCTTTACATCTGTGTTGTTTTTAATGCATGTTTATGCGAAAGATTCCGAGAAAACAGCTTTTGAATACGCCCCTATCCGAGCGCTGAATGGCGGTGCGGAAAAAGTTGTCAGCGTCGTTTGCTGAGAGGGGCTCGTTTCAAAGTCTAAGTGCTTTGCGATACTTCATTGGATGGCCTAAAAATAAGAACCAATGAGAAGTTCGGATACTTAGCTTCATTTACATATAAATATCAGGGCTAGAAATTAACTTTTTTCTTTGGGGGCCACCGGGCCCCTTGATTGAAAAATTTGAGGGCCCACAAGCAACTTTCGGGGCCCAACTTGAAAAATAATGCAAACAAAAAACAAAAGAATTATTGACAATATAATAAGTAGAAAGTACACATCTTTTTTTCCACCCGTCATTGTAGTTCCTTGATCTTTTTTCCTCTTCATACTTCTTTTTTCTCCCTTTTTCTTGTTCTTTCCTTTCGTCGACGTTTTCTTCTGGCGTCTTTCGCTTCCCAAAAATTGGAAAATACCCCATCCCCGATTGTTTTAGCAACTGTATGGCGACGAAATGTAGCCATACTTTCGTACTTGCAAAGATGGACATTTTGCGCTTATGTTGTGCCATAGCCTTTTGTTTATTATATTAAAAAGATATTGAAGTGTATATTAAACTTTTGAGTGCAAAATTAAAGGGTTTTCGCTTCTTTTCTCAGTTTTTTTTTCTGTCCAAATTTAGGGCACCGGTGTGGGTTGCTTCCCTTGGCCCAAATACGAAACTGCCGAGTAGAGCTAGCTGTAGCAGAAGAATTATTTTGCGGGCCAAGCGGGCCCTTCGTTTTTCAACTTTCCGAGCCCGAAATCAACTTTGCGTGTTTTTGGCCCCGGGCCCCCGCTAATTTCGAGCCCTGAATATGGTGGGCTCTCGTGTGTAAATCTTTTGTTACGAGCCGAACAAAGTGGATAAAGCGATTTTGATGTAAGTTTGATTTTAACTAGAAGTTTAAAAATTAGCAAGGAATAAAGAGCAGACTTTCCTTTATAAAACTAGGGTATTTATTAATTTGTGCATTACTGTATCGCGGAGCGCTTTGCCGTAGAAAAGTGTAACCAAACGGTGTTCGGGAATTCTTGCGGCCATTGCCAACTCGTAAGCCTATTCAGCGACACGAGTGCTGAGCGTAGTAGCACACTAGTAGGCCTATAATTTGCCGGCGCGCACTGCGAATTTGATGATTTCCCAACTTTGAAGCACCAAAACGGCTGAACATTACATGGGATAGGCCTGAAGAAAATTGGGCTTGGAGTATAACATATGAAGGGGTTACCTGTCAAAAATCAGCGTTCTGGTATCAATATTGGCTTCACTTTGAGACTCCAAAGTTGTCAATTTCTTCAATTCCAAAACGTTGCCAAAAAACCACCAACATTCGGCATTTTCAAACATTAATAACTTTTTACCTATTTGTCCTATGGGGAAAAAAAATATACCACTGTGTTCAGAATGAAAAGCTCTTTAAATCTATGTCAGTTTTGTGATGAGGAAATCATTTTTTTAAAATGGCTTTTGACTACCTACTGAGAGACACACTGTGGTCTATCAATGATTCCACAGGAAATTTGCATTTCACCAAATTTTATTCATGCTCACTAAAACTGTAAAGTGTTAAATATAAAAATAAGTTTCAGTTCATATTCATGATATTGTAAGAATCCCATTCTCTCACTGTAAGACTCTGCAGATAAGCAGGGAAGGAGGTGGTCATGGGGTAATCTTTGCGAGTGTTGATGACCAGCCAGGTCTGCAGCGCTTTCATGGCAGCCACTGACGGAGCAAGAATCCTCTGAATGGCCGTGCTGAAGTCCCCCTTTGACACACTGCGTATAATGTTCATGAATGCCTTCAGCTGAATTACATCTGCCTGCAATAAAACATTATATTAAACAACAATGATCTGTACAAACTCCAGAAATATCAGCTCACTCACTTGACTAGTAGCTCTGGAAAAAGCAATAGCATTAGTCTGTAAATAATTTTCACAGGAATTAACAGGACACAACATTGTAGTTAAACTTGAAAGAATAATTGAAAATAGAAAACACTGAATGACTGGATGGCAGCAAAGGTATTGCCAGCAAGATGAGTCAGATACACAGTTAGGTTTCTCAAGAAGATTTTACTTGCATTTGGTGACCGGCAAGCGATTTCACAACACCCCTGCAGTGCTTCAGATTGTTTTCAGACATCATGGGCCCAATGACCCATGGCCATGCAAAATGATGGGTCAATTTTGAAAAAAGATGGGTCATTGACAATCGAAGGTATTCGTATCGTATGTTCACCTAGTCCTTCTTGATTTTTATGACGCGCCAGGCTGGCGCATTCACGTTGACTGTTACGCGCCATTCTGATAAAATATGCGCCAATGGTGCGGGCGCACCAACAATCTGAAGCACTGCCCCTGTGTACACAGTGTAGAGCTTACAAAGTTTTACAAGCCAAATCAAACAAACATACCTTCAAGAAAATACTTGTTTGAGGCTCTTTGAGACAGATAGTTGCTTTCCCTTCATCCAAAAAACGAATGTGCAGTTTGGTTATGTTGCGTGACAACTGAAAATGTTTAGCAGGCACATTTCTTATTTTTTATTACCTGAAAGCATTGTACAATAAAAAACAAATAAAACTTTAAGTACCTTCTCTTTGTCATAATTCATATTCATAGAATGAAATTGTTAGGGAATTGATGTTGCACACAGGTAGACTTAATTTTGGCAAATTTATAATATTCATTATTAATATATTATATAGTTAATAATTTCTGCATAAAATAACATGAAATTTATCCAAGCTTTTAGCAGCATTAGCTTTTGTAGTTTACCTATCAGCTTGATATGTTTGTTGCAAATTATTGTTCTTGATTTTACATTTCCTATGTCAAGTTTCATCAAGCATCATGCAGCGGTCATCTTTTTTCTCAAATGTATCATGAAAGGACCATAAATATTGACCACACCGCATATAAAACAATCACAGATCAGTGAAATATATTCTGCTAAATATTATTTACTCACTTCATATTTGTCACCTTGTGTTCGTGGCTGTCCAGCACGTGTGATGACCACATATACGTACTTTCTGAACTCATTCTCAATAAGACGGTCCGAAATAACACAACCAAGACTTACAATGGCCTGGCTAGGACGAGAGTTTTTTTGTTTGTCTGGAGTAACAACCCTCACTTCACACTTCAAATGCATCATGTGCTGTTGAACTATCTGCAACAGTACAATACAGTTAGTCACAAGCGTTATCTTTTTTTTTTAACTTACAATTTTTTGTGGATTATTTTAACTATTTACTTTCAGATGATTCATCTGCTTAATAGTATTTTTGCAAAAATGCAGCAGTAACTGCTAGTTACGTTTTTAAAAAATACTTTGAATGTTCAGCAACTGATTATACTCATAGGTTACCCACACTCTGGCTCCTATAACTCCCAAAACATTTTTTTAACTCTTTAGCACAACTATCTCCTAAAACAACATGAATAACCCTAGTCAGCTAAGAATCTAGTAAGTGTTTCAAATTGATGCTGGCGCCTGCCAGACATAAATAATTCAGCTATACACTGCGCATCCCACCATTGCATCAAATTCTGATCTCTGGATGCAAGCAACATGTATCCTCTACAGAAACAGGTACCAATATTATGGTATCAAATTGTTTTACTTTCATGCATACTTTCGACTATCAAGTGTACAATTTCTCAGGCAGTGTAACGTACATAAACACAAGTTAAATCTGCATGGCAATCATTACTGCATAATCAACACCGTGTGACATGTATGATGTTACAGTGAGTTACTAACAGTTACTGAATACTGCTTAGAAATTAGAAGATGAGGAATCAAACAATGTTAAAGTCCGGCCTAGCAATAATTATGTTCTTCAAATATTCACCTCTATTTCACTTGTAAAAAGAACTCTCTTTAAGTGGTCCCAAAACTTGCGCGTATTACAGTCTCTAAATCAGTCTTAGCTTATACAATACCGTTGTGTGCTTTGTTTCCCTTTGCACATGAAAACAAAACCCTTCAAAAACCGGAAGTACAATCGCGCGGCATTTCCTAATCCTCTAAAAAAAAAAAAAAAAAAAAAAAACATTTTTTAATTATCTTATTATTTCAGGTTACATTGAAACAAAAGTGAATCTATATACAAAAATCTGGAAACACATTCCTTTTCTTAGTTTTTAAATTTAAAAAAAAAAAAAGAAAGTAAAGAAAGAAAAAGAGGGAACCACGTTTATAATCTTTCAGTAACTAGCCCGTGTATGCTAAGTTACTAAGAAAGTCTTCCTTGAGATCATAGGCACATGATTGGAATAGTTGAGCCGCAAAGACTGCTTATGTTATATTATCTATAGGCATATGTTATTTGTACTTATATCAATTGTGCGATTATTCACATACACACACACACACACACACACACACACACACACACACACGCACGCGCGCGCGCTCGCTCACACACAACCGTGTAAAAATGCCGATTTCAGTACTTTGTCATTGGTGTGTTTAGATTGAATAATATTGTTAGTTATGATTCCTAGTTGCTATCCCCAAACAATATATTTTTTCTTGTTTCCCCTCTCAATCGCTCCCACTCTCCCCCCCCCACCCCCCACTCGCAATCCTTTTGTGTACATAACTAGTTTTAATTTTAAAAAATGTAAAATGTTATATAATTAATTATTTTGCATGTGTGTGTATATTATTTTAACCATGTCCATGTGCCCTTAATAGTTTTTTTCTGGAATAAACTTGCCTTACCTTGCCTTTCCGTTATGACTTTCATAAAACTCTACATACGTTCCTTTGACATTGTAAAAAAGTTGTCATTTTTTTAAAGTTAACCCTAACCCCTAACCCAAACTCTAACCCTTAACCTAACCCTAAGCCTAACACAGCTCTAACCCTAACGGAACACCGTTTTGATGTCAAAATAACGGTGTCCGTCAAAAGAACGTACGTATAGGTTCAAGTGTTTGTCAAAATAACGGCGTTTCTACCTAGACACACACACACACGCGCGCGCACACAAACACACCAACGCACACACACACACATTTAAAAAATTAAAAACTATCTTATCCTATCCCGTAACTCGAAAGTCGTTGGGTCACCACAGATTTTCGTTTAACCAGCGTATTCCATCTTTAACTATAATAGCTGTAAAATTCAAAATAAATAAATGTCACAAAACACACAATTGAAAAAAAAGGTTATTATATCATCATCATCATCATCATCATCATCATCATCATCATCATCATCATCATCATCATCATTATCATCATCATCATCATCATCATCATCATTGTGTTACGTTGAAACGCGAACGATAGTATGAAACGCGCACGATAGATCTAATCATTTCGCTTTGCAAAATATTCAATAATAGAGTGTATTTACCTTTGATTTGAGTTTGCGTTGTTGTTAGAAGAAGCTTTGTAGGCCTATAACGTTGGTAATTTTAGTTGGTCGATATTATTGGAGAATTCTCTAGATATGCTTGTTTACTGTCGATAGAAGCTTCGCGGTATTTGAGAACATTCTTGGACAGAAAGGAAAATTGTATGACGTAAAACAGTGATGACGAAGTTAATTCTGATTGGTTGTAATGCGTCATTCTGGAACGTCCTGAGGTTATCTCGAGTTGAGAGAAAAACTATATAATTGACACACTGTGTTGTGAAAAAAAGAGTGAAAAGGCGATTGTATGCAGTTGTTGAACGCTGAATAAAGTTTGAAAACTTCATACGACTCCGTGCCTTGTGGCTGTTTGAACGGGGTGCGTGGATAAACGAATCTGAGCTACACTCATCAGTACTTCAGCATTGGGGCTGAATCAACTACTGATAAAGAAAAACACCAACATCAAATGAGTGTAACACATTGTAATGATATTTGCATGCAACTCCAGTTGAGCAACTCCGCACTGTCTTCTAGTCTGTCATACTTGGAAGCTAGCTGTATGTGCTGTAACAAATCTCGGTTTCACACTACTGCATGGTGGCAGCGGTGGTTCCAGCCGATGTGGTAAATTTGTTGGAATGTGAGGACATTTTCCTATCCTGTCCTATCTATCCCGTAACTCGAAGGTCGTAGGGGCACCACAGATGATCGTTTAACCAGTTTACTCCATCTTCCCCTGTTCTCAGCAACCCTGCTTGTTTCGCTCAGTGTCAAACCAGTCCATTCTCGAATGTTGTCCCTCCCACATTTTCTTTTGGTCTCCCTCTTCTTCTACCTTCTTGCACTGTGCCTTGCAGGATGTTCTTTGCAAGGCCTGATGATCTAGTGAAGTGGCCATAAAATCGGACTTTCCGTTTCTTCACCACTGTGAGCATGTCATCATGCATGCAAGAACTGATAATCTGGTGACGTGGCCATACCATGGGAGTTTCCGGTTTTTCACTAATGTGAGCAGGCCATCGTGTTGTCCAATGGCTTGTGTGATGGTCTGTCGGACTTCGTCTTGGTGATGTGCTGGGTACAAGAAATGCCCAGAAGTCTTCTGTACCACCTCATCTCCATGCTTTGTATTCTTCGTTGTAGATCTGCTGTGAGGGTCCATGTTTCGCAAGCGTATAGGATGATGGAGATGACAAGGGAGCGCAGCAGTCTTATCTTGGAATGTAGACTGATGAGTGATGGTCCTGTCTTTCAAAATTGGCTTCAACCTCACCAGAGCAACAGTTGTTTGTACGATCCTGTTGAGGACTTCCTGTCGGGACCCATTGACTGATACAATGGCTCCCAAATATTTGAAGCTATGCACAGTGTTGAGGGATTGGCCTTGGACTTTGATGTCCGTGTCTCCCAGGCAAGGCAGTATGAGCAGGTCAAGTCGTCAGCTTGGCGAACAAAGGCAGTACTGGATGCAGTGCACAGCAACGTACACCCCAAAAGCAGTGGTGGTGGATACAACAAACAATATCAGAGTGGTCGTGGTGGTCAAGGTCAACGTGGTTTTCGTGGTCGTCGTTTCAACCGTGATGGTGGTGCTCGACCGTCACGTGGTAGCAATGACAGTAGTCAGATGTGTGGCAACTATGGCTACACATTGCATAGAAACAAGCAAGACTGTCCTGCTAGAGGCAAGACTTGCATGAGCTGTCGCGCATCGCAAGTACGGACATTTTAGTGCTGTTTGTCGCAAATCACGCTCCAATGTCAGCTCTGTTGAGGCGTCGTCCTTAGTCAGTGCAGACTCAGTCAACACTCCTACATATTACCGAGGAACCGATTCTGTTGTCAACATCGATCAGCCTACTTACAGGTTTGGTGCTATAATGAACACTAACAGAAATGAACCCCCTTGGTTTGTTCATTTGAATGTTTGTGACACCCTTGTTCGATTCAAGATCGATTCAGGTGCCGATGTCTCCATCCTATCAACTGCAGAGTATGATCAACTGTACTGGCGACTAAAACTCCAGCCGACCAATGCAATTTTCACCAGCCCCGGTGGAAAGCTTGACTGCACAGGCGAGTTCACTGCAGTTGTGAAGACGAAGAAAGGAGGCTTCAAGATGAAATTATTTATTGTGAACACTCATAGTGAAAATCTTCTTGGAAGATCAGCAGCGTGTCAGCTAGGCCTCATCAAGCGTATTGATGATGTCACTTCATCTTCCGTCCTTCCACTGTTTGGCGACATGGATGACCAGCCTGTACGTTGTACATCTGTTAAGATTCAACTGAAGGAAGATGCTGAGCCTTACAGCTTACCAAAAGCAAGGCGAGTCCCTATCCCTTTGCCTGAAAAAGTCAAAGCCGAATTGCAACGTATGAAACAATACGTTTCAAGCTGACGTGATTGAGGAAAACTCTGACCCCACTGACTGGTCCTCACCTATGGTGGCGGTTTTGAAAAAGTCCGGAGCTGTACCTATATGTACTGATTTGAAGAAGCTCAATGTTGCTGTCAAGCGTGAACGCTACATGACCCCAACTTGAAGATCTACTGCACAAGCTCAACGGATCCAAAATATTTTCTAAGCTTGATGCCACATCGGGATTCTGGCAGATTCCTATAGACCTTGAAAGCGCTAAGTTGACAACCTTCATCAGTCCTTTTGGCCGTTTCTTTTATAAGAGACTATTTCCTACACAACAAATGGATAGCCAGCTTCAATCCAAGAAATCAACCCTGCGTTCAGAGAATCGCATGCGGTTAGAAACGAGCTCAGTGTCAAGGATGTTATCCTCATCAGAGCATCAAGAATCGTCATTCCAGACAAGCTGTGAGAACAAATCCTCAACACAATCCATGCCGGTCATCTTGGTATTACCAAATGCCGCGAAAGAGCAGCTTCATATGTTTGGTGGCCTGGTATTTGAAAGATAATTATTGTCCGCGTTGTTCGCAACTGCCAGTTTTATGACGAACACCAGCCATCACAGCCAAAAGAGCCACTTTGCCCTACTCCCCTGCCGGAGCGTCCCTTTCAGAGAATGGCTGCTGACCTATGTGAACATGAAGGTTCGCATTATCTCGTCCTTGTCGACTACTACGGTCGGTATCTTGAAATTGCCTATATGCCCAGAATCACCACCGACATGGTTATAGGCAGATTGAAAAACATCTTCGCTCATCATGGTATCCCTGAAGTACTTGTCACTGATAATGGCCGTCAGTTCACTGCTACAGAATTCAAGTTGTTTGCAGCGCAGTGGAACTTCCAGCATGTTACCAGCTCTCCGTACTTCCCTCAAGCAAACGGAGAAGCAGAGCATGCCGTTCGTGAGGCGAAGAAGATCATATCCCAGAAAGACCATTTTCTAGCTCTCTTGACCCATAGAGCTACTCCTACTGTCCCTACGGGTGTCAGTCCTGCTGAACTGTTAATGGGTCGTCCCCTTCGTACAACTCTTCCTGCAGCCCTCAAAACCTTGAGCCTCACTTGATCAACAAAGAAGCCGTTGTTGTCCGTGACAGTGAGCACAAGCGTGCCAACAAAGTTCACTATGACAAACGTCACAGTACTTCTACACTTCGCCCCCTCCGTCCTGGTGAAGTGGTCCTCCAGAAGCTCCCTCAAGATAAATATTGGGGAAATCCTTCTGTTTTTGTTCGACAGTTTGACCCTCGATCCTACCTGGCTTTGTGATTTTGGAAAGCGCTCTATGAATTGCCTGTTATTAATATTAGTAGTAGTAGTATTATAGTGCCACGACACTCTCTGCAGGTCACTGCCACTAACCTGCATAAAATGCATACCGACAATGTAGTCCTGTTCACCACCAAAAGCAGAAGACGAATGGTCAGGCGGGGAGAACATTATGTCGTGTCACCTTGTCCTGCATAACTCAATGGCCACACCAAAGGATTCCGCACAGCAGGAGCCACCCAAGGTTAGACGAACCAACAAATGGAAGGTAGACAATCTCTCCCATGCGTGAAAAGTCGCAAACTATTCCACCATATTGTTGTTGTTGTTGTTGTTGTTGTTGTTGTTGTTGTTGTTGTTGTTATTATTATTATTATTATTATTATTATTATTATTATTATTATTATTATTATTATTATTATCGTCATCATCACCATCATTTATTGATTTAGTCACCACATCAAGTTATCCTATCCTAACCTATCTATCTTATCCTATCCCATAACTCGAAGATCGTTGGGACACCAAAGATGATCGTTTAACCAGCGTACTTCATCTTTCTCTGTCCTCAGCAACCCTCAGCGTCAAGCCATTCTCGAATGTTGTCCTCCCACCTCTTTTTATGTCTCCCTCTTCTTCGGCCTCCTTGCACTGTGCCTTGCCGGATAGTCTTTGCAAGGCCTGATGATCTAGTGACGTGGCCATAAAATCGGAATTTCCCCTTCTTCACCACTGTGAGCATGTCATCGTGTTGTCCAATGGCTTGTCTGATGGTCTGTCGGACTTAATTCGTTGGTGATTTGCTGGGTATAGGAAATGGCCAGAAGTCTTCTGTAGAACCTCATCTCCATGCTTTGTATTCTTCGTTGTAGATCTGCTGTGAGGGTCCATGTTTCGCAAGCGTAAAGGATGGAGATGACAAGGGAGCGCAGCAGCCTTACCTTAATATCTCGTACCTCGAAAGTCGTTGGGGCACCACAGATGATCGTTTAACCAGCGTACTCCATCTTTCTCTGTCCTCAGCAACCCTCATGGCTTCGCTCGTGTCAAGCAAAACAACACATCAAGGTATGCAGATTAACCACAGAAGAGCACGCGTGGAAACTGCGCACTCTTAAGGGTTAAACACTTTTATTTTATATCTCTGAGGTTCAGCGCAAGAAAATTTCCTTGTGTATCATGACGAAGACAATAAATTGATTCTATTAGTAATGTTTTCTTGTAAAATACTATGTTTAAAATAAATAAATTAAAATAAATTACGTCACTACTATGACGTCACTCGATTTAAAGGCCCAACACTTTTATTTTATATCTCTGAGGTTCAGCGCAAGAAAATTTCCTTGTGTATCATGACGAAGACAATAAATTGATTCTATTAGTAATATTTTCTTGTAAAATACTATGTTTAAAATAAATAAATTAAAATAAATTACGTCACTACGATGAACATCACTCGATTTACATAATTATGTTTTAGGTTCAAGGCATCAATCTGTACTCTGAAATACATTTTTATTAAAAAAACAAACACTTTGCATCACGATTAGGTTACTCAATATACTAATTTTTGTTTTAGGTTCAAGGTCTCTGCAAACTCTACTTACAATACGCCTTTCCCAGGAGGGACGCACGGCCCAGAATTTCCCGACAAAAAGGGACAGTAATAGTGTCAAAATTCCAAATTTAAAAAAAAAAGTCAGTAGTTTGGAAGAAAAATGGGATTAGAAAACCCAAAACAATTGGTGACGTCACTAGGTCACCCGATATGCTTAAATTTGTGACATCTAGTAGGGATCATTATGTTCTATCAGGATTTTAAAAAAAATCCTTCCATTAATTTCGGAGAAAGGTTTGACCGAGTCAAAACAATAGCTAGTTCCACAACTTACGCTTTGGGATCTAAATAATGCCTCTTCATTTCCTATGCATTTTATTCGCCATATTATATGCGCTATAATGTATTGAGATATACTCCAACAATTTAAATGTACGTAAACGTCTTCTTGAAAAGCCAAATTTAAACATATGACTTATTTATAAAATGGTAATTTTTCCCAAACTTGCGCTAGGTAACTTTAACTAAAAGTCAGATCAAAGAGGCGTGTTAAAATAAATTAGCTAGTTTTTAAAGAAAGTAAACAGCTTACCATTAAAGCAACCAGATCATAGTAACCTTTCTTTGGAAACTTTGTTGGCCCTGAGAAGGGCCAGAATGAATTTGGGGTTGAGGATGAAATAAGCAGTTTATTTTTTTATGGCTTTTTGGGCTGGAGTCTTGCTCTTCGCAGCCGCCTTATTCGATGGAGATTTTTTGGGCGTGGAGGACCGACTTTTTTTGGAGACCGCTGTGGCGTTTTGGCGAGATTTAGAAGCCTCGGCTTTCATGCACTTTTGGTTTGCATTTTTCGAAGATTTTGACGACTTGGCGTTAGCAGCTGTCTTTTTCGGCGTTTTTGCAGACTTGGCAGTTGTCACCTTCTTGGTAGACTTTTTGTCAGTTTGGGCTTTCTTCGTCGATTTTGCAATCTTGGTTTTGCCGGTGGAGGACGATGGCATTTTTACTTTGGTGATCTTGGACCTTGGCTTGCTGGCAGTTTTCGGCTTCCCAGAACTAGATTTGCTGTCGCTTTTCATCCTTCTCTTTAGTTTTTCACCCAGACGGAAAGAACCAGATGCACCAGTCCCTTTAGATTGCTTTAGGGTGCCGATCTTGACCCCAGCCTTCAACGCCACCTTCACTCTGGCGTTGATCTTGTTAGTTTGGTTGCCAAGCTTGTACTTGCCAAAGATGTACTTGATAATAGCCTGACGTGAAGACCCTCCTCGCTCCTTCAGGTGGGTAATTGCGTCAGCAATCATCACAGAATATTTCGGGTGTTGTGGACCGCCAGGGGCATCCTTGAGATGCTTAGCATGTGCCACTTTCTTTGCTTTAGAAATTGAATTCCTGAAAGCAGGGGATCCATTGTCCTGTTTGACTTGAAGCAGCACAGTGGAACTGCAACCTTGCTCTCCAGCACATGCCGTAGTTGAAGCAGAGTCTGACATGGTTTTCGATTTCCTTTCTTAGGCCTAAATAACAAACAGCCAAAATGAAACGTTGCAAGTTTGCTTTTTGATACCTCTCTGGAAACAAGTTGAAGAATTCCAAAAGTTGTTGTACCAATCGTATTCAACTAGGGTCGCGAGCCGTAGCGAAAGCATTAAAATGCACTCGATAAACAGCGCTTCTGCAGGAAGGAATGGCTGTGTTTTGTGTTTGTGAACAATTTTATATAGCAGTTTTCATACATGTCTTCAATATTAAAAAAAAACATATGTTTCCTGATCGTTACTAGAAATGTTGTTCCTTCTTTTGCGTTTGATAGAAAATCATAATATTTGCCTGATTATCATTTCTTTGAAAATAATTGCGACATTGTCGGTCTCTCGAAAGAATTTGTTTCGGATAACTACGACATCTCCATATGTTTATTATTCATTTGACATCCAGCTTTTCATGCACAAACATTGAAGATATGGGAATGAATTCTACATAAAAAATTTACTTGATTATTTATTTTTTGTCAGAGCAATATTGGTTATAAGTGTGCACCTAGAAACACAAACTTCCGCGGTTGTCAAAATATTGGCGAAAAGAAAACGCAGCCTTTCATTATTAGTGTGATATAAAAGGATTGTGGTTGATTATGATCTGATTCGTGAAGAAATTTGACATAGATGTATCGCTTTGAAATATGCGATCGACACCAAAACAAGAGATCTAGGACTTTTTCTCTGCTCCTTCGAACAAATTGAAAACCGCCATTTCTTTTTCTCAACCTTCCCCTTTAGCTTTGCCTGCGATGATAGGCATGATACAGAACTGAATTTTCTATTAATTACGCGCTTTTTTGTAAACCGAATAAAATTTATGGGTGTTTAAAAATCAGAAGACAACATGAAGATAAAACAGTCAGTTATGTAAGCTTATTAATTTTGCGGAAACAATCGCAAAATTATGCTAAAACGTTGTAGTTGATTTGTGATTATCCGCCGCGATGACAACGACCGACAAAGGCCACAAGCTTTATTTCAGCCGTAGAGATGACATGCTGATGGACAACTTAGCAAAATCCGCACCAGAAATAACATCGTCATAGGAACCTGGAATTTCAGGACCCTAAATGCGGAGGGAAAATTAGAAAAACTGGCCCACGAGATGGACCACTATCGATGGAACGTTTTGGGGATCAGCGAACTGTGCTGGAAAGGCATAGGTGAAACAACGACCGACAAAGGCCACAAGCTTTATTTCAGCGGTAGAGATGACAGGCAGGAACAAGGCGTTGGATTCTTAGTCCACAAGGACATTCTGGCCACTGTCATGGATTGCCGCACAGTCTTCAGTAGACTCATTACCATCCGTCTGAGAACAGCCCCTTTCAACATCACCATCATCCAGGTCTATGCCCCAACATCAGAATATGACGACAGCGAAGTAGAGGATTTCTATGAACATCTACAGGCTGTCCTTGACCAAGTGCCGAAGAAGGACATAATCATAGTGCAAGGCGACAGGAATGCCAAGGTTGGCCAAGATGCGCACCACAACTGGGGAGACACATGTGGACCCCACTGCAACAACGAGACAAATGACAGAGGTCTTAGACCAAGAACAATCTGATACTGGCAAACACGCTTGTTCTCCACAAACAATCCAGACGATGGACATGGCACTGAAGTGAACGATTATCTTCAGCCATCACCAAGAAAGTGATAGACTAGAGACAGTTTCACGATTCCCAGAGACTAGAAATCAGCTCTGGGACGGTTTGTGGAGTCAACGCATGACGCTTGCTCCCGTGGAAAAGAAGGAGATCATCTAGATTCTACCTCCCCACGTCTGGCCCCGTAGCTACACGACTCGCCCGATCATCCTGAGAGTGCCCAGACTCCCTCAGAGTGACCACCATACTCAAGCACTGGCAGACGCTGAGCAGCTCCTTCTCAACTGCAACTGATGTAGAACTACTCGGAACAATATTAGACCACCAAACATATAACTTTGTAGCACGTGATGAAGAAGAACTGCGAAAGAAATAGCCCATCACATTGACCAGTTATAGTTATTAATTTACAGTTAATTAAAGTCATGTTAGAATTTGTGTTGAACATATATAAGTTGAAATCACATACATATACGACTGGTGTCATTCTATTTGTATTGTTGTGTGTCCACTAGTTCTTATTCTCTTGAGACCAAGTAAACTAGTCATTTGATTACTAAAAAGCAATTCTTAAAGTGAGCCAATTATACTTTAAAACCCGAGAACAAATATAAATTTGAATGTGACCAAGCTCCGTGATTTAGTCTCTCACATCGCTTGGGAATTTTGGTAAAGAACATCTGATAGAGGTAGCTTAAAGCCCCATCTATCAACAAGCTTTACTCCCCTTGTAAGATAAGCGTATCTTCTCCAGAATATCATCACAGGATCACACCTAAACTTTTGGACCAGTGTGATAAACGAATAGAGATGAAAAAAAGAAAAAGTAATGATATTTGCATGTATTTCGGTACTAAAACTACTTCCGGTTCGTATCGTCATAAACAGGGCTGACTAATAATGTACAAATAAATACAACTCCAGGTGAGCAACTCCGCACTGTCTTCTAGTCTGTCATACTAACTGTATGTGCTGTAACATATCTCGGTTCACACTATTACATAGTGGCAGCGGTGGTTCCAGCCGATGTGATAAATTTGTTGGAATGTGAAGACATTTTCAGATCTGTGAATAGATCTAGATCTATCAAGTGCTGACCTTGTGCAAGCTGACCGATCGTTATAACGACCTTGCTCCGATTTCAGATGGCAGTTACTGCAGTGCTTTCCATTGAGTGGAACCTCGATACATTTTCTTATAATTCTGATTCACGTGGTGCTTCCTCTGTGGACTTTGACATTATTTCTTGTGTAGATTTGTGCTAGATTCAAGATGTCCTTCAAACCACCCCAACGTTTTGATTTTTCTCACCCTGAAACATGGCCGACGTGGCGAAAACGGTTCTGCATATACAGAACAGCGTCCAAACTTTCAAGTGAAAGCTTTGATATTCAGGTTAGCGCTATCATTTACACCATGGGCGATGACGCAGAGAAGATTTATAGCACCTTCAAGATTGTAACAGAAGAAGAGATGACGCAGATCCTCTTGATCCACCTTTGACAACTTTTAATGATGTGATCACCATGTTTGACCACCACTTCAACCCTAGAGTCAACATTATCCACGAACGTGCAAGATTTCACCAACGTGCTCAAGCAGCTGGTGAAAATGTAGATACTTTCGTACGTGCCCTGTATGACTTGGTTGAGCATGCCAGTTTTGCTGAGAAAGAGACAGTGATTTGTGACAGACTTGTTGTTGGTCTGCGTGATCGTGAGCTGTCTGAGCAACTGCAACCAGACTTGACTCTTCAGTAGCCTATCTCCCAGGCAAGGCAGTATGAGCAGGTCAAGTCTCAGCTTGGTGAACAACGGGCAGTACTGGATGCAGTGCACAGCAACGTACATTCCAAAAGCAGTGGTGGTGGATACAACAAACAATCCCAGAATGGTCGTGATGGTCAAGGTCAACGTGGTTCTCGTGGTCGTCGTTTCAACCGTGATGGTGGTGCTCGACCGTCACGTGGTAGCAATGACAGTAGTCAGATGTGTGGCAACTGTGGCTACCCAGTGCATAGAAACAAGCAAGACTTTCCTGCAAGACTTGCATCAGCTGTCGCAAGTACGGACATTTTAGTGCTGTTTGTCGCAAATCGCGCTCCAATGTCAGCTCTGTTGAGGCGTCGTCCTTATTCAGTGCAGACTCAGTCAACATTCCTACATATTACTGAGGTGCCGATTCAGTTGTCAACGCCTATCAGCCTACTTACAGGCTTGGTGCTATTATAAACACTTGTCACGTGGGGTTTATGGGCTCTGCACAATGGAATTATGGACCCTCACGTTTATTCGGTGGGAACTGCTAGTAAGTCACCCTATGAATTACTTTAATAAATTTATTTGTTTAGCTCGTTCTGTGTTAAGGTTGGGGTACAGAAATAGATAGAAAAATGGTAAAAGATTACTGTCACACTAGCTTTCACACGGCTATGAATCATATGTAGTCCAGCCACTTGATAACAGTTAACATCACACATTTATTTCTTCTACTCTATACAAGATTCTCTAAGTACTAATCTAACTTAAAAAGTCTCAGTTACTGCTAATAGTTCGATCGCTGATAGTCTATGCAGCTGTTCTATCTTCATCGGGCACTTGCTAGTATATCTCATGTAGATTTGGACTACTGTGGTCCGTTTTACAGTTTCTGAAGAGTTGGACTACTGTGGTCCTGTTTCCGATCAGTTTAAGTGCACCTATGTTGTTACACTTAACTGCTAGGTGGTGCGGTCGAAGTCCTTCTGTGAGGTAGCTTCAGGTGCACCTGTGTAGTTGTGTAGTTGGGTTCCCTTGCCACGCTGTGGGGTCTTGTAGGGTGTGATCCAGGGTAACTCTCTCCGACCTGTGCGGTAGAGGTTACGCAGACAACTCGTCGTTTCTGTGGAGTTGTGCGCACGGGATAGCTCGGGATAGCTCGCCTGCTCGTCTGTAATATAAGAGACGAAATTCTGCACAACCCTGAATAATCGGTTTGTGCAGAGCGTCTCACTGAAAGCCAAGTAGCCCTCAGTGATAGCTCCACATCTCTATACATAAGCGACGAACATTCTGCTACTTCCGGGTTCCACTGGAATCTCAACTCTAAATTCCTATACATACATAAATATCAATCGTGTCTAACTATACACATACAGAATTAATAATATTATAAACATTCAGTGGTACAGCCACTGGTCTGCAAACATACATATAAGTTAAACAACAGTGGTTCCGTACGGGATGCAACATGGCGGCGTAACCGGTCGTGTTTCGCCTCGTGGTCGGCTCTTCCACGTGGTACGGCAAATTCGGATTAATAATTCACATTTATGCATAGCAAATTCCACAAACATAATTTCAACAATAATATAAATATATCACGATGAAACAGAAGGGTGTTCATTTACCTGTCTGACAAGTTCAGGCCCGTTGGCGACTTAATAGAATTCTAAGATTCCTAAGTCCTGCTTCCTGGTCTATGTGTGGAGAGATTTCTCTGCCAGCTTTCTAGCTGTTAACACTTCGGTGTATTACTCCCAACTGACCAAAACTGTGCGTGGTTTGGACCCAGTCAAACTGGCTCCAACCACTTTGCCTAAGCTCTCCCATTGGTTCCAACGGTCCGATTCAAAACTCAAGTGCTGACGTCACTGCGCTGTGTGTGTGGCTCAGGCTCGCAGTGTGCTGTAATTTAATTGCTTGATGTGTACTACACTGACTCTCTACTGTTACAATGACTACACATGCTGAATAGTCAATGAGCAGAGTTAAAACTAGCCAATTCGTGACAGGCTCCCTCAACTGAAAAAAGGCGATGACTACTGGATTCGACCTTTTTCTACTACAGAGCCTAGTTTAACACTGCACTATCCTAGGGTCCTATGTACAAACTAAGTAAGTTGCTCTACCTGAGCTGCAATGCTGTGCCAGGTAGCTATGGACACTAGTGACAGGGTATTACTGGGCGGGGACGAATTCTGGTGCTGTGGCCCTTAGTTGTGTTGGGTGGGCGACAGCTGCTGTGTCCTCCACGAGATGGCGACTGAGGTAGTCGGCTCCGTGGTTCTCTTTGCCGGGTATGTACTCGATCTGGAATGAGTACGCCTGAAGGGTGAGTGCCCATCTCATCAGGCGAGAGTTCAAGGATTTGGAGGCTGCCAGGAACGATAGTGGTTGGTGGTCCACCTGAACTGTGAAGTGTGTCCCATACAGGTAGAGTTGAAATTTCTGTATGGCCCAGACTAGTCCAAGACATTCTTTCTCCGACGTGGCGTAGTGGGTCTCGGCGGGTCTCAATTTTCTGCTGGCGTAGGCGACAGGGAATAGCGTCTCTGCATTCTTGGGGTCGCGCTGTAGCAGTACTGCTCCGAGGCCTAAGTCGCTTGCGTCGGTGCGTAGAACGAATGGCTGAGTCAAATCGGGTAGGTGGAGCACTGGCGCCGATGTCATTCTGTCCTTGAGTGTTTGGAATGCTGTCTCGCATTCGGCTGTCCATACTACTTTGTCCGGGGCGATTTTCCGGGTTCCATTTGTCCGTGTTACGGCGGTGCTGTTGTAGTTGGGGATGAACTTCTGGTAGAAGCCGCAGAGTCCTAGAAATGACTGCACTTCCTTCTTTGTCTTGGGCCTAGGAGCGTCGAGTAGGCGTTTCACTGTCTTTTCTACCGGTCGCAGGCTTCCTTGACTGATGGTGTGTCCCAGAAATTCTAGTTCTGTGAATCCAATCTGACATTTGGTGGGTCTTGCCGTCAATCCCTTGTCTCTGAGGCGGGCGAGTAGTTGCTGTAGGAGCGTGACATGTTCCTCCCACGTAGGTGTTGCGATGAGGATGTCGTCCATAAACGAATGTAGGTGCTCGCTGCTCAGGGGTGCCAGGAGTTTTCGCATCATGGCGCTGAAGATGCTGGGTGCGTTGTGGAGTCCGAATGGAAGTACATTGAACTCGAAGTGTCCTTCCATAGTGCTAAACGCTAGGTACTTTCGGACTTGTGGTTGCACTGGTATCTGGTAGTATCCTTTGCTGAGGTCGATGCGTGAGAAGTACTTGGCTCGCTGTAGCTTGGCAAATAGATCGGTCTGGTCCGGGAGTGGCTCTGGCTGGAACTGCGTTACGGCATTCAACAGTCTGAAGTCGATGCACAGTCGATGCTCTCCGTTGGGTTTTCGCAACAATACCGTGCCTGCGCTGTAGGGTGAAGTAGACTCTGAGATGATTCCGGCTGCCAGTAAGGTGTCTATCTCTTCCTTGATGGCTCGCTGCTGCGACAGTGGCATCGGGTAGAGCTTCTGGCGGACGGGTGTTGGGTCGGTCACCGTTAAGGTTACTTCGACGAGGTCTGTCCTCCCTGGTCGGTCTGTGAGCACAGTCTGATGTTGTCGAATGACCTGTAGTACTTGCTGTTGCTGTTTAGCGGCTAGGTCTCCGTTGAGTATCACGTCTTTGTAGGTTTCTTTGGAGTGCAGGGGGTACTCTACTGCATTGGTCTCCATGCTTTCTCCTTCTTCCGCGATGGCGATGGCTAACAAGTTGTGAGTGCTGGGGGTCGCTGGTCGGTCCGTATACTTCTTGAGGAGATTGATGTGGTGGTATCGGGCTCTCCCGTTCACCTCTACTTGGTAGACTGTCTTGGATTTCTTGGCAGTCACCCGGTACGGTCCTCTCCAAGCGATGTCCAGCTTGTTGGTCCCACTTGGAAGTAAGAGTAGCACTTGATCGCCGACTTGCAGTTCTCTGTCCTTCGCGTGGCGGTTGTAGTACTTCGCCTGACGGGCTCTTGCCTTCTTCAGTGCTTCACCAGCTTTCTTCCACGTTGCTTTGAGGGTTTCCTGCAGGTCTGCGACGTACTTGGTGGCACCTCTTGGTGTGTCGTCTATCTTGGCTTCCGTCCAACTTCTGCGTAGGGCTTCTAGTGGTCCTGCTAGAGGTCTGCCGAATAGCAATGTTGACGGGGTGTAGCCTGTGGCTGCATGGGGCGTTTCTCTGTATGCGAACAGTGCCGCATTCACGTAGGTGTCCCACGCTTCTGGATTGTCGTCGGCGACTTTCCTGAGTATGGTGAGAAGGGTTCCATTCAGTCTTTCTACTTGTCCGTTGCTGGCTGGGTGGTATGGTGGTGTGCGAATGTGATGAACTTGTATCAACTCGAACACGTCTTGCATCAGGCGGCCGGTGAACTGAGATCCGTTGTCCGTTCTAATGCTGTCCGGGAATCCGACTCTGGTAAAGATGGCGATGAGTGCATCTGCAATCTTCTTGGTGTCTATCGCTGGCAACGGGACTGCTTCGCACCACATCGTACATGCGTCGACGAGTGTGAGTAGAAATCTGTTCCGCTTCTTGGTCATGGGCAGTGGTCCTACTATGTCTACTGAGACTTGCTGGAATGGCACGCCGACTACTACCGATGGTCCTAAGGTAACTGGTACGGTGTGATGTCGCGGGGAATATCGTTGACATTGGTGGCAAGATTTCACGTAGCGCTTGACATCCTCCGTGATTCCTGGCCAATAGTAGTGTGCGCTGATTCTCTGCACTGTGGCTCCAATTCCCATGTGTCCGCTGAGTGGCATGCTGTGGCCTAATTCTAGTACTTGGGCTCGAAGGGTGGCTGGTAGTACTAGTTGGGTGTGATCTCCATCTCCTTGTCGATGTAGAACTCCCTCTTCCATGTAGAAGTCTCCCTTGTGCGGGGGTGTGTGCGCCTTGGGTAGCTTCTGGAAGCACTTCGCTATCGAGGTGTCTTCTTTCTGTGCTGTTTTGATCTCTTCGAGTCCTGGATTCGGAGCGAACTCGGGCTGGGGTGGTTGGGTTTTAGCTTGGGCCCTGGTTTGCACTGCAGCTATCTCTACAGTGTTGGGGGGCGTGCCTAAGAACACATACCTACAACCTAGCACTAGATCATACAGGGGTTTCTGTAAAACAGCTGCTTGGATTCGTCCTGTGACGTACCTACTCTCTACTTCTATCCAAGCTATTGGGCAAGTAGTCGTCGGTTTCGTCAAGTCTGCTCCTTGTAAGTCGACTGTCTTGTCCGTCAAGTCCGCGCGCGATACAAGAGCTTCGCTAACTATCGCGTCGTATGATAGACCTGTGTCATACAGACAGTTCGCTTCTTTTCCGTTGACCTTGACCGTGTCTGTCACCGATGGGTGATCTCCGATTGTGTGTGGCTTGTTACCGCTACTTTGAGTTAGAACTCTGTGCGCTGGCCGGCTTTCGCGCTCTTCCCTACGTTGTGCGGCCAACTTGAAACATTCTGCGGTGGAGTGATTGTTTCTATTGCAGAACGAGCAATACCGTCTCTGTTCTGCGGGACCTCTTTTCCCGAATTCCGTGTTGGGTCCTTTATTTTGCCCAGGTCTGGGGTTATTCGGCTTATTCGCGGTGCGCTCTTCCCGGTTAGGGCTTCGTTTCTGTGCCTCTTTCCCGTTAGGCTTTAGGTCTCGCCTGAAGCTCTTGGCTTCTCCGTGGGCGGCCACGTACCTATCTGCGACCTTGACCAGATCTTCCAGTCTTTCCGCGCCCTGCTCTACTGAGAATGTTCTCAGCTCGGGGGTCATGGTTTCCCGTAGCTGTTCCCATACTAACAGTTCTGTCAGTCCATCATACGTCTTTGCCGTGGCTGACTGGCTAATCCACTTATCCAGCATTGTGGACAACCGATCCGCGAACTGCGCATAGCTCTCTCCTTTCACTCTCCGATTGGTGCGGAATTTTTGCCGGTAGCATTCTCCTGTTAGTTCGAATCCCGTTAGTAGGGCCTCTTTTACTTTGTGATAGTCAGTCACTCTGTCAGTCGGTAGCTTACTGTAGATGTCATAAGCCTTTCCTCTAAGCCCTTGACTAAGCTTAAAAGACCAATGAGTGGGATCTAGTTTATACTCTGTTGCTAGACGCTCAAACCTAGTCAGATAGAGATCTAGACCTTCTTCTCTCTCATTGAATGTTCCCAGTGGAAATGACATTCCTTGTACAGGGTTGGGTGCTACCTCTAGCTGATCTGAGTGGGAAGGGGTTGAGGAAGAACTTGAAGCTCCTGATCCCAATCTTCTTAGCTCTAACTCATGCTGTCTTTCTTTTTCCTTTTCTTCCCTCTCTTTTTCTTTTTCTGCCCTCTCTTTTTCTTTTTCTGCTCGCTCATAATCCCACCTCCTAACTTCTGCTTCTCTCTCTGCTGCTACCTTCTTCTGTTCTGCTTCTAGCTCTAGTTTCTTCTGCTCTGCTTCTAATTCTAGTTTCTTCTGCTCTCTTGCTGCTTCTAGTTCTAATTTCTTTTGCTCTGCTTCTAATTCTGCTTTTCTCTGTTCTGCTTCAAGTTTCTTCTGTTCTCTCTCTGCTGCTCTCTCTGCCTTAGCCTCCTGTTTCTCTACCTCTGCATTTATATACGCAATTAGGTCTCCCCCTGCTAAGTGTAAAGCTTCTCCTAGTTCCTTGAAACGCAATCTCAAGGCCACTGGGTCCGACATTGCCAAACGTGTCTATGAACAACCTCTGAATCAAGTGGAATACCAAAACACTAGCAATATTGCAATTCAATAACAACAATGCAAAGACCATAAAATTTGCAATCAATAATAGAATAAAACAAGAGTCAAATGGCATACAACAGTTATTTAAGCAAAACCTGCAAAAGAACAATGCAACATACAGGCACAAAAATATTTGAAGCAAAAAAGTTTTTAACTAAAGAATAGTGCACCCAAACTGATCAGTCCTTGTTACAAGTATTCTAAGTTATTCTACTACTCCTACTGTTATCTAATTTTATTGTACTTAGGTCCGGTTATACCCAATTCCTATTATCCACAGATCCTGGCAGGCTCGCCAATTAAAGTGTCACGTGGGGTTTATGGGCTCTGCACAATGGAATTATGGACCCTCACGTTTATTCGGTGGGAACTGCTAGTAAGTCACCCTATGAATTACTTTAATAAATTTATTTGTTTAGCTCGTTCTGTGTTAAGGTTGGGGTACAGAAATAGATAGAAAAATGGTAAAAGATTACTGTCACACTAGCTTTCACACGGCTATGAATCATATGTAGTCCAGCCACTTGATAACAGTTAACATCACACATTTATTTCTTCTACTCTATACAAGATTCTCTAAGTACTAATCTAACTTAAAAAGTCTCAGTTACTGCTAATAGTTCGATCGCTGATAGTCTATGCAGCTGTTCTATCTTCATCGGGCACTTGCTAGTATATCTCATGTAGATTTGGACTACTGTGGTCCGTTTTACAGTTTCTGAAGAGTTGGACTACTGTGGTCCTGTTTCCGATCAGTTTAAGTGCACCTATGTTGTTACACTTAACTGCTAGGTGGTGCGGTCGAAGTCCTTCTGTGAGGTAGCTTCAGGTGCACCTGTGTAGTTGTGTAGTTGGGTTCCCTTGCCACGCTGTGGGGTCTTGTAGGGTGTGATCCAGGGTAACTCTCTCCGACCTGTGCGGTAGAGGTTACGCAGACAACTCGTCGTTTCTGTGGAGTTGTGCGCACGGGATAGCTCGGGATAGCTCGCCTGCTCGTCTGTAATATAAGAGACGAAATTCTGCACAACCCTGAATAATCGGTTTGTGCAGAGCGTCTCACTGAAAGCCAAGTAGCCCTCAGTGATAGCTCCACATCTCTATACATAAGCGACGAACATTCTGCTACTTCCGGGTTCCACTGGAATCTCAACTCTAAATTCCTATACATACATAAATATCAATCGTGTCTAACTATACACATACAGAATTAATAATATTATAAACATTCAGTGGTACAGCCACTGGTCTGCAAACATACATATAAGTTAAACAACAGTGGTTCCGTACGGGATGCAACATGGCGGCGTAACCGGTCGTGTTTCGCCTCGTGGTCGGCTCTTCCACGTGGTACGGCAAATTCGGATTAATAATTCACATTTATGCATAGCAAATTCCACAAACATAATTTCAACAATAATATAAATATATCACGATGAAACAGAAGGGTGTTCATTTACCTGTCTGACAAGTTCAGGCCCGTTGGCGACTTAATAGAATTCTAAGATTCCTAAGTCCTGCTTCCTGGTCTATGTGTGGAGAGATTTCTCTGCCAGCTTTCTAGCTGTTAACACTTCGGTGTATTACTCCCAACTGACCAAAACTGTGCGTGGTTTGGACCCAGTCAAACTGGCTCCAACCACTTTGCCTAAGCTCTCCCATTGGTTCCAACGGTCCGATTCAAAACTCAAGTGCTGACGTCACTGCGCTGTGTGTGTGGCTCAGGCTCGCAGTGTGCTGTAATTTAATTGCTTGATGTGTACTACACTGACTCTCTACTGTTACAATGACTACACATGCTGAATAGTCAATGAGCAGAGTTAAAACTAGCCAATTCGTGACAGGCTCCCTCAACTGAAAAAAGGCGATGACTACTGGATTCGACCTTTTTCTACTACAGAGCCTAGTTTAACACTGCACTATCCTAGGGTCCTATGTACAAACTAAGTAAGTTGCTCTACCTGAGCTGCAATGCTGTGCCAGGTAGCTATGGACACTAGTGACAGGGTATTACTGGGCGGGGACGAATTCTGGTGCTGTGGCCCTTAGTTGTGTTGGGTGGGCGACAGCTGCTGTGTCCTCCACGAGATGGCGACTGAGGTAGTCGGCTCCGTGGTTCTCTTTGCCGGGTATGTACTCGATCTGGAATGAGTACGCCTGAAGGGTGAGTGCCCATCTCATCAGGCGAGAGTTCAAGGATTTGGAGGCTGCCAGGAACGATAGTGGTTGGTGGTCCACCTGAACTGTGAAGTGTGTCCCATACAGGTAGAGTTGAAATTTCTGTATGGCCCAGACTAGTCCAAGACATTCTTTCTCCGACGTGGCGTAGTGGGTCTCGGCGGGTCTCAATTTTCTGCTGGCGTAGGCGACAGGGAATAGCGTCTCTGCATTCTTGGGGTCGCGCTGTAGCAGTACTGCTCCGAGGCCTAAGTCGCTTGCGTCGGTGCGTAGAACGAATGGCTGAGTCAAATCGGGTAGGTGGAGCACTGGCGCCGATGTCATTCTGTCCTTGAGTGTTTGGAATGCTGTCTCGCATTCGGCTGTCCATACTACTTTGTCCGGGGCGATTTTCCGGGTTCCATTTGTCCGTGTTACGGCGGTGCTGTTGTAGTTGGGGATGAACTTCTGGTAGAAGCCGCAGAGTCCTAGAAATGACTGCACTTCCTTCTTTGTCTTGGGCCTAGGAGCGTCGAGTAGGCGTTTCACTGTCTTTTCTACCGGTCGCAGGCTTCCTTGACTGATGGTGTGTCCCAGAAATTCTAGTTCTGTGAATCCAATCTGACATTTGGTGGGTCTTGCCGTCAATCCCGTGTCTCTGAGGCGGGCGAGTAGTTGCTGTAGGAGCGTGACATGTTCCTCCCACGTAGGTGTTGCGATGAGGATGTCGTCCATAAACGAATGTAGGTGCTCGCTGCTCAGGGGTGCCAGGAGTTTTCGCATCATGGCGCTGAAGATGCTGGGTGCGTTGTGGAGTCCGAATGGAAGTACATTGAACTCGAAGTGTCCTTCCATAGTGCTAAACGCTAGGTACTTTCGGACTTGTGGTTGCACTGGTATCTGGTAGTATCCTTTGCTGAGGTCGATGCGTGAGAAGTACTTGGCTCGCTGTAGCTTGGCAAATAGATCGGTCTGGTCCGGGAGTGGCTCTGGCTGGAACTGCGTTACGGCATTCAACAGTCTGAAGTCGATGCACAGTCGATGCTCTCCGTTGGGTTTTCGCAACAATACCGTGCCTGCGCTGTAGGGTGAAGTAGACTCTGAGATGATTCCGGCTGCCAGTAAGGTGTCTATCTCTTCCTTGATGGCTCGCTGCTGCGACAGTGGCATCGGGTAGAGCTTCTGGCGGACGGGTGTTGGGTCGGTCACCGTTAAGGTTACTTCGACGAGGTCTGTCCTCCCTGGTCGGTCTGTGAGCACAGTCTGATGTTGTCGAATGACCTGTAGTACTTGCTGTTGCTGTTTAGCGGCTAGGTCTCCGTTGAGTATCACGTCTTTGTAGGTTTCTTTGGAGTGCAGGGGGTACTCTACTGCATTGGTCTCCATGCTTTCTCCTTCTTCCGCGATGGCGATGGCTAACAAGTTGTGAGTGCTGGGGGTCGCTGGTCGGTCCGTATACTTCTTGAGGAGATTGATGTGGTGGTATCGGGCTCTCCCGTTCACCTCTACTTGGTAGACTGTCTTGGATTTCTTGGCAGTCACCCGGTACGGTCCTCTCCAAGCGATGTCCAGCTTGTTGGTCCCACTTGGAAGTAAGAGTAGCACTTGATCGCCGACTTGCAGTTCTCTGTCCTTCGCGTGGCGGTTGTAGTACTTCGCCTGACGGGCTCTTGCCTTCTTCAGTGCTTCACCAGCTTTCTTCCACGTTGCTTTGAGGGTTTCCTGCAGGTCTGCGACGTACTTGGTGGCACCTCTTGGTGTGTCGTCTATCTTGGCTTCCGTCCAACTTCTGCGTAGGGCTTCTAGTGGTCCTGCTAGAGGTCTGCCGAATAGCAATGTTGACGGGGTGTAGCCTGTGGCTGCATGGGGCGTTTCTCTGTATGCGAACAGTGCCGCATTCACGTAGGTGTCCCACGCTTCTGGATTGTCGTCGGCGACTTTCCTGAGTATGGTGAGAAGGGTTCCATTCAGTCTTTCTACTTGTCCGTTGCTGGCTGGGTGGTATGGTGGTGTGCGAATGTGATGAACTTGTATCAACTCGAACACGTCTTGCATCAGGCGGCCGGTGAACTGAGATCCGTTGTCCGTTCTAATGCTGTCCGGGAATCCGACTCTGGTAAAGATGGCGATGAGTGCATCTGCAATCTTCTTGGTGTCTATCGCTGGCAACGGGACTGCTTCGCACCACATCGTACATGCGTCGACGAGTGTGAGTAGAAATCTGTTCCGCTTCTTGGTCATGGGCAGTGGTCCTACTATGTCTACTGAGACTTGCTGGAATGGCACGCCGACTACTACCGATGGTCCTAAGGTAACTGGTACGGTGTGATGTCGCGGGGAATATCGTTGACATTGGTGGCAAGATTTCACGTAGCGCTTGACATCCTCCGTGATTCCTGGCCAATAGTAGTGTGCGCTGATTCTCTGCACTGTGGCTCCAATTCCCATGTGTCCGCTGAGTGGCATGCTGTGGCCTAATTCTAGTACTTGGGCTCGAAGGGTGGCTGGTAGTACTAGTTGGGTGTGATCTCCATCTCCTTGTCGATGTAGAACTCCCTCTTCCATGTAGAAGTCTCCCTTGTGCGGGGGTGTGTGCGCCTTGGGTAGCTTCTGGAAGCACTTCGCTATCGAGGTGTCTTCTTTCTGTGCTGTTTTGATCTCTTCGAGTCCTGGATTCGGAGCGAACTCGGGCTGGGGTGGTTGGGTTTTAGCTTGGGCCCTGGTTTGCACTGCAGCTATCTCTACAGTGTTGGGGGGCGTGCCTAAGAACACATACCTACAACCTAGCACTAGATCATACAGGGGTTTCTGTAAAACAGCTGCTTGGATTCGTCCTGTGACGTACCTACTCTCTACTTCTATCCAAGCTATTGGGCAAGTAGTCGTCGGTTTCGTCAAGTCTGCTCCTTGTAAGTCGACTGTCTTGTCCGTCAAGTCCGCGCGCGATACAAGAGCTTCGCTAACTATCGCGTCGTATGATAGACCTGTGTCATACAGACAGTTCGCTTCTTTTCCGTTGACCTTGACCGTGTCTGTCACCGATGGGTGATCTCCGATTGTGTGTGGCTTGTTACCGCTACTTTGAGTTAGAACTCTGTGCGCTGGCCGGCTTTCGCGCTCTTCCCTACGTTGTGCGGCCAACTTGAAACATTCTGCGGTGGAGTGATTGTTTCTATTGCAGAACGAGCAATACCGTCTCTGTTCTGCGGGACCTCTTTTCCCGAATTCCGTGTTGGGTCCTTTATTTTGCCCAGGTCTGGGGTTATTCGGCTTATTCGCGGTGCGCTCTTCCCGGTTAGGGCTTCGTTTCTGTGCCTCTTTCCCGTTAGGCTTTAGGTCTCGCCTGAAGCTCTTGGCTTCTCCGTGGGCGGCCACGTACCTATCTGCGACCTTGACCAGATCTTCCAGTCTTTCCGCGCCCTGCTCTACTGAGAATGTTCTCAGCTCGGGGGTCATGGTTTCCCGTAGCTGTTCCCATACTAACAGTTCTGTCAGTCCATCATACGTCTTTGCCGTGGCTGACTGGCTAATCCACTTATCCAGCATTGTGGACAACCGATCCGCGAACTGCGCATAGCTCTCTCCTTTCACTCTCCGATTGGTGCGGAATTTTTGCCGGTAGCATTCTCCTGTTAGTTCGAATCCCGTTAGTAGGGCCTCTTTTACTTTGTGATAGTCAGTCACTCTGTCAGTCGGTAGCTTACTGTAGATGTCATAAGCCTTTCCTCTAAGCCCTTGACTAAGCTTAAAAGACCAATGAGTGGGATCTAGTTTATACTCTGTTGCTAGACGCTCAAACCTAGTCAGATAGAGATCTAGACCTTCTTCTCTCTCATTGAATGTTCCCAGTGGAAATGACATTCCTTGTACAGGGTTGGGTGCTACCTCTAGCTGATCTGAGTGGGAAGGGGTTGAGGAAGAACTTGAAGCTCCTGATCCCAATCTTCTTAGCTCTAACTCATGCTGTCTTTCTTTTTCCTTTTCTTCCCTCTCTTTTTCTTTTTCTGCCCTCTCTTTTTCTTTTTCTGCTCGCTCATAATCCCACCTCCTAACTTCTGCTTCTCTCTCTGCTGCTACCTTCTTCTGTTCTGCTTCTAGCTCTAGTTTCTTCTGCTCTGCTTCTAATTCTAGTTTCTTCTGCTCTCTTGCTGCTTCTAGTTCTAATTTCTTTTGCTCTGCTTCTAATTCTGCTTTTCTCTGTTCTGCTTCAAGTTTCTTCTGTTCTCTCTCTGCTGCTCTCTCTGCCTTAGCCTCCTGTTTCTCTACCTCTGCATTTATATACGCAATTAGGTCTCCCCCTGCTAAGTGTAAAGCTTCTCCTAGTTCCTTGAAACGCAATCTCAAGGCCACTGGGTCCGACATTGCCAAACGTGTCTATGAACAACCTCTGAATCAAGTGGAATACCAAAACACTAGCAATATTGCAATTCAATAACAACAATGCAAAGACCATAAAATTTGCAATCAATAATAGAATAAAACAAGAGTCAAATGGCATACAACAGTTATTTAAGCAAAACCTGCAAAAGAACAATGCAACATACAGGCACAAAAATATTTGAAGCAAAAAAGTTTTTAACTAAAGAATAGTGCACCCAAACTGATCAGTCCTTGTTACAAGTATTCTAAGTTATTCTACTACTCCTACTGTTATCTAATTTTATTGTACTTAGGTCCGGTTATACCCAATTCCTATTATCCACAGATCCTGGCAGGCTCGCCAATTAAAGTGTCACGTGGGGTTTATGGGCTCTGCACAATGGAATTATGGACCCTCACGTTTATTCGGTGGGAACTGCTAGTAAGTCACCCTATGAATTACTTTAATAAATTTATTTGTTTAGCTCGTTCTGTGTTAAGGTTGGGGTACAGAAATAGATAGAAAAATGGTAAAAGATTACTGTCACACTAGCTTTCACACGGCTATGAATCATATGTAGTCCAGCCACTTGATAACAGTTAACATCACACATTTATTTCTTCTACTCTATACAAGATTCTCTAAGTACTAATCTAACTTAAAAAGTCTCAGTTACTGCTAATAGTTCGATCGCTGATAGTCTATGCAGCTGTTCTATCTTCATCGGGCACTTGCTAGTATATCTCATGTAGATTTGGACTACTGTGGTCCGTTTTACAGTTTCTGAAGAGTTGGACTACTGTGGTCCTGTTTCCGATCAGTTTAAGTGCACCTATGTTGTTACACTTAACTGCTAGGTGGTGCGGTCGAAGTCCTTCTGTGAGGTAGCTTCAGGTGCACCTGTGTAGTTGTGTAGTTGGGTTCCCTTGCCACGCTGTGGGGTCTTGTAGGGTGTGATCCAGGGTAACTCTCTCCGACCTGTGCGGTAGAGGTTACGCAGACAACTCGTCGTTTCTGTGGAGTTGTGCGCACGGGATAGCTCGGGATAGCTCGCCTGCTCGTCTGTAATATAAGAGACGAAATTCTGCACAACCCTGAATAATCGGTTTGTGCAGAGCGTCTCACTGAAAGCCAAGTAGCCCTCAGTGATAGCTCCACATCTCTATACATAAGCGACGAACATTCTGCTACTTCCGGGTTCCACTGGAATCTCAACTCTAAATTCCTATACATACATAAATATCAATCGTGTCTAACTATACACATACAGAATTAATAATATTATAAACATTCAGTGGTACAGCCACTGGTCTGCAAACATACATATAAGTTAAACAACAGTGGTTCCGTATGGGATGCAACATGGCGGCGTAACCGGTCGTGTTTCGCCTCGTGGTCGGCTCTTCCACGTGGTACGGCAAATTCGGATTAATAATTCACATTTATGCATAGCAAATTCCACAAACATAATTTCAACAATAATATAAATATATCACGATGAAACAGAAGGGTGTTCATTTACCTGTCTGACAAGTTCAGGCCCGTTGGCGACTTAATAGAATTCTAAGATTCCTAAGTCCTGCTTCCTGGTCTATGTGTGGAGAGATTTCTCTGCCAGCTTTCTAGCTGTTAACACTTCGGTGTATTACTCCCAACTGACCAAAACTGTGCGTGGTTTGGACCCAGTCAAACTGGCTCCAACCACTTTGCCTAAGCTCTCCCATTGGTTCCAACGGTCCGATTCAAAACTCAAGTGCTGACGTCACTGCGCTGTGTGTGTGGCTCAGGCTCGCAGTGTGCTGTAATTTAATTGCTTGATGTGTACTACACTGACTCTCTACTGTTACAATGACTACACATGCTGAATAGTCAATGAGCAGAGTTAAAACTAGCCAATTCGTGACAACACTAACAGAAATGAACCCCCTTGGTTTGTTCATTTGAATGTTTGTGACAACCTTGTTCGATTCAAGATCGATTCAGGTGCCGATGTCTCCATCCTATCAACTGCAGAATATGATCAACTGTACTAACGACCAAAACTCCTGCCGACCAATGCAGTTTTCACCAGTCCCGGTGGAAAGCTTGACTGCAAAGGCGAGTTCACTACAGTTGTGAAGACGAAGAAAGGAGACTTCAAGATGAAATTCCTTGTTGTGAACACTCATAGTGAAAATCTTCTTGGAAGATCAGCAGCGTGTCAGCTAGGCCTCATCAAGCGTATTGATGTCACTCCATCTTCCGTCCTTCCTCTGTTTGGCGACATGGATGACCAGCCTCTACGTTATACACCTGTCAAGATTCAACTGAAGGAAGATGCTGAGCCTTACAGCTTACCAACAGCAAGGCGAGTCCCTATCCCTTTGCTTGAAAAAGTCAAAGCCGAATTGCAACGTATGAAACAAGCTGACGTGATTGAGGAAATCACTGACCCCACTGACTGGTCCTCACTTATGGTGGCGGTTTTGAAAAAGTCCGGAGCTGTACGCATGTGTACTGATTTGAAGAAGCTCAATGTTGCTGTCAAGCCTGAACGCTGCATGATCCCAACACTTGAAGATTTACTGCACAAGCTCAACGGATCCAAAATATTATCTAAGCTTGATGCCACATCGGGATTCTGGCAGATTCCTCTAGACCTTAAAAGCGCTAAGTTGACAACCTTCATCAGTCCTATTGGCCGTTTCTTTTATAAGAGACTTCCTTTTGTAATCACTTCAGCGCCTGAGATTTTCCAACGCAAGATGGAAGAAATCCTCCAAGGCAGTAGTAACGTCATTTGCTTTTTCGATGACGTCCTCATTCACAGTGCCAATCCTGAAGAGCATGAACTTCACCTTGATCAAGTCCTGAAGCGTCTGAATGATGTTAACCTGAAGCTGAACAAGGAGAAGTCAGAGTTTCGGAAAACTGAAATAGAATTTCTTTGTCATCGCATCAGTGGTGATGGTGTTCGTCCAGACGAAGAGAAAGTAGTAGCAATCCGCAACATGCCAGATCCGACCAATGTGACGGAACTCAAACGTATCTTGGGCATGATGAACTTTCTTGGTCGTTTCGTTCCAAACATGTCAACTACGCTTCGTTCTGTCACTCAGCTGCTAGAAAAAGATTGTGAATGGACTTGGCATGAGTCCCAGAAACAAGCTTTCAAAACTGCCAAAGATGCTATTTCTGGAGCAACGTCACTTGCCTTCTTTGACCTCAACAAACCCACTGTATAGTCAGTAGCGATGCCAGCAGTTACGGCCTTGCCTCAGTGTTACTGCAGCAACATGATGCCAGTCTACGTCCTGTGGCGTACTGTTCTCGTAACCTGACCACTGCAGAGCGCTCCTATGCACAAATTGAGAAAGAGTGCCTGGCCGCAGTGTGGACCTGCGAGAAGTTGTCAAGGTATCTTGTTGGCCTTGAAACCTTTACTCTTGAGACTGATCACAAGCCCCTGGTTCCCCTGATCAATACCAAGGACTTGCAAGATACACCCCTTCGCTGTCAGCGTCTCTTCATGAGGTTGCGACGATTCAACCCGATAGCCATCTACTCTCCTGGCAAGAGTTTGGTGATTGCCGACACTTTGTCGCGAAGCCCTCAACAGGCTGTTTCTCAGCAGCAAGTAAATGCTATCACTGAGCTTGAGGAAGAAGTCCAAGTCTATGTGGATTCTGTTCGTCAGGCGTGGCCCGCCTCAGACGAAAAGCTACGATAGATTGCAGCTTACACCAGTGAAGACAGAGTTCTTCAAGCGGCTATTTCTTACACAACAAATGGATGGCCGGCTTCAATCAAAAAAGCCAACCCTGCAGTTAGAGAATTGCATGCGGTTAGAAACGAGCTTTGTGTCAAGGATGGTATACTCATCAGAGCATCAAGAATCGTCATTCCAGACAAGCTGCAAGAAGAAATCCTCAACACAATCCATGCCGGTCATCTTGGTATTACCAAATGCCGCGAAAGAGCAGCTTCATCTGTTTGGTGGCCTGGTATTTCGAAAGATATTGTCCGCGTTGTTCGCAACTGCCAGTTTTATGACGAACACCAGCCATCACAACCAAAAGAGCCACTTTGCCCTACTCCCCTGCCGGAGCGTCCATTTCAGAGAGTGGCTGCTGACCTATTTGAACTTGAAGGTTCGCATTATCTCGTCCTTGTCGACTACTACAGTCGGTATCTTGAAATTGCCTATATGCCCCGAATCACCACCGACATGGTCATAGGCAGATTGAAAAACATCTTCCCTCATCATGATATCCCTGAAGTACTTGTCACTAATAATGGCCGTCAGTTCACTGCTACAGATTTCAAGTTGTTTGCAGCGCAGTGGAACTCCCAGCATGTTACCAGCTCTCCGTACTTCCCTCAAACAAACGGAGAAGCAGAGCATACCGTTCGTGAGGCAAAGAAGATCCTATCCCAGAAAGACCATTTTCTAGCTCTCTTGACCCATAGAGCTACTCCTACTGTCCCTACTGGTGTCAGTCCTGCTGAACTGTTAATGGGTCGTCCCCTTCGCACAAACTCTTCCTGTGCTCCCTCAAAACCTTGATCAACAAAGAAACCGTTGCTGTCCGTGACAGTAAGCAAAAGCGTGCCAACAAAGGTCACTATGACAAACGTCACGGTACTTCTACACTTCGCCCCCTCCATCCTGGTGAAGTGATCCTCCAGAAGCTCCCTCAAGATAAATATTGGGGAAATCCTGCTGTTGTTGTTCGACAGTGTGACCTCCGATCCTACGTGGTAGACACCGAAAATGGGTTTGTTCAGAAGAAACCGCTGGCACACCAAGCCGTCTACAACAGCTAAACCATCAATCGTTCCTCAGCCGAACATTGAAGTGCATCCTGTTCTGAATACAGCATGCCTGCTCCTACCAAGCCAGCAACTATGCCTGTTGCTATCCAGCCAGCATTCCAGTCCAGACCGCTTTCTCAACAACCCTCAGTTGTTGCCGCATCTGTACATCCAAGACTTCCAGGCGTAAACCAAGCGCATCCTCTGGCCCAAACTAGAAGTGGACGTCCAGTCCGACGCCCGCAACGCCTGATTGAAGAAATGTAAAAGAAAAGGAAAGAAAAGAAAATAAAGACTTTCGGAACCTTATGTTTTGAGTAATATCTCTCCTTCTGTTATACATAGACTCTAATCTATAATAAATCGGCACATTTTGCTAGTGCAGTGTGTCCATAAAAAAAAAATGGGGAGATGTAATGATATTTGCACATGTATTTCGGTACTAAAACTACTTCCGGTTCGTGTCGTCATAAACAGGGCTAACTAACGTACAAATAAATACAACTCCAGCTGAGCAACTCCGCAGTCTTCTAGTCTGTCATACTAACTGTATAACATATCTCGGTTCACACTATTGCAAACACCTCACAAGGAGCTGGTGCCTACCGAAAAATCAAAATGACATCCCAAAAGGCATGCGCACAGCAAAGAAGAACTGGATAGGAGAACAATGCCAGGAAACAGAACAGTCTGAACAAGAACAGCAGCAAGAAGGCATACCAGACTGTGAAGAGGCTGACAAGTGTTAAACAGCCCAAGGTCTCTACGATCCAAAGCAAATCTGGCATATGCCTTACAGAAGAACAAAAAGTCTTCGATGGATGGACTGAGTACTGCTCTGACCTTTACAGCCATAAACCAAACGGAGACCCATCAGTTCTAGCCTGTCCCTAGAACAGAGAAGAGAAAGAAACCCTCCCAATTCTCCAAGAAGTTGAGGCAGCAGTGCAATTACTGAAGAAGGGGAAGTCAGTGAGAGTGGACAGCATACCCGCGGAATTGCTGTAAGCCGGAGGGGAAGCGATGATTGACACCCTCACCTTTATCTATAACAAGATCTGGCAGAGTGGGGAGTGGCCTACACCATGGACCCAGTCGCTTGTCATCACTCTTCTCAAAAAGAATAACCTTCAGGAGTGTGAAAATCACCGCACGATCAGCTTCATCAGTCATCCCAGCAAGGTCCTCATGAAAATAATACTCAACAGGTTGAAACCCCAAGCTGAACAAATCATAGCTGAAGAACAAGCAGGATTCAGGGTAGGGCGAAGTACCACTGAGCAGATTTTCAACCTCAGAATAATCTGCGAGAAATATCAACAGCACCAACAACATCTATATCATGTGTTTGTAGACTTCAAGAAAGCGTATAACCGAGTCTGGCATGCAGCTCTGTGGGCAACCATGAGAGTGTACAACATCCGCCCTAAAATTTTTGAAGTGATCAGAAGCCTGTATGACAAGGCCACCAGTGCAGTCCTCCACAACAGCGCCATCGGGAACTGGTTCAAAACAACAATCAGTGCGCGTCAAAGATGCCTACTCTCTCCAACATTCTTTAACATTTTCCTAGAGCGCCACATGTCAGATGCCCTTGCAGATTACCAAGGCACAGTAATATAGGGGGTAAAGCAATCTCCAACCTCCGTTTTGTGGATGACATTGATGGATTGGCTGGAGAGGAACAAGAACTTGAACAGCTTGTACAGGGGCTTGACACCACCTCCAGACTCTTTGGAATTGAAATAATGCAGAGAAGACTAAAATGATGACCATCAACACCAAAGGCCTCAACATGGACATCAAAGTCCAAGGTCAATCCCTAAACACAGTGCATAGCTTCGAATATTTAGGAGCCATTATATCAGATAATTGATCTCGACAGGAAGTCCTCTCCAGAATCGCACAAACAACTGCTGCTCTGACAAGGTTAAAGCCCATTTGGAAAGACAGGACCATCAGTCTACATTTCAAGGTAAGGCTGCTGCGCTCTCTTGTCATCTCCATCTGAATTCCTATATGTTTGCGAAACATGGACCATCACAACAGATTTACAACGAAGAATACAAAGCATGGAGATGAGGTGCTACAGAAGACTTCTGGGCATTTTATATTCCCAGCACATCACCAACAACGAATTCCGACAGACTATCACTCAGGGGCGGATCTTTCCATTGTTGAGGGGGTGTGCACAGCTAATGCGAAGTGGCGTAGGGGGGTCCGGGGGGCAAATTTGAAAATAATGGTTAAAATCTGTGCAATCTGGTGCATTTTGGGCATTATTTTAAGGACTGAAAATAGTATTGTTTTGTGCTAAAAGTCCTCTTTTAGTCCCCTCCCTCCCCCCCCCACACACACACAAACACCCCTCTGCAAACTCTGATGATAAAATTTACAATAGCAGAACATCTTGCATAAAGGCTTATACAAAGACAGATAAAGTTACTGCAAATAAAACAAGAAATAGCCACTCACATCAGTTTTATTCAAAACTGACCTGATGCATTTACAAGTTTGGTCACCCAAAAAAAAATATAAATAAAAAAATAAAAAACTGGAGCACTAAAGATTAGAGGTGCACACGCACTACAGATTATGGTCATAACGAGGTAGCAGCAAGATCCGTTGGATCTCATTTTTGATATGATGATGATGGTCATTGTTGTCAGGGTGGCGACGTGGTGATCGTCCTTAACTCTCATGCAATAGGACGTTAAGCATCGTTTTCCGTGTAAGTTTCTACATAATTTAAAATAGATCCGTAGGATCTCATCTTTGATATGATGATGATAATCATTATTGTCAGGGTGGCGACGTGGTGATCGTCCTTAACGCTGATGCAATAGGACGTTAAGCTTCGTTGTTCCTCCTAAGTTTCTACAGAAATCAGTTCAGTGTCTTTCACAGAAAAGGTGCAGATAGTACTTAGAAATAAAACTGGATTTTTTTGTTGTAATATTTCTGTAACATCTATCCTTCTTATGCACACACACTGTCTTCGCGCATGTCCAACAGAGCATAAAAACCGAAACCTATTGTTCTATCAGTCTAACAGTGTCATAAACTGGCTCCCGATCTCAATGTCTGTTTAGTCTTGTCACGCTTCAGTTTGCTAACTAATTGTCGCACTTGGACTAGAACGATAATTACTTGGCGATTACGCAACATTATCATTTAACACCTTCGGGCCCTCCTGCTCTCATTGTTAAACATGTCTAACTACACGTGTCTTTATTATTTTATATTCACACATTGTTAAAGTGTGCACAAGACTATGAGGAGCTGTCAATGATAGCAGTAAACTTCGATTAACTGTCTGTTTTAAGGACAACAGATGCGTAATATATCGCCGCGATGGTGGGTGAAACATTAAAGATAAGCAAAATGTGCGATTTGACTGGTCTAATCTTGTGTTCTAAGGTTTTATAGGCCTATTAACTTTACAAGTAACAATTATCCATGCCAGGCCACAGATATTCATATCCATTAGTACAATTGTCTCATTGTCGTTTTCCGGTGACGCTCCGGGTATAGACCATGTTTACACAATAGGTCCAGTGGCGATCGAGATCGCACGCATAAATAACCAATCAAAACCATTGAGAAAAACAAACAAACAAACAAACAACTTTTTGCACCAAGGGGGAAAAAATAAAAATGAGCAGCAACTGTTTGTCTTCAACTTCCCTTCATGGATACAAATTTTATATTGCAAGAAATACCTGTAGATCTAAATCTGATGAATAAAAAAACAACAACAAAAAAAAACAACAACTAATTTGGAGGTAAGCCTACATGAAACTGTGTGGTGAGTGAGAATGTATTGTTTTTTCTCTTCTTTCTTCTCCTTTTCTCCCTCCTTTTCTTTTTCTTTCTTTCTTTTTTTTTTGACCGCCAGGGGGGTGTGCACGTGCACAAGTGGCACAAGAACAAGATCCGCCCCTGTATCACACAAGCCATTAGACAACATTATGACATGCTCACAGTGGTGAAGAAATTAAAACTCCGATGGTCCATGTCCAGGGCATCAGGCCTTGCAAAAACCATCCTGCAAGGCACAGTGCAAGGAGGCCGAAGAAGAGGGAGACATAAAAAGAGGTGGGAGGACAACATTCGAGAATGGACTGGTTTGACACTGAACGAAGCCATGAGGGTTGCTGAGAACAGAGAAAGATGGAGTACGCTGGTTAAGCGATCATCTGTAGTGCCCCAACGACCTTTGAGTTACGGGATATGATGTCAATTTAATTTATCATCGCATTTTGGAATCTAGTGAGAGAAAACTTTCTTTCGAATCTCCCTGAAATTGTAGACTAGTGCATGTTTGTTATGAACTGAATTGTGATATTGATATTTCACCCCAAGAAGAGAGAAGAACGGATTCTTCCTTGTTCGTGTAGGCTAGCATCGTACGCTAAAATGTTCTATTATGTTCAACATCTTTTACCTCGATCAGTTAATATTTCTTGTTTTATTTCTAGAAACCGTTCATATATTTTTTTCCCCATTAGACAGGAAACTGGAAAGAGTTAACATATGGGCCTAGTCTATTACGATATTGCAGATTTTTATTGTGGAAAAAAGGGCAGCGCCGAGTCCGAGGTGATGACTGGAAATGAATGATACAGAATGCAATATTTATTACGCCAAGTGAAATTGCACGAGGCATGTGCCCAATATTGGTAACACACACACACTCACACACGTACTCACACACACACACACACCCACACACACCCACACACACACACCCAACCGTGTAAAAACGCCGTTGTGATGACTTTCATGAAACTCTACATACGTTACTTTGATATTTTTACAAATTTGTCCATTTTTTAAGCTAACCCTAACCCTAACTCTAACCCTAACCCTTAACCTAACCACCCTAAGCCCAAAGAGCTTATATACTTATGTATTTATAGTCTTTGCTAAGCCTAACACAGCCCTAACCCTAACGGAATACTGTTTTGATGTCAAAATAACGGGGTCCGTCAAAAGAAAGTACGTAGAGGTTCAAGTGTATGTCAGAATAAAGACGTTTCTACCTAGCCACTCCCCCCCCCCCCCCCACACACACAGAGAAAACAAGGCTATTTACATTACAACAACACAAATCAGAATGACGTCGATTGTGCGTGGGCACAGCTAGGTAGAAACGTCTTTATTGTGACATACACTTGAACCTCTACGTACTTTCTTTTAACGGACCCCGTTATTTTGACGTCAAAACAGTGTTCCGTTAGGGTTAGGGCTGTGTTAGGCTAAAGGTTAGGTTAAGGGTTAGGGTTTGGGTTAGGGTTAGCTTAAAAAAATTGACAAATTTGTAAAAATGTCAAAGTAACGTATGTAGAGTTTCATGAAAGTCATCACAACGGCGTTTCTACACGATTGCGTGTGCGTGCGTGTGTGTGTGTGTGTGTGTGTGTGTTTTCTCAGACTTAGCTGAAATAGTTTGATTTAGTCAGGATTTAGCCAATGAGGATTAGCCAAATCTTCTTTATCTCAAGAACCAATTAAACGGAATGTGTCCAACTTCACGTAAACTAGTATTAAAAAAAAAAAAACAAAAAAAAAAAAAAAACTAAGCTTATTGGCCAGTGGCATGTGAACCCTGCTCTATCTCAGTTGAGGGTAGGATAGGTCTCTGGGGCCTTTTTTTTTTTTCTAAATAAAGTGTTTCTCTAGAGTCAATATTTCAAAAACTGCTAATCAGTTTTAATTTGATAAATTGATAAATTTTATTTTAAAAAATAAAGTGAACAAGTGTTAATGTTGAATACAATTAGGCCTAATTATACAAGGAAACCATAGTTGTTACTGATCAGTTATGATACATGGGAAGAAAAAAGCAGGATGAAAAACACGGAATGACAATCTTTAGAATAATCGCGCATTTAGGCTTTTTTTTATGCTGTTATAGCTCCAGTTGCATTCAGTCTAACAAAGTTCCGTGCTTTCAGTATTCGCGATTTCGCCCGTTTACACCTATCAGAATGCTCCCAGTCGCTCCCAGCCTAAATAAGATACTAGGAACTTTGACGATGTCACACCAGAAGATATATTGTTGGCTATTTTTAGCACTATGATGTAATAATCTAAAATTAGAGTTTTGGCACAGGAAATGTAAGGGAGCTAACAATTTTTTTTCCGTTTTAAAAAAAAAATATAAATCGATAATAATAATAATAATACAGGATGCTATATACGCGCCTTTTCCCAAATCAATCAGGCTCAAAGCGCGGCGATCTATACCAGCATACACGCTCACCTGTCTCATTCACCCTCACACACACCAAATACACATCCATCACTCAAACAGGTGGTGTAAATCGATGTGAAACATTGTTGTGAGAAAAAATGCTCTTGATGAACAGAGGACCCAAAACAATGTGTTAGCAATGGTAACATTGTGGGGCATTATAAACAGCAAAGTCCAAAATCGAAATATGTCTCCTAAAAGCGCAATCTCTCTCTCTCTCTCTCTCCTCTCTCTCTCTCTCTAGATATATATATATATATTTGTGTGTGTGTGTGTGTGTGTGTGTGATAATGCTGTTTTACTTTTATACACAGCATTTATATTGCTTTTTATATTCTGCCCCTGTGATGATCACAAACGCCAGGTGAACAAAACAATTACATTCCTATCCTATCCTATCCTGTCCCGTAACCCGAAGGTCGTAGGGGCACCACAGATGATCGTTTAACCAGCATACTCCATCTTTCTCTGTCCTCAGCAGCCCTGATGGCTTCGCTCAGTGTCAAACCAGTCCATTCTCGAATGTTGTCCTCCCACCTCTTTTTCGGTCTCCCTCTTCTTCTACCTCCTTGCACTGTGCCTTGCAGAATAGTCTTTGCACAGTGCAGATTCACCTATTCACTTCTGGTAGTATATGAACATGGGAGATGCATGCTTTTTTCATCGCAGATAAAGAGATAAACCCGAATGTGTCATAGGCCTAGTGAATGTCTCTTGCTCGCTAGCGCTGCCAGTTGTAGTAGTAGTGTCGTTTATAGCTCCGCTTGTCGGAGTCTGGCACCGGCTAGCTGCGACAGTAGAGGAAGACTGCAGCATCTGCTGTTTCTGGCTTTGATTGACGGCATTGGTGGTGATAGGCTTCATGCGTATGGTTCGATACTTTCAACCTTTAGAAAGTGCTTGTACGATGTTTTTTAAATTTGTTTCTTTAATGAATTTGGTTTGAAGGACATAGCTTTCAAAGAAAGTAAAATTGAACTTGTCGAACAAGTGCATTATTTTGATTCTCATTTTTGTAGATGTGAGCTACGTGTGAATAATGCTTGTGTGACCATCTGTTTTATATTGCCGGCGAGGTAAGATTTCTGATGAACAACGTTTGAAGTGCTCGATTCTACTCGTATGGAATCAATCGTGGATTTGTGTCTGTTCCTATGGTAAGTTGTTTCACGATGGTGCTATCTGTTGCATGCATGAAGCTAGTGTTACGGGCTTGATGGCTTTAATAACTGATTCCATCTGTTATTTCTGGTCCCGTCTGTTATTGTGAATGTAGCATATTGACGTACGTGTGTGTGTGGGTGTGTGTGTGTGCTTTGCATTGATCACCTATTGCGATGCTTACGTGTACGGGCATTGGTCACTGCTTATTGTGTGTATGGTTTCGGACTAACGGTTGTAACCTCTTGAACCGGATTCGTAATGATAGCCTACTCTGGTGCAAAAGACCTTGAACTTACTTCCTATCATAACCTATTTTCGTATGTTCCAAAGACATCGATTCTGTTTTCTAGTCTTTTGCCGCTATTGCTTGTTGCTTGAATGCTTGCCGCTTTAATAACAAGTTAAGGGTGCTATATGTTTTAATTATTATCTGTGATTTCTAGCAAATGTGCAGCATTAGCAAGCAGTTGCATTTGAATGTACTGTAGTCTACAATACGCAGTCTCCAAAAATAGGTTTTGCATTAGAATTTCGAAATAGTTTTTTCATTGGAATTTCTGTTGTATTTGCCCACCTTGTAAACTATGTGCGTGCGACGACGACTACCATGACAATGACGACACCGATGAGTAAGAAAAGAAGGAGAAGGGAGGTGAGGGATATAACCATATTTCTGGATACATAGACGATGGGGAACCATAATAACAAAGCTTTTTGACAATGTGCTACACACAAGGCAAGTAAAATACTACACAGGGCATGACAAATTGGCTACAATGGATGGGAAAGGCAAATAGGCAAATTAGCTGAATGTTATTATGAACCAGTATCGAAAGCGAAGGTGTTTGAGATATTACATTTTACATGAAGTCTAAACCAGCTGAACGTGCCAAAAAATGTAAGACTACACATGGCGTCCTAAGCAGAACAGTGTAAATGTATTGATTTTTCTTTGCGATTCTGTGCTGTTCGCGTCTGTCTTTCATAATTTTTTTTTTTATCCCACAGGTCAGAACTTCAAAATCGTTGCGATTTTTGCCTCGAACCTATGCACAGTTCAAGTATGTTAACTGTAGTTTGTCCAATTTGCCTTTCTAGTCCTTTATCTTAAATAATGTGATGCTATAAATAGTATATATTTATTATACTTGTTATTATAGGATAGGAGTAAATGTTGCTTGTGTGGAAGAAAGAATGCCTGAGAGGAAGCTGTTGCGTGTTAAAGCAGTTTGTGTTAGGGGAAAATCCTTCACCCTGTGGTTGCTCTGCGGGCAAAATGGATAGACGCGGCCTCTTCCCAACCGATCGATTGATCCATCGGTGTTGTGGTCTCCCTCCATCGCCCTCCGTTCTACGCCATTCCCCTCCCCCTTCCAAACATACGGACTCTATCTCCACACAGTGGGCTTTACACACAGTCGCTGTCTCATCTCTTTCTCGCTCTACCCACTCTTAATACTGTAACTAAGTATACTAATTAAGTAACTATAAGTACTTAAAATTATTAGCTTCCAACAGGTGTTTGTTTCGAATGCGTTTGCCATTACACACAATCTAATTTACTTGCTGTGTTTACTGGATATAATGATGATGATGATGATGATGATGATGATGATGATGATGATGGTGATGATGTAGACTTGTATAGCGCAGGTATCCACGATTACAAGGTTCATGCTCATTGCGCTTGTGGAGGGGAAACAAGAAATAAAGATGTGGCCATCGGACAAAAACTATGTACAGCTGATTTCAGTTTTTAAAAATAATTTTAAAAAAGAAAAAAAGAAGAAAAGAAACACGTCTATCTGGTAGATGTGAAAAAGAGCGTTTTTAAGGCTCTCTTAAAATCCTCCACAGACTTGGATTGTTTCAAGGTCATGGGAAGATCATTCCATAGCATTGGAGCTGTGTTGGAGAAGGCCCGATAGTCAAATGTTTTCTTATTGGTGTTGCCAGACTTCACACTTGGAAGTCTTAACCGCTGTTGTGAGGAAGAACGAAGACAACGCTGGGGTTCGTGAGGGGAGACGAGTTCTTTGAGATATTGGGGAGCGGAGTTGTTGGTACAATTGTACACAATGGTGAGGAGTTTGTAGTAAATTCTACAGTTCATAATCAACGACAATAACAATGACACTTTTTGATTTTTCTTTTTTGGTTAATTTCTGGATCTAGATCTGGATGTGTACATTGCTGACATTCATTAACAGGCATAGGTGTTTTTTTTGTTTTTTTGTTTTTTTTTGTTTTTTTGAGTGTTCACTGGAAATATAGCGGTTCATTATTGAATGAAAGCTGAATTTACCCATTTTTAGATATTAAATAATCCTTTTTTTTTAAATTAACAAATTATTAGTCAAATACTTAAAACACAGTCGTTGTGTGTGTGGGTGTGTGTGTGTGTGTGTGTGTGTGTGTTTTGTGTTCTGATTCGGTATTTAATGTTTTGCTTTCGCTTTATTTATTTATGTATTTATGTAATTTAGATTTTAATTATATATATAAATTTTTTGTTTGTAAAGCGCTTTGACCTCTTGTGAGGAAGGGCTTTGTACAAATGTTTATTATTATTATTATTAGTAGTAGTAGTAGTAGTAGTACATTACATTACATGATTATTGCTTTAGGTCCAGCGGACTCTTCTGAGCCAAATCAGGACCGGACAACCCCTGATCTGCATAAAAGATCTGCCGAAACAACCCTAATGGTAAAAATGAAAGCTCTCCACCAGCCAGTCACTTTACAATAAAGACATCCCACGCAGGGGACGCTGAGGCTGTACTCTAATTTATTGAACCCCCGTTTACAAAAACAAAATAGAATACAAACATCATTATAAATTATCAACAAAACACATACATATAAAATGCCTACATTGCTAAATAATAACATCATAGGAAGCCCTAGGGACCACCTGGCAGTAAGCGTCCAATATTCCCAAGCTGATCCAACAGACCTCGTACACAAATAAGGAGTCTTGTCCCGGAAGAGTTTTCAAGAAAAAAGGTAGGTGACTGGTCTAGCGAATAAGAAGATAGTATAGCAGATTAATAGAACAGAGCAGGAATGAGAAAGAGCAAATAAGAAAGACAGCGACAGTGGGAATTTAAAGCACTAAATTTCCAGAAAGTGGGGATACTATTTATACTGAAACCCCCGGCACCCCTTATTAATAATAATAATAATAATAATAATAATAATAATATTATTATTATTATTATTATTATTATTATTATTATTATTAGTAGTAGTAGTAGTAGTAGTAGTAGTAGTAGTAGTAGTAGTAGTAGTATGATTATTATTAACTATTTAATTGGGCAGGTTTTCACTTCCATCCGTAAATCCTCGCACTAAGGAACCCGATCATTGTTTTCAACCGTAGTACATGGTTAAAGAAAAATGCATTGGCCTACAAGTGATACGGGATATCTCAGTGAGCCTAAGGGCGCGTCCACATGACGAGCTGCGCTTTGAGCTAGCGGTGGCGTAGCGTTGGACGAGCTTTGAGCTTTGAGCGATGGGTGGCCACACCAAAAGCGTCAAAAAGCTAGCGGAAGCTAGCTGCACAGCTGGCTGTAAGCTCGGTGACAGCTTGAGTGGCCACATGACAAGCTGTTACAGCTAGCTGCCTGCTAGCGTGATGCTAGCTGTCGTTCAGAAGTTTATTATCTGTGGTTTTGCAAGGCATCGCAGACCCGCAACTAAAATTTATTTCTGTTGAAGTTGGAGCCTACGGGAAAGAGAGTGATGGCATATTATCCAGGTTTCAGATGAAACTCTGCCTTGAAGGGAATACAGTAAATATGTCCCACTACCAAATTCCAACATTCACCTTTCCTATTTTTTTTGGTAGGTAACCCAGCCTATCGCCCAAGCCATACCTAATAACACGCATCAACACAGTCGATATCATCTTCAATTATCGCCATGGCAAGCCGTTGTGTAGAATGCGGGTTTGTAGTGCTTGCTGGAAAATGGTAAGTGCTGAAAACAGCAATCTGCACAACGTGACCACTGCGGACAACATTGTGCTAGCACTGTTGCCTTGCACAATGCAGTCATCCATCATGAAAGCGCTGATATAAAAAAAGGACACGGAGATCTGGGATGATACTCAAGTCCGTGGCGAACAGGACATACGGATGGGGTGTTACTCAGGTCGTCCTGGACAATACTTAGCATGGGTGAGAGAACAGCTGGTTGAGTATTTTGTCAGGGTTGGTGCAGTGAACTGGCAGGAAAGCTACAGTTAATATAACTTTGCTGAACTAACTGACGGCAGTGATAATGAAGGATCATATGAGACTCTCGTGACTTTAGTTTTCCCATGTTCATATACGTCACAAAGCTTGTGATTTTAAATCTAAAGTTGGTCACTATTAAGATCAACATGGAATGTACTATTTTTAAAAAATAAAACAAAGAGTGCAGATTTAAAAAAGATGGACCTGCAATCATGCACTCCACCCAAATGTTGGTCATTTACTGTTCAGCCTTCCCCTTTTCTCTCTTGTTTTCCCCCCACCCCTACAAAGCTTCAAAGAAATAAACGTTAAAACGTTAACTATATATTTTTGTAAACTTTTATTGGCTGGCATCAAACACACAATACCTACATCATAAGTGTTCATTGATCATTTACCATCATAGCCCTTTTATTTATTTTTTATTTATAAAATCCAGATCTAAATCTAGGTTGAATTTGGGACTATAAGCACGGTTCTAAATCTGAGTGAAAACATCAAATGTGAAATCGCTTAATAGATCTAGATCTGTATTTTATTTGCAACATATTGTGTTAAAACATAATAAAAGTAAAAAAAGCACTTACTGGGTACTATTATTTTTCAATGGCGACTGCACAAATGATAAAGCTGCAATTTTGTCAATTAGGCCTATACTATACGAAAAGAGCAACTGGTCATTTTATTATAAAATTTATAACCATCTTCACTCAATCACTAACTTGAGTGCCTTGCCATTTTAGGCACCTCCTGAAACAGCTTTGCTCAAACCTCCCTGTTCGA